>JAQGDQ010000048.1:0-600000 GCA_030141605.1 Tubiluchus corallicola
TCTGTCATATCTGTTTGTTATGCTCAGTATACACAGCAGAAAATTCCCATACAAGTGCTGTATCTGTTTATCTTTGCGCTTTGCACTAAATAATCATACTCAAGTGTGCACTACATTCATGTTGTGGAGATTCATTAGAAATAAACAGAAAATTGTAGAATGTTCTATAGTATAGTAGAACCAATCTTTTTACCTTGTAGAAGAAATTGTAGATTCTAGAACTTTCTATATGCGATGCGCGTAGTAGTTTCTAGATCGTTCTGGTGTTGTCCATTTGGATTGATATATATAAGGCGGAGCTGGCCGCTCAAGTTTATTCTCATATTCTCAGATACGCACACGCTCGCTTACATGTTTCCAGATTATCACTTGACTGTACATATTTTGAGTTCCTTCATACTTTTGTGTTGTGGAATTCTCACACAATAAACCTATTTAATTTGACAATGTGTTTTCTTGTTTTCTCTACGAGCCGTCTGAGAGAAAGAAACACAACAATTCAATAACAATGTAAAACATACCTCACTTACAAAAGACCTTCAAGAATCAAGAACAATGCAACAAATACAGTATTATCTTTTGCATAAACTTCAAACAATGAGTGAGCATATGCAACAACCTTTTCTGGTTAACTTTTGCCTCAAAAATTGCTATACTTAAGTGACTTACAATATATATATAAACAGCTTCTTATTACCTTTATAAGTTCAAAATAGATCATTATATTAATAGCTATTTGACAGTTGGATAGAAGATGAATTTACTAAAGCAATAAATGTGTCCATGGCGAGTCAAATCTGCAAAAATAAATGTGGAATCCTGTTGGAGTCTGTAATATTACTGGCTTTTCTATATGTAATACAAATCATGATCATGTATCACATACAACAACAGAGAACACAAACTTGTCCAGTTTAATTAAAATCACTATAAAGTCACCATCTTGAAAGCTGGTATTTTTTAGCCACACTGTGAAATGAATGCATGTGATACAACAGTTTTTCTTCTATTTTCTCTAATGCTGCAAGAGTAAAAATAATCGTCTGATGTTTTAACATACTGTATACATTAAGTCCATAAACAGGCATTGCATTAAAACTTGGCAGTTTGTCCAAAGCCACGGCCATGTTCCTTGGAATAATGTCACTGTTGTCCACATACAAGACGGACAGTCCCCAATTTCTAGCTTCTGCCATGTCCTCAAGAAACTGAGAATCATTAGTTGGTATATCCAAAGAATCAACAATGAACAATGAGTCCTGTAAAACATACAGATGCTAATGTTATAAAGTTGAAGATTCGTTCTTTTTTATTAAATTATAATAAACATTTTTTTCATAAATTGTGTGCATTATAAATGTTAAAGATAAACTATTATTAGTTATACTAAGTTAACCAAAAAATATCATGTATATTTTTAACTAAACCAAACAAGGCTTTCAGGCAGTTGAATAACACAATAACTGCTAGAAAGCATTTTGAAGTTTACAGGTTAAGATATTAAAAAAGTAGTCTGAAAACATTAAAAATTCTAGACAAAACCAAACGTTGGTGTAAAAATAACTTCTAATAATTCAGATTATCTGAGAACAAGATATCTTATGTCAAATACCAAAATTAATCTGTTATGTATATGCAACTAGCTTTATATAGATACCCAGAAATATTTAACCCAACACACATTCTTGCAATGAATAGCTGGTGATGTATAGTTAATGATAAAAGGATTCCATTTCCAACACCCCAGTAATGACACAAGAACAATGGAAACAGCCTAATTATGCTAATCGTCATGTTGTTACTTGGTACTCTATGCATGGGTCCCACCACAAAACATGCAGTAATCATTGTTTTTCATCAGAGGTTGATTGTGTATGATTATTATATATATTATATGTTCTTAAAGGCCTATATAACCCCAACGGACATTAAAGTTTTTTAACGCATAATTATGATTACACAAAATATTCATAGTTATTATTAAAGAAAAGAAACTTATAAATTAAATAAGTTACCTTTTTCTGGCGAATTTCGAGCGAGTGCCATAAGAGATCACCATGTTTCGCGTCTTTGGCGCCAGTGAGCAAGAATGACGTGCGTAGTGCAAAATGGTTACCAATCTTTGGTGACTTTGTGAATGTACTCATTACGTTGTTCGTCTCGCGCGAAGAAAAATGGCAGTTCTTCAAATTTAATACCGCTAACAACGAAGTGATAAAAAATCAAAAGAAACAAGTTTTACATTGTTTATAATAAAATAAATTCTATATTTGTAATGAATAGGATTTTAAAATTATATTGCAAAAGCTTATATTGTAGTGAGGGTATAGTTTCACTTTAAGCAAGAAAAATACCACCTGGTCTCTTGCAGCAATAATGCTTGTCCTTTGAGCAGTTGGGCTTTGTAGCCCATACAAGTTTAGAATTATGCAATTAATTGTCAGCAGTTTTGTTCGCTGGGCAGTATTGTTTGAATTTCTTGTTATATTATTGTAATGTTTTGAAAATTTTGTTACACCCAACAGGTGAAATAGATTGAGATAAATCAAATTCACATATAAATGCTATAACCTATCATTAATTCTCGCTTATAAAAATAGAAATGATAAATTTAGGCACCTGAGTAAACTTCACGGTAATTGCCACACGTAAACCAAGAACTCGTTCCGGGTGCGGTATTAAATAGAACATAGATTTTGGTCCTCGTGGGCCGTGACTTACACCGCCTCCTTTCCAAATTGGAGAACGAATGCTACCATGCCTTGCCCTCCCTGTGCCTTTTTGAGGCCAAGGTTTCCTTCCCCCTCCTTTAACTTCAGCACGAGTGGGTGTCCAGTCAAAATTGATTTTCTTGTAAGTTTTCTGCCATTCAACATTTTGGTGCAAAATGTCCACTCTTGGCATTGTCGCAAAAATATTAGGATGTACGTCTACAATTCCTAGCTTAACTGCATCAACAGTATCCATGTTTTGCACCCACGCCTGCCTGGGCACTTCTGCTGGTGGCAAAAATTTCAATTTACGAGAAGTGATAATAGGCAAATGTCTTTCAGGAACAGCAATGCTAGAATCACTCTCAGTGACATCTCCAATATCGGATTCGTGATGCACTGGGCTTTGTTTAGTGACAGAGAACGATATGCACCGAGTCCCCAACCGACACACACATCCCGATAGCAACTGAGCAAATGAATTATTTCGAATCATTGTCAGTCTTCACCTATTGTTACTAACAACCTATCATCACATTTAATCCAACTCTGAAACAACAAAATAATAGTAAAAAAAATGACAAGACAATCTTATTAAAACAATCTGCAGCAAAGTAAAATGTGTAAAATCTCAGCCACTATTAATGAAATACATAAGTACCTCCAAAACCCAAGAGTTTATATAGCTACAGTATATATCATATAGCATAGAGTCTACAGCAGGTTAACTGTTGCGGAAGCAAAAAACACACTAAAATATTATAGCCATGTAAGCGTGTAGGAAGTACAATGAAAAAACCTTAACTATATAAAGAAAAGTGTCAATATATAAACATGTATGAGCTTCACAGCAGAATCTTGTTCTTTCACCCCGAGTTTCTATTTATTTATTTTCATTCTTTGTGCAATTTTGGTTTTTAATAACTTGTATACACATGGGACTAAGGTCACAAAACTCACAGGGCACACTTCTGTGGCAGGAGGATTTATGTTTGCGCACGACCCACCATCCCTGAGTAACTGATTATGGAGAAGGCAGGGCTTTTTGTTCTTTCATTAGGCTGGATCTCCTCCCACTGTTTTTAAGCTGGGCCACAATTTTTGGTATGTGACTACTTAAGGCAGAGATCTTGTACATAGAAGAATATGAGCCATACATGTGCATATCGGAAAATTTTTAGTAAGGGGCAAAAAGCCATTATCGAGATGGTCTTGGACACCAACACTTCCAGCACTTGTTATTATATTAAATTAAATGTATTATATTAAATGAAAAGTCTCGACGAGACAAATCGAATGGTTTAAGTTTTGCTAACTTTGGTGGACCCTGGACCTCAACGTCACAGTCGAAAGATAAGACGAAGCGATTTCAGTGTTGAAATGTATGCAAAAACACCACAGAAAAAATATTTGTTGGGCACGTCATGAGAATGTTTAAGGAATTTTTTAGCTCTTTAGAAAGAGAAGGAGCAGGGCTACAAAGTGATGTAATTTTATTCTGAAAGCACCTAAAGAAGAGAGAACATCAAACAACTGATTCTAGGCAGAGGAGCACAAAATTCATGTCTGAAACTGGGCTCATGTGCAATGCACATGACCGAAGTGTAGTGGTGTTGGGTGCTATCACTATAATACTTTATACATGAGTGTAGTTGATGAAAGGGGAAACTCAATTAATAAGAGTATTAGAACTTTTGCATCTAAATATTCTACGTTCAAATCCCAGTTAAAGCTTAGTACCTGACACACTTCTGATAAATATGGTACAAGCGGTAACTCTACACTTTTTAGCTTTTAATGCTGTAATAAGCATCATACAAAATGGCATCTCTCCCCGAGAGTTAGATATAGAAAAACATGGTTGTGCCCTCACTGAACAATGATGTTACAATATTTATTATATTAGTTATAAAAATAAGCTTTTACATGACTACGTCAGGTGAGTATATGAATGAGCAAAAAAATTATAAAATTCCCGGCAATGGGTGTGCAAAAAATATTACCCGGGAGATTAAATGGAAACAGAAGTATTTTTATTGTTGGCCTAACTAACAGTGGAATACATGTGTCGGGGATACAATAAGTAACGTCATGGATAAAAAATAAAAAACAATAGGGGCCCAACAAAGCCCCAGGAATGCTGCTGGTTACATTTCTGCAGGAAGTAGTTATGCCATTTAAAACTGCTTGTTGACAACATAAGTTAGGAAATACTGAAACCATTGGACTTTACCTTTTATAGCGGCAAATTCCATTTCTAGAATGAAAAGATAGAATGGCAGAGTTGAACCTGTCCTTTCTAAACTTAATATACAGAATATAAATGGGGGAGAAGGATTATCAAAAAATTGGGATCAGTGACCAGTCATTTAGGCATTCAAGAAGATTTGTTACAAAAGGAAAGTTGTGGTAATGAATCGTGTTTGTAGTTACAAAATAGGCCAGAAAATAACAGAATATATCATACCACAACAGTGATTCAAGACACAGAAACAATGGAAGACAGACATATAGGACACAATTCGTTACACGTTAAATTGGTTACAGTTTTTTAGGAATAGGGGATACGTTTCTCATATTTGACAAAAGTTTCTTTTCACTGACTTTGGGTAGAAGACTAATTGGTCTGTTGCTGCCATTTCTCCTGCACCCCCTGACACATTCCTTTATATATATATATATAGAGAGAGAGAGAGAGAAAGAGAGAGAGAGAGAGAGCACTTACTGTTTATCTTGTAATTCTGGTGTTAATTGGGAGATAAATAAAAATGTCTATGTCTAAATGTCAATGTTACTTCGTTCCTGTCGAATGCCCGTTATGTACGCCCTATATCGTAGATACTGGTCGGACAGAATTTTTAATTACCTGCAGTTATTAAAATACAATTTAATTACAATAGAATTCGCAGTTTTTATTCAGTTTTTATATTAATGTAGACAAGCGCATAAGAGCATCATACAGTATAATCTTTTTGGCTGTCGATTTGAGAAGGAAAACCAATATAGTTAATTCACGTTGATTTTTTTTCTATGTTATATAGCTTCGATCACAAGTTCCAGCTATTATTTTATAGTCGTTTCATTGTCGTCGTCGTCGTAATGAGGAAAATATTGCCTAACAACAAAATTTTAAATGGGGATGTCATTAAAACTGAAGAGGCTGATGACTTGCGAGAAGTAATTTATTACATAAAAGAAGCAAAGGAGTTGAGAAAAATAAGAGATTTTGAACTCAAGTTGTTTAAGGATGACTAAACAAGAAGTTTAAAACATTTTGTGATTAACGCCTGGCACATTTTCTCTTTGTTTAAAGGAGTTAATTGTGTCTGGCTGCCTGTTAAATCTACAGAGCGGGCAAAGCGAAGACCATGTCGTTTGCGTGCTTATACGTTCTAAAATATTCCACGATTTATCTAGTGCAGTACGCTAGGTCAGAAATTTGAGGCTAACTCGAATTTTGTGGCTAGTTTTGTCAAATTGAGGATGCTGAATTCGAAAAATGTGATTTTTTCACGCACATAAAATGGCCGGCACTAAAATTTAAAAATTAGGCTTGTTGCTTAACTACTCCCAAGGATTTAAGCTAAGTCCCGTCCATTTTTTCACAAATCTGGAGGTGTGGCCCGGTGGCGATAGATGTGCATTAAAGGAAAGCCGGGCCCAGTCTTAAACTCTAGTTCAAAACAATCTTCCCATTAAAATATTTATATTAAAGGAAACGTACCACTTTTTCAAGAATGATTTATATGAAAGAATTGTTACCACCGACATGCAATTTTGCGTTCATTTTGCGATTTGCTAGTTAGGCCTGCAGTCTAGAAAGGCTATATTCTAGAAACACGTACAAAAAACAGGTGCTCAGTTTAAAGATGTTCGGTTCTGACATAGTACACCCATTCGAGAGTTCATGCATGAGCACAGCAGTATAAGCATCAAATTTAAATTTTAAATTTGCCAAGTGTTTGTGTAATCACACTGAATGTTGTACAATAGCACTGTATTTCAATTTTCGCTCTCGCAAATACATGCAATATGCTCACGGAGTTTTTGCACTATTGAAAAAATGTTCAGTTCTGATGTTATCACTAGCTGTGCTTTAATCCCGTCACTAATTAAGGTTTTAATCTACTATTTAATTATCAGAAACGCCTTGGCGTTATTATAGGTGTTAAAAATATACTTTTCGCCGTGCTCCAAAACGGGTAGGATAAGAAAAATCATCCCGTTATTCTTTAAGTATCTTTTAAAAAGTGGGCATGGCTGTAAATCGCGTGACAAGGATCAAAACGTCAAAATGAAGGTATTGAACTGCTTTCGTCTCGCAACTCCTCTTGTAGTATATTGTGGTAGTAATTATGTACATGTGCTGCTGGGCGTAGGTATAGATGTACATTAAGTTTTTTTTTTAAAAGTGGTAGGGGCCACGTCACGTAACATAGATGAAAGTGTAAAAGTATGTCCATGTCAATAATCGAGAATGTACATTGTACAGCAGCTCGAATCATGGAAACGTGTTTTGCAGGAACGAGGAATAGCTCAAGGTTTTGAAGGAACCGCGCATTGACTTGAACAAAAGGGTCAAGGTCAGTAGACATTTGTCGAGCCAACAACTCACAAGTTACAGCACCCAAGTCATGAAACACTTATACACCTACAGTAAGTGCTCACACAAAGGTGTAAACTTTTTTGACCTATTGTAAAAGGTTGTGACCAGCAGACATTTTTAGGAACTTCATCTTGCTGCACTTGATGAACAATTAATCCCTATAATATGCTCGTCAAGTTTTTCTCATGATCTATATGTATGCATCCAGTGCCTCATCTAGCTCCTGTCTAGATGCTTAAATGCAGCAACTAAAATGTTTTGATCAAAAAATTTGGGATGCCATAAAGTTTGGTGATTTAATGCCAAATAAATCTGGTGTTCCGTTTACCAACCTTTTTGTAGATCAGTTACTGCAACGACTTGTCAGAGAAATGCAGAAGAATTACTGGCACACCACATGAAGAAGCACTTGATAGGCTTTTGTTGATTGCCCCTGAGCTGATTAATTTAATAATTCTGTGACAATTATTTGCCTGAGAAAACATACTCTGCAACCAAATAACATTATCAACTAAGTAATTCCGCACCAATGCGCATATTCAGCTATTCAGACGTTATTTAAAAGCAGAATATTTTAAAACATAGTGATGGTAGATGGTAACCCTTTCTAGTGTAAAACAACAAGTTTAAAACAACCTTATGAACATAGTATCTAATATGGAAGTACCACAACCTGCCGACGCAGACGTTCTTTTCGGAGATGACAAAGGTAGAAATAACTTCGAAGAGTTTAAATCACAGCGGCTGGTCTCATCTACAGCTTATAAAACAATATGGAATCTCAATGACGAAAAACAATGTTGAAGACGTTCATCACCTGCCAGAAAGCTATCAGTTGCAAAGTTCACAGCAAAATGCTGAAGTTGAGAGAAGTCGCCAATTACTCGCAAGCTTGCATATCGTACAACAATCCCGTCCTAGCACGAGTCAGTCTTGAAGGCAAGCAATCGGAAAATACGAATGTTCGATCATCCCTAGATCACTTTTGTTTATCAACTGAAAAGTTGCAACAACATAAGAGTTAATCTCATATCTCTTATCAATAAGGGGCACGACTATTATACCACCACTGATAATAGATGAGATGAAACACCAGATGGAATAATAATTCTGAAGAAACGTCTGGAGCCGCCGTCACCCGAAGCTGCAATTGAACCATAGTCAAATGTGGATGTCGCTGTCAACGTGCTAACGACTGTTCCTTTCGGAAAGAAAATATTATCCACTGAACTTTGCAGATGCAGTGATGTTGATATCACATTGCATTAAGCGCATCGTGTTAAGAACTTCAAGAAAATGATTAAGCACTAGGTAGTTCTAATTTACTCTTTAGTCCATGACTATTGGAATCCTTAATTTCAAAAATGCACTTTTTGCAATGAGCCTATTATGTAAAGAGTATAATATATGTCAAAATTCTCTAAAAAAACTTCTAAAACTGAGTTTGCATATTCGTGTATAACTTTCACACACTAAAAAGAAGCTGTCAATGTCGGCCATTCCGAAACCTAAAATGAAGATAGCGGCTAGAGTTGTGGATGAGAAAAGCGGCACCTAATATTTTTGAAATCAGTGCACCAAAATTGACAAAGAAAGCCAATAAAATCGGTTTTTGTGCAAAACGCCAGTGCGATATAACCGTGCTTAAACGAAGGTCAGTAAAGGTTTGCAACATTGTGTGAGCACTTAAATGATACTGTAATTTTTGATCTGTTGGATCTTATAACGGAAACTGACCAATGTCCAGCGACATTTACCCTTTGATCCAAGGTCACTAGTTGCTATACCATACTTTGTGCTACTATTCCTGGTGTAATACCTGCATAACAAGTTTTGTGAATCTACAATTTGCTATTTTCGAGTTATTGACATAATAAGACTTTTCTCAGTTTCGTTGTGAGCACGCACAGTTGATGTAGGTCTAAGGTTAAGTGTACCACAGCAACGCGCCTAAGCTACAACCGTCACGTGACATCCGGGCAAAGCAAAGCCGTTTCCCGCATCAGTTCAGCAACGTCAGTTGTTTGTGTAGAGTGGCTTACTAGCAGGTTCTTGCTTGGAAACAAGAAAAAATGAAGTAGGTAAAGTTCAGGCTAGCTAATAAAACTGTTACTATTACAATACCAAGGGCTGCGAGTCGTTGTCAACTTACACAAATGCGTTGTCTGGTACACTTAAGCTTTGACCTTTTCACGATCATCGTCAATCGCTGGAACTGTGAAAAGGCTTATTACGACTCTGTTTTGACACTTTCACTCATGTCATGTGATTTGGTCCCGCCTACTTTTTGGAAAATATCTAACCCACAGTTACCCATAAAATTTATGCAAAAACACCAGACCCTAGCAAAAATGCTGTAAGAATACTGTTGAGACTTACGAAGAAAACCTATCTCAAAGTCCTATGAGGAAGTCACAAACAAGCGTAATTATTAAGCAACAGCGGCGTCAATTTTTAAATCCAAGATAGCAGCAGAAGATGTACATGAAAAAATGGCAGGCAACTGTCATTTTTGAATTTAGCACTTCCAAAATGACAAAACTGGCCGTAAAAAAATTAGCACAAAAGTCGAGTTGGAATTCTTGAGGGCCTGTACTAATCTACAGCTGTCAGGCACTCTTGTCCGCCGCTATTGGCCGGGATGTTACCCCTCAAAATTTGTATAGGGTTGCGTTTGCTAAATATTTTTGCTGTATATCTATAAACGTCAGTATAGCTGACCCCACTCAACTTTTTTGTCGTTTCAAAAGTTTTAATGCTATAGGTAGAGGATATTTCCTCAGTACATGCCCCATCCAGTTAATGCAGTCTTCCTACTTGGATTTGTTTACTCTAAGGGTTCTTCTTTACCACGTCGCAGAGATCGTACATGGATATTCTGTCAAGCCATGTGATTTTTAATATTTTTCTCTAGAGACGTCTTTGCAAAGTGTCAATTTCCTTATGATGTTCAATTTTTATTGTCCATCTCAGCATTGTATAAAAATACGGGTGCAACGTTGAAATGATCCGATGGTTTCCAGGGAAAGTTTATTGTTTTCAAAGACAGTTGTGAGACCTGGAATAAGCAGGCAATACTAAAATTCTCCTCCGTTGTATAATACGCTACCAAGGTATTATGCACCTTTTTATAATAATACGGTAAAACCGTCTTATTTCAACTTGTAAAAGTACACTACACCACAACGATGTTTTTGCAAAGGGCGATTCTGCACAATCTTCGTTTTTACGTTTTTATCAATTTTCATAAGGCACATTTTATTGTTTTTTTATAAGTGCAGTTTCTATAAGTTCTTTTAGTACTTACAGTTGGTTCAGTCAGCATTAAATATAGCGCATCGCTCAGGAAATTCTCTCCCCATCAGGCGGGAATTAACGTGGTTGGCTCATTAAATTTCCAGTCCCTCTAATGACTTTTTTGAAAATAACATAAAATTATAATGAAAGGAATATTAACGTGCTTGGATCTGTCTCACTTGCTCATTGGGGTTGGGGTTGCTTCATTGCGATCTAATTATGTTTTTATGCTGTGACATCTCTATTAAGTAATTTTGTATTTAAATTTTTATGATAAAATGGATGTTATAAAAATCCTAATTAACTGGAGTTGTAAATAGTACTTTCACGATATTGGTTCCATGGCAATTGGGAATAGGTTACTAACATGGATGGATTTCATCCAAACGACCGCAACGGAAAATCTTTGATTCTGAATGATATACTTCATCTTGGCGAGCAGTCAAACATAGGATCGTGTGGTGGCGGAAGGTAGAAGATAGTGAGATGTTTAGCGATGCGTAAACACACATAATGAATTATTAATGAACAAATTCCAAGGCAATGCTAAAATTAACGGTGTTCCAAACTATTTTACCCAGGTAGCTAGACAGAAAAAAACTTATTAATATAAGCCAGTAACTCCATGCTTCGCATTCCAGACTAGTTTGTGAAGTTCGTAGCATAGCACAATCAAGGGTAGTTTTACTGCATGCTGTCATTGAATCCATTTTTCATAAAAATTTATGCCCTTTGTTGGATCACAATATACCCTTTGTTGGATCACATCCATTTATACATCGGAATGAAAGAAACTCCAATACCTAAATGGCGTGATCCATTTAACGGGTATGTTTGAGGGACGATTTGGGAAAATGAATAATCGGGGCCCCATTACAGTCTGCGCAATTAATGATCATCCGTAATAAAAGTTATATTAATTCATGCAAAATTTCTGCCTCTTACTATAATTATAATAATGTAGGTTTATAAAATTTAAGTTGGGAAATATTTTCGATTATATTACCGAAAAATTTGTATTATAACATATGTTAAACCGATTTTTTGTCTGTAATCATCGATCGAGTGAATCAAATAGGCTATAATGCCTAAAGCAAAGAAGAAATCTAAGAAAATAGCTTCAGTGGAGAGCTTTCTAGTGGCTCCTACCACGCCCAAGTTTAAGTTGACGCCAGCATAGACAGATGTGTGTTCTGACGATGACACAGATTCTGAACATGATGATGGCAAGATTTCCAGGAAGATCAGGATAGTAACAACATAGTGGATGAGACGAGATTTTACCAAACAGTTGGAAACCATCTCGACTGACCTGAGTTCCATAAGAAGTGCGATTAGCTAAATGACAAATACGCAGATATTGTCAAACAGCTAAAAAAGAGTGAACAGGCAAATATTGTTTTGAGAAAGGCTGTACATGACCTCGAGTCTAAACTAGTGGAAAAAGAATCCGAGATTGATGCTCTAGAACAGTATATGAGAAGAGATAATATACTCATAACTGGATTACCAGTCTTACCAGATGAAAACACTGCAGAGCTGGATATCCAAGTTGCAGGAAAAATGAACAATAGTCTTGATGAAAATGATATCAGCATTACGCATAGGATTCCAATCCAAAAAGGAACTCCCCCTGTTTTTGTCAAGTTCACGAGACGTATCACAAGAGACTTGGTGTACAAGGGGAGAACAAATACCCCACACTAAAGGATCTAGGATACAATGGTAACGGCAGAGTTTACGTTAATGAACATTTAACAAAGAACAGGAAAATTTTATTCAACAAATGCCTAGAAGCGAAACGAAATAATCATTTCAAGTTCTTATGGACAAACCAAGGGCAAATTTACATAAGAAAAGCTGAAAATACTAAAGCTGTGAGAGTGAATTCTGTGAGATGTATAATCAATGATAAGCTAGCCAACAAAATTCCGTAATATCAAATAGGTGCGTATTCTTATAAACCTATTGTATTTTTGTATTGTAGCTTTGACTATTGTATTTTTTATTTATCTCCTTAATTACTTAACTTCATATTCAAATATTGCTATTAATGATCCGTTTCCTTGTTCTGTCTGCACTAAACAATGTAAAGCAGACCAGTGTTTTATACTGTGTAATTGCTGCAATCTTTGGTCACATTATAAGTGTTCGTGTTTGACTACGGAACACTTTTTACAACTAGGTTCTAGCAATGACCCCTATTACTGTATTTCATGTTCAAAGTCTATTTTCCCTTTTCAGGGCTGCGAAAATGATGAAATTGATGATTTGTTTTCTGTGACTTCTCCTTTAACTAACTCTCTGTCACTGTATTGTCTGTCTGAGTGCTCTTCGCCATCAACTAACAGGTGGGATTCAAATAACCCAGATAATTATGGGAAAAACTACGATAGTAAGTATGTTAATCAAATAATCTTAAATCAACTACTAATCATAACAAAAATACTTCTGGTTTACTAATAGTTCACTTTAATGTAAGTAGCTTGCAAAAACATTTTGGTAACATGACTGACGTCCTCAGCATTTTACCTCAGCCGCCTGAAATCATTGCCGTCTCTGAGACTAGGTTGAAAGATAATTCAGCATTTATGTGTTACTTTAACAACAACGTTTTTTAAGTCTTAACTCTAAATCCAATGCTGGTGTATCGGTGTCTATATTAGAGATAATTTAAACTACTCTATAAATAATTCATATAAAATTGTGACTGAAAAAGAAATAACCAAAGTAAAAACAGGCAGGGCAAAGTATTAAAAAAAATCTCAAAAATTAATTTATAAGATCTCTGGATCCACGTATCAACATTAAATAATTCAAAGAGTATATTATTTGGCCTTATATATAGACATCCAAATACACCTGTTACATATCCAACGGTCTGGTAGTATAGCTTACATATGTGGTGACATTAATTTAAATTTATTACTGTTCGAGAGCATACCATATATTTCTAATTACTTAAATGTAATATTTTCTACTCAATTTGTTCCTCTAATTACAAGACCAACAAAAATATCAAAAAAACTCTAGTGCTAATGATCTGATTAACCCTATTGTATTGGGTATAATAACTTACGAAGTGGCTGACCACTTGCCTATTTTCGCAATTGTCAAAAATACTAATCTGACTAAATAGAAAACTGAAATTACAATTAGAGATAAAACTAACTTTAATTCCTCTGCCTTTTTAAATGAACTGCACACACAGATTAATACTATTGATTGTTCTTACTCATCTACTAATGAGGCTTTTGATCAGTTTTTTCAAACATTCAATCTAGTTCTCAATACTCGTGTGCCTCTAACAGCAGGCATACTGAAACTACTATTAAAACTAGATGCCAATATATTTAATATACTGTTTAATATATTTTTATATATTAATATTAAATATAATATATTTCAAAACTCTAACAATGTTTATAATAGAAATAAATACCAAGTTCATTCGAACAAACTCAACCATATAAAATGCTTAGCAAAAAAAGCTACTATCAAGAAATCTTGCAAAATAGTAAAAATAATATAAAGAAACTTTGGTCCACCATAAAATGCTAAATTGCATCAACACATAACAGCAAAAAAGGTATACAAAGATGGCATTCCCTCAAGTGATATAACTGATATCTGTCAAGTCATGAACACTTTTTTTGCTTCCATTGGTCCTGGTATGGCATCTATAATACAGCCCACACAACTGTCATTTCAGTCTTTTCTAGGATGTCCGTTGCCAAATTCGTTTTTCTTAACACACATTATTGAAGTTGAAGTAAATACAGCAATTAATAATTTAAATCAGAACAAAGCCTCTGGTCATGAAAATATTCCTATATCATTTTACAAATCAACTGGTCTCGTCTGACCTAACTAAATTGTTTAACAAGGCTATTATTGAAGGTACTTTCCCTAACTGTTTAATGATAGCTAAAATTATTCCTATTTATAATGGCGACTCCCCTGATAACCCCACTAACTATAGACCAATATCTTTACTTTCACCTAACTCCGAAATTTTTGAAAAATTGCTTTATGACAGACTAATAAAATTTATAAACGACAACAGAATTCTCTCTAGATTACAGTTTGGGTTTCACAAAAGATACTGCATAGCTATAGCTGAACTTATAGAAAATCTGTTACTAAATGCGGATCATAATAAGTGCACCTGTGCCATATTTTTAGATTTATCAAAGGCCTTTGATACTGTAGAACATGATATTTTATTAGCCAAACTTGAACACTATGGTATCAGAGGCCTGCCTCTTCAATTGCTGCAGTTATATTTACACAATCGAAAACAATATACATCTATCACGAATAAAAACTCAGATCTGGTAAATGTACAGTGTGGTGTTCCACAAGGCTCAACTCTTGGTCCCCTGTTTTTACTCTACATAAATGATCTACATAACTCAATTACATACTAGACTTTTTGCTGATGATACTAACTTTTTCATTGCTTATACTAACATAAATCACCTAGAAGAATTTCTTAATGTTGAATTAGATAAAGTAGATCTAGACATGAGAGCCAACTAGCTCTCTATAAACTATTCCAAAACTAAATATATTATTATTGGTAATCCCAGAAAAGTAAAAAAATTGACATTAAATTTGACAATGGGAAACAAAAGGATACAATCTGTTCAACAAATAAAATATCTAGGAGTATTAATAGATCACAATCTTTCATAGACAGCACATATACAACATATTGTTAATAAAACAAGTAAAATTGTATGTATTTTTTCAAAAATTAGGCAATTCCTGATTATGATTCGAAAAAATTTCTATATTCTTCCCTATTTTCACCATATTTAGAATACAGCATACTTACATATGGCACAGCACCCCGTTCCACATTCCCCTAATTACTAATCAAAATAAATTTATAAAGCTTTGGACAAATACAAATAGAAGAGCCCATGTTACACCATTACACTACCAGCATAAAATCTTAAAACTTCAGGACATATATAAATTAGAGTTGGCCAAATTTTTATGTAGATTTAAACGTAATATGCTTCTAGAAATTTTTCAGAATTACTATAAATCAGTAGGCCAGATGCACGAGTATCATACACGATTTGCCACTAACCAAACTTTCTATGTACAAGGATTTATTACTAAAAAAGTGCAAAAATCTCTGTCTTATCAAGTTGCTTTGTTGTGGAACAGTCTGCCTAATGAACTAAAAATGGCACCTTTAGCTATTTGATAATTGTTGTGGAGATCTGGAATATTCTATAGTATAGTAGAACAATCTTCTGACCTTGTAGAAGATTCGAGAACTTTCTATAAACGATGTGCATAGTAGTTTCTAGATTGTTCATTTGCTCTGATATATAAGGCGGAGCTGGCCGCTTAACATTATTCTCGTATTCTCAGATATGCTTTCTCGCTTTCATGTTAACAGATTATAACTTCTCTGGAAATATTTTGCATTCCTTCTTACTTTTGTGTTGTAGAATTGTCACATAATAAACTAGCTTAAGCTGAGGACGTGTTTTCTGGTTTTCTCTACGAGTATTCCGAGAGAAAAAACACAACAATAATTAACTATAAATCCATCCTTATTTTTAATTATCATGTGTGACTTTTCTGCTAAGATCTATTTCTAATAAATCATCTCTGTTAGTTTTAATGTATTCCCCTTGTAGTAATCTATTAACTATAATTATATTGTCATAGTACATCTTTTCATCAAAGTGTAAAATTGTTATTATTATATTTCGCAACTATGAAAAGGGAAGGTAACCACACAATACAATAGGTCGAAGTATGATTGAAATAGGTCTTAAATAATCTTCAAAGAAATACAACAGTCACAACAGTTTTTTCCTCATACATAATTTTTTATAATTTTGCCTGCTCCACTTGTGTTTTTGCTTGCATATTATGCTTTTCTCACTACATATATATTCACTTTATTATAATTATTTTGCTCATTGTTTCACAGTTATCACTAAATTTTACTATATTTTTTGAGCCATATTGTCTATTTAGTCACATACTCATATTTCATTACAAATTTTGTTTACTCCATTTTCCTGTACTAGTACTTGTGTTCCATTAGTCTTTGGCATTATGCTTAACATAATTTGACTAAACACTATTGCATATTTTTGTTTCATTATAATTGTTTTGATTTTATCATGCATATTTTGTTTCCTTCACTGATTCATTATTTATGTTTGATTTTTTCTTTTGGTTTGACTTTTTTCTAGTTTGTTTTATGTTTTACTCAGTTAGTTAAATGCTTTACGTATTTTGATGATCATCATTTCATATTTTTCATTTTATTTTAATGCTTCTTTGCTGCATAGCCTATTTAGTTATTTTGCTTTCAAGTTTAATTTCTTCCCCTATAAATTTATGTTAACAGTTGATTTTCTTAACCTACTTCATAATTATATTACACATTTCTATTATAAATTTTTTACAATTTACACTAACCTGAGAAGGGTAGCTGACTTGTTCACCAATTGGTCTTTCGCTACCCTTTCTCCAGCACCCCTAACTCTTTCCTTTTCCTCCCTCTGCATAACTTATCCTTTTTAATTAATAACTGTAGCAATAATAGTCTACCTGTATTCTAGTGTAAACGAGGAGATAAATAAAACGTCTATGTCTATGTAGCGGGTCGTGGCTTTCAAAGCTGCAACAACACCAACAACTTAGCAATGGTTTAGGGATCCTGAAATTCGTTTCCGATCCTAAAATAGCCTGTTGCCATATCTCAATCTGAACCTGTTGCGTAGCTTCTACAATGTGGGGGTGTCGTGCATTGATAGTTATCAACGATGATTGCACCGGCCGTTCATACACGATTCAATGATCTAAGATCGTTCGTATTGCTAGTCCCAAATTCCTTGAATTCTTTGATTCTATCTAATCTCGGATTCTAGCGTTATGTAGACTACCACAGGTTGACTTATTAGTTATTTTACTATTTTATCAACAGAAGCTCTCCTTCTGTTTTACCAACAGAATGGTTGTAGTAAGTCCTCGCTTAAGGGCTCCCCGTTTAGCCACATTTCGTTTACACAATTTTTCACTTTACTCAGCGGTTTCTTATTTTATCAATAACTTTGTTACCTAATTTGAAGCAATAAAACAGTACTTTTTGCGTTATTCTGTTCTAAAAACGCACTAATGACGCAAAACAGTACATTTATGTTTTTACTTCCCAACTGACTGCTAAAATTTAATGTTAGCTCTTTGTATCAAGCAAGATTTATTTGCAGTTCATTTGCGGAACCATTATGAATCTGTGTGCAAGTTTTTTGCAAAGGAATATTACCTTCAACCTGTTGCTATAGCAACCAGTTTTTAGTTGAAATTGTTGCAATGCAGTGTTTAAGCCCTAACTGCATAGGGCTTTGAACAACATTAATGAAATCACTTGCTAAGTAGTGGTAAAAAAGATAGGTGGATTGCAAACAAAAGAAATTCATCAGTAGAAGTATAAGTAAACTCATAAAATATTTAATTTGTATGTATTAATTAGCATTGACTTTTGTTGCCTGTAGACTTATCTCAGTTCTTTTAAATTATTTTCTATGGAAGTCTTGGCTTCTTTTAACGAGGTTTCGCATTTCACTTAGCGTCGTTGGAATGCATTAGCGTCTTTAAGCGAGGACTTGCTGTATTTTAAAATTTCCTCATCTTTCACTTTAAGGTTTTTTTTGCACATCAAGGCTATCCACATGTGAAGGACAACTGGATGCAACTATATAAGAAGAGTGTAGCCAAAAGGTAACTAAGTAACTAAAAGTTTTTGGCCTGACAAAAAAGTAACATTAGACAAAAGTGCATAACTGTGCTGCACATGTGCTCTGCAATAATATTTCCAAAAGAATGCTGCAGTATGCACTCAGATTCAGAATTACAAACTATCTTCAAGTGAAGAAAGTGAAAGAAGCTTTGCACTGTGATGTTTACAAAGTAAATTAAATTTAAGTTATTGCATAATCACTTTGCAAACTGAATATAAACTGAATGTTGATTTAATCAGCTGTAATTGAATCAGTGATGTTGTTACTAAATTTTAGAAGGAACACTCAGTTTTACAAGAACAAGATTTCTCACGACCGGCCAATGAACTACGAGGCTATGATTCCAAACTTTTCTTTGAATATAGTCGAGCCAACATCCATTCCCTTTTTTTTGCTTCGTTCTCAGCTGATACTGTCCTGTTTAATGGTAAAAGCATGATCTATTGATGAATTTAAAATGAGTACGAGAAGGGTGCGTATACCAGTTGAACTCTAGGTCCTGATTTCATTGTAAAGAAGATGTAAAGTGTTAAAAAAGTTTCTTTTACAGTTTGTGGTTGTTGGTCTAACTTGATCATTGATGTCCTTTGGTGTGCATCAGTTAGGAAACTATTTGAGGAACCTATGCTAAAAGATATGGCAGATGCAAAACAAAGTGGTAGTGATGCTAATATTTCAGAATGGAATTGTTCTGATCCAAATGCTCCTATTCCCAAAACCAAGGATTTGTTTCGAGGTTCTTATTTTTGAACTCATAACTTGACTATAATCATAGGCTAATCGATTAATGAAGAAAATATATTTGTTGGATATTTTTTATTTAATTTGGTAATTTTGTAATACTGGATGAATACTAACTTGTATTAACTTTTCGTAATAGGTCTAATAGATGAAAAATAAATTAATTCTAATTCTGTCATTTTTGCTTAATTACTTCTGAAATGTAATGTTACTACAAATATACAATGCTGCTTCCCAGATGATTTTTTTCACTTTTTGTAGTGTGAAAGATGGGTAATTCTCTTTTTGACAAAGAGAGGGGATGTTTGTATCTCACTGCAATTGCATTTTGTGGGAAATTAAATTGAAGTGAAGTAACGGTTAGAAGTAAAAATCTGGAGAAATAGTTAAGTCTGGAAAAAGGGAGGTTACCGCTTAAATGGGGAGTTTCTCGACCAGGTCGTAGGAGTTGGGTGACTTACTTTTAATCCAGGCTAAATATAATTTTCATGAAATTTAGCCAGAAATGTTAATTGTTACGTTATATTAATAATTACTGTGCATGTATTAACCCAGAAAGTTGTAGCTCGCAACTTGCAACGTGATTTGATTCATGGGAATAGGCACATTATTGTTCATATTGCCTAATGGAACACCATATAGTACTACTTGATAAGTAAATTGATTATCTCCTTACTTGATATATTCCAAAATTATTTTTGGCATAGTTTGTGTACACCGAGTGAGAAAAATTCTGATTCAGTATGTCAGTATCATTTTGCTGCATACACACATGCATTGTTAAATGTGCTAGAGATACCAGTGACATCACACCCAAATAAAACTAATACAGCTTATTTTGCCTGTACAAAGCTTTTCGCTAGTTTCTAAATTTGATATGGTTATCAGCAATGTCTAAACCACATTTTTGACTCTTAGCCACTACCTGCTTTAATTTATTGTACGCTGGCTTCGGCTTATGTTGTAGGCTTAACCAGTTTTCAGGTTTTTGGCATACTCGTTCTAGTTGACAAAATAATGATATTAAGACCAAATATGTATGCCTGCATAACAAAATAGTCCATAAGTCAGCAATTAAGTTTTTTTTGTTATTCATGCATCCTGAATCTCCATTTCATGAGGATGGTTTTTGATACCAAGCTCATCGCTCTTGGTATTTTATTTCTAAGCTGAGATAATTCACATTGAAGTTGAGGTGCAGGCTATGCACTGAAAAACGTAACCTTGAGAAAATCGCTTTTAAAGTTACCCATTGTTTTTTGATGCTTTTCTACAAAACACTTAGCAACTGCGCAAATATTCGGTTGCTACAGACATTGCAAGAACACTTTAAAGTTATGTTTAAATCCAGTAGATGGCCCTTCTTGATGAAAATCTGGGATTGGCAGTAAAAAAACATGAATTAAAATGACTGCTTCCACTGGCTTCTTTGGAGTTTGAAAATACAAGTTTTTTACTATTGCATTACTAGTTTCTAGCCAGAAAAGTGAATATGGGGCTATAAACTTAAAGTTTTAGTATTTGTTTAACATTTTCTTGATGATTTGAAGCTACAATAGTCGCTGCTTAATAGACTCACTTTGGGACCGACGTGTTTTGACCCAATCAACCAATTGAACCTATTAACCGATGGGTATAGTATTACTGCTATAGAAGTATGAGTCACAGCTTGCTATGCACTGCAAAGGCTTTTAAACAATTTTAGAAAATTAGAAAAAAATATTTTGTAATATTAATTTATATAAGTGAATTAACAATAAATTAAAAAGTATACTTTTCTAAATCACACAAGTCTGTTTATTTGCAAAAAATACAAAAATTCCTTGAAAGTTGGCTGGTTCATTTTCTCGCGAAGAAGTTACTTGACAAAGTTCTCGTAATTATAAAAACGTTTAAAATCTGTTGCTGTGGAAGTTTATCGTACTGCTGTAAAATTTTCAGTTTCTCCTTAACTGTTAGATCTTTACGCTTATGCTCCATTTTTCAAGCTTCTTAACTCTATGCCCTTATTTGCTGTATGATGTTTACTTTTGTGAATCACAAGGAATACTGGCTGATCTTTGACTATTAACTCATTAAGCCTGAAAGCGTGATTTCAACTAGAGCATCAAAAGGAAACCGATAGGCAAGTGATTAAATGGTTAGCTTCCAGGAAATCTTTGGGTAACAGTGGCGAGCGGGTAACAGATTCAAAGCAAAACTGGTATGCTAGCATATTAGTGCATGGTACTTGTTTGCAAACAAAACGATACTTAACATGATTGTTTACATTGGGCACATACACATGTCTTATTTTAACTATGTGAAGGAAAAATATTGAGTCAATTAAGCAAAGTTATTTGAGTCAATTACCAATGTTTTTTATGTATATTTGAATAGAAGCGGCCCGTTCCAGGCGTTTTTGAGTTAATTTTAGGCGATTGAGTCTATTAAGCGGCGACTACTGTAGTATATAAAAGTCCAATATGTTTAGCATTTGTTTTTATTAAAAAAATTGACATTTGGTGAAAAATTTTGGTGCATTCTAGTTTGAAGCATTGTTACGTAAGTTGAAGTATGCCGATTTATGGGTGTTTTGGTTTGCAAGCACACATATAATATTTTGAACGAAATCTAAAACTCTTGAGATTATTTCTTGTAATGTTTAATAACACTGAGCAAACTGTTGGTACTTTATGGTTTTTGCTTTTTCTACAACACACCATAACGTCCAAAAGTAATTCATCTATAGGAAACTCTTAAAGAATAACCAAAAAGGACGCTTAACTTATTAAATTTTGACTTTATGTCCAGTTATTTTCCTGATTTCAAAAGAATTTCAGTAAACTTCTAATTATGTGCACAAAGGTGTTAGTGGTTTTGTAAGTTGAAGCTAAACTGCTAGAAATAGTATAAGAGTTTACACTGGTTTTGCTGAAATCAATTATTGTTGTTAAAACTATTTAAGTCAGTAGTTAGTTAAAGCATTTTTTTTCTATTAAGACCAGTCATTTTATGTGTACTAGTATTTTGTTGATTTGCATCATATATGCACTGATGCAATTTGGTAAAATCTGCTTAGTTATATCAATTGTATTTTTCTTCAGATTTGGTGTCAAAATGCAGTTGACATTTTTTGCAGACATTCCACCGGAGCGGATGAAAGTTGTAATACCAATACTTTCAATTCTGGCACTCATGGTTTTGATAATGTTTTTGATATTTATTGGTCACGTTCGCCATATATGGACCAATACATCTTGTAAGGCTCGTCGCCTGCGTTTAGTTATATTAACTGGCACATATCCAGTAAGTACTTTTTAGTTGTCAAAGATGTTTAGTCGTCAAAGATTTTAACGGCTGATAACTTATCAGAATCTACTATGCAGTGAAACAGACTTACCATAATTTTATGGATTTGATATGTAAGCGTTGGGCACTATTTTTGAAATTTTTCACATGATTCCTCTTAAGAGTTAGACAAACAACTTGACAATACAGGGAACTGTTGACTGTGCTAGTCTATCACTGCAAGCAAAAAGTACACAAAAACGATATAGCGTGTACCTTATCTAAGTTAGTTATCTTCCTTGTAACGATCACCAAACCCAAATCACTTCACCATTGTAAAGATATTTAAGTGTTGTGTTCACATTATCATTTTTCTGAATCTGTCTCGCAGCATAAGTAGTCATCAGAACAGTTGGAGAAAGAAACAGTAAATGACGAATGCTATTATAATAAATTTGCTATCTAACATTTTTTTTGAAAGTAAGAAAGGCCTTATTGGTACAAAAATGCTTTTTCATTTCAGTAAATGGTGAAACTAGAGTGAACAGTTGGGACCGGTGAAATTCACGGGTCACTTGTGGGAAACCTCGTTTTTTTCCTGACTATAGTAAATGATGTCTGGCATATTTTGAGGAATATTTTGTGTGCAGTGAGTTTAGTTTGTGTTTGTGACATCATTATTTATTGATTTGTTTGTAGATGTTCGGAGTTGCAGCACTAACAGGCATGGTTGTTCCTAGAGCAGAACTTTTGGTTGATTTTGTTGCTGCCACGTAAGTTTGCAAACTTTAAGATTTATTATGCCACATTATGATTAGTTTAATGAGTGAGTGACATGTTTACATCCGTCATACATACATTTACAGTCATTTTTACATTTGTATGTACGACAAAAATCACCATAATTAGTTTAATAGCTAATCACTTGTGAGTGAGTGTTTATGTCAAATTAAACTAAAACTCAGTATTTAAACTGTTTACAAGTATGAAAGCTCATTTAACTTTGACAAGTTTCGTATTTGTTAATATTTGTGTATTTAATCTTTGTCATAACAGTATGTCGAAGTATGCCATAACAGTATGCCAAAAACAACAATCATATTACACTTCTCTTTGTCACTGCTTTGACAACATGCTGTTTTTCTTGTACTTCTGTTTAGTTAAACTGCAAGCTGTACAAGCAATCACATCACACTTATTCAAAATACAGTTACTTTGCTTGCGTTTTTACAACAGTTTTGTCAGAAACCTTCAAAAAGACTTCAAGTTACATTTTTGTTACATGAACATACACTATCTCTGAAATATTTTACGTTTTTGTCAACATTTGTGAACTGCTAATTCTTTGCAGGTATTTATCATTTGCATTGTTTCAATTGTTTTTCCTGGTTGTTGGCTATTTTGGCGGCGAGCATAGACTTCAGGAAACTCTTTCAAAGGAGCCTGTACGAGTGAATCGTATGCCGCTAGCATGTTGCTGCCCCTGTTTACCAAGAATTCATTTTACTTGGTAGGTACTAGTTTAGTAGTGTAACCCAGTTACTTCTTTTTAATATTTTATAAGATTGTCATGGTCTCGAGATAAAGCCTTCATTAGTGCTTTTGCTTCAAGAGTTGCTAACTGAAATACTTCAGGGAATGTTTTATAAGATATCTTTAGTGTAAACACTTCCAATATGATTTTCTTTAAAAGCTTGGGCATAGATACTTATTTTATGATGTGCAAACAAGAGTATAATAAATCATTAAAAATTATTACAGAGAATTCATCAGACCATTACATAGAACTACATTTATTTATTACAACACTACAAATTATAACATTAAATTCAGTAAGTATGCAATCTCATCTGCCAACACAATCATATATCAAGCGCCGCCACCAACCATAAAATGTACCAAACATTTAAAGGTCATATGATAAAGGCCATAGTGCTTATATCTGGTTTATATATGTATATACATATAGAGGTGTGTGTGTGTGTGTGTGTGTGTGTGCGTGCGTGCGTGCGTGCGTGCGTGCGTGCGTGCATGTGTGTAGTGCGTGCAGGTTGTTCATAACTTGTCATATGTATAACAATTAAGATTCGTCATCACACTGTTATGCTACAAAGGAAACAACAATTAGAGCATTAAACATTTTGAAAATGTGTTAAATATAAAACATAGACATCTTAAGAACAGTCTAAAGCAGTGGTTCCCAACCGGGGGTACGGGTACCCCCTGGGGGTACGCAACAGCAATGCCAGGGGTACGCAGAAGGTGTAACAGATCGACACATTTTTTTCTCTGTAGCCGGTGAAAAGGGTAAAATACACCAAGTTGCAGCATCGCGATATTCTTTCTACAGGTTAGGCAATATTTCACAAACAATATCATTCCTGCGCAGTGCGCTAGAAAATACTTTTACCCGCCCACGAAAAGCTTATATTTTGTCGCTTTGTTTGTGCTGTATTTGGCTTTCGAGGTGTTGGTTCCATTTGTGACAACATACAAATGTGAGCTAGGCTTCAGTGCAATGCTACATTTAAAGACGAAGGCAAGAAACCGTTAAAAACTTGTTGATAATCATCAAGAACAGCGTGCGCATTAATTATGACTGCTGTGAAGATCGCGTTTCCTTGTATTGATGTTTTCATGTTCGAGAAAGTTGTTCAAATTATGTATTTCTTAATAATCAGTGATAAAATTCATGTTTTCAAAAAAAGTTAAAATAAAAAAATGTCAATAATATTAATCGTTGTTTTCTGGAAACTGGTTTTTCAAACGATTTGTTGAAAAATATCAGGTGGGGGTACGCTGAAGATCGCCACATTTAGAAGGGGTACTTGGCAAGGAAAAGGTTGGGAACCACTGGTCTAAAGTAACATTGTGTGACTTTTGGTTAATTGTCTATTGTTCGAATGCATATGCACATTTTTAAGCTTTTAAGCTAGACTAGTTTTTTTATTTGCAGTGTAGGATCTTCATGTTGATTTAGTCAACAAATTATGTAGAATTTTACTCATCTTGAACTATCATATCTGATAAGCTATGGCAAATATTAAACAGCATGCATACTTTGTTAATGATTTAAACTAGGCATCTTTTTTGTATTGTCCTTACTATGCTCTAAGAATATAATATAATCTCTTAAGGGAGTGTATTGAACTATGAAAGCAAAATAATAGCTTTTGTTTTGAAAATACTGTTGTTATTTGCTCATTTTGATATTGGGATGACTTTCATGACCACAGCAGCCTGAAACTGTCACCATTTTACTGGCTTAGCAAAACCTTGGCACTATCTTCCACATGGCATATAAGCATGGTGTACAAAAATGTGAAAGGTGAAACCCTCTTAATGGTTTACGCATTTATAGTAACTGAAAAGTTTTGGGATCTTTAAATTCATATGCTGATGTAGTGTGCAACAATGGCTTTTGGTCTTACTTGTAATAAGTAAGTCTTTTTTGCTCAAAAAAACTAAAACAGTAGGACAAAAATTCATCAAGAAAATGGTTGCTTTATCATGTGTGCTTCCTACGGTTTACTCAAATTTTGAATCAATTGTAATCAGTTACTAAAGATTGAATTAAAGTTCATACTGTCTGTCTATTGCCGATTACATTTCTGTAAGTTGTGAAACCAGGCTAAGTTGTAATATAATACCACATTATGCTTAATGCAAGAATGTAGAATTCTATGCAGAAGTTAGAGGCATGTAATTTTTAAACTTTCTGTCACCTGGCAATTTGCATAGTAATAGCAGACACACTGGCAGTTTAACAATGCTTACTAGTTTTATTGGTGATGTAATCAAGCCACTATATCTTGGTATATGTAATTAGGTGATTTCAAGTCTGTGCTATTAGTGTATAATTTGTGCATTATTCTTTTGTACAGGCGAAAATATATGATATTCAAGACAGGTATTCTGCAGATTGTTTTAACACGGCCAGTCGTCATGTTCATCAGTGCGGTTTTGTTAATTAATGGCAGTTTCTTCACATCAGTAAGAATCAATTTTAAGTCACTTAATAAAAGATTGTCTTCTCTTTCTTTATAAGCTTTGGCACTTTGGTGGACTATTTTATTGTAGCGGGTTAATTCACTGGCATTGGTATGGCCTAAATTTTTGAATTTTTTGTTAATTAAAATGTCAAACAGGATATTGAAAGCGTTCCTGTCACTAATGAAACTTTAAAAATTCCTAAAATTAAATAATTAAAATTCTGTTGATTGTTTAAAGGGTAGCTGTTTTATTTTTTGCTAGCCATAATTATTTGTATTTGCATCACTAAATAAGCATTCATTTCATTTCAACTGCTTGCAGTTAACCAAAACAAATATTCTATTTCCATTTCAGTGGGATCCACATGACTGGTTCATCTGGTATTTCATACTCAATATCTTATCCATTGTCACATGCATGTACTGCTTTGCTGTGATTGGACGACCAGCTAAAGACTACATACAGGAGAAGTACAAGATTTTACCGAAATACATTTCCTTGCAAGCTTGCTTGATCCTCAGTGGGTTGCAGCCATTGCTAATCAGCATCATTGGCAGTTCAACGAATGTGGTTCCATGTTATCCACCGCTGGCAACAAAAGAACGGACACAGAGTGGGTACCAATTTACTAATATTAACTCACTTTTAGAAGAACAATAGTTTAGCAGTTAGATAATGCAAAGGCAGTTGTGATCCTATTTTAACCCATGTATTTTTTTTCAGTAATTAATATTCAAGTTTAATGTAAAATTGTAAAGACCTGTCTCTTGTTCGTATGATACAAGTTCAATGCTGAGTGCAGCAAAAATACAGTTCTTACAGTTACAAGAAGTGTTTGCCTTTTTAAGGCTACCGTTGGTCACAGCCTTGTTCATTAACTAACTTTTGTTAAGTTTAGACAAGAAGTATAATACTCATCATTGTAGTTCTAACTTTTGTGACTATTATGTTTTGTTAAATTTTTATTACCAAGTGCAAGCCATAATTGCAGTACAGTAAGCGCCGCTTAATAGACTCACTTTGGGACCGAAGTGTTTTGACCCAATTAGCCGACTGAACCTATTAACTGATATAGTGTTACTGGTATAGAGGTATGAGTCACCAGCTTACTATGCACTGCAAAGGTTTTTAATGAATTTTAGAAATGAAGTACTAAATTCCTTTGTACTGTTAAAAATTAGAAAAAAATATTTTAAAATAGTAATTTATATAAGTGAATTAGAAATAAATTAAAAAGTATACTTTTTAAATCACACACGTCTACTTATTTGCAAAAATTACAAAAATTTCTTCAAAGTCCGCTGCTTCATTTTATCACGAAGAAGTTCGCCCACAAAGTTCTCAAAATGATAAAAACGTTGAAAATCTGTTGTTGTATGATGCACAAATTCTCGTAAAATATGTGCTTGAACTGCTTGACGTGCTTCAACTGTTGGTAGTGCCTGTGTTTCCCCGAAGCTTCGTCTGTAGCTTTGCCTAGGCTCCAGCTTGCTATAATGTGACATACTTACTGTACTGTGCCTGCGTCCTGGCATAACAGCAACATCTAACTGATTGAAATTTCTGGCAAAGACTGCCAGAGCTTCAAAAGCAAACCCTAAACAAGTGATTAAATGTTTAGTTTCCAGGAATTCTTGGATAATGAGGTTAATTGCAGTGGACCAGCAGGCCAAAGCAAACCATTAGGCTAGCATAATTAGGGTATGCTAAACGTTCCAGCTTACAAATAAAACGGTACTTAACATGATTGTTTCTATGTATATTATAGGACAAAAGCCAACTAAGTTAATATAAAAGTCATGAAAGCTTATTAGTCACGCCAAAGTGTCTTATTGAAGCATGTGAAGGAAAAATATTGACTCAATTATGCGGAGTTATCTGAGTCAATTACCGATAGTTTTTATGTACATTTGAATAGAACCAGGCATTTTTGAGTCAATTAAGCAAATGCGTCTATTAAGCGGTATACTGTATTACTGTTTTTTTATCATTGCTTTCATCATTATAGTATTATTTGTTTCTAGTTTTTTGTACCTTTTGGTTTCTTTAAGTGAGATATAATTTCAATTTAAATTCAGTTTAAATTTTTTTGGCACCAATTAGTTGTTGTGTAGTTAGTTTTTGTTAATTTTCATTGACTTGAGTTCCTGTTTAGGTTTTTATCACCTGGTCCTTATCGTTGAGATGTTCTTCATATCACTCATAACCATACGTGCTTGGCGCTTTCCTACAGTTGATACGGAGCATGATTTGCTGCTCTCTGTTGAGGATGAATGCGCAAGGGCATGTCGAAATAACTACACACCTAACACTTGGAATGATTCAAAGAAAGCAGTTAACAAGAAGGCCATGTTTTACGGATCTGTATAGTATACATTTTAGCATTGATTTTTACGGTATGATTATTTTACAAGAGATTTGTCTTGTGTATTATTTTAGGTTTTAAGTTTTTTAAGTTGATAGAAAAAAGTTGATGAGTTGATAGAAAAAATGTAGGAAAGTTTTGTGCAAGAATTTTTAATGACTTGCTTGAGAGCTTAGTAGTTTTATAGCAAATGCAGGCACCACAATCTGGAACTCAGCCTGTCCAATTTTATTTTATTTACGAATTTTATTCAGGGAAATTTTTATGGAAAAAAACTTGTGAATTGGTAGAAACTTTCATATCAAGTTGTTTGAAAAATATTTATAATTAGATGTATTTATCTTCGAGATAGGAGCATAGGATTGACTTTAGGGACTTTCACTGTGTTGGTGAGACATGTTGAATATTTTGCTGATATTGTGCTTGGCCAATTCTTACAGTCATAGATATAAAGTGCAGCATCAGGGTATGAGTTTCCCAACCCATCAAAGGGCTTAATCAGTCATGTTATTAGGTCCTTAAATTGCCCATAAACCCAAAATTCTGGTTTGATGTTAAAGTTTATACTTATTTATTTTAAAAGTAAATTGAAAACAATCTGCTAAATGCAAATGTTAAATTTTACTAGTAGAAGAATGAAATTGACTGTAACTAATTAAAACAGTGATATTTTATCAGGTTTTAATTTATCTGTTGTGTATTTTGAATATTAACTGTTCAGGCTTGGCTGTATGTATATTGTATTAAGTAACTTTAATTGCAAAATCAGGTTATTTTAATTGTATTGTTATTTGCAGATAATAGCATTTTAAGTTTATATGATTTTATTATTTTTAGCATTTAACAAAGTTTAAGAATTTTTATAAATTTTATTACATAAACAAGGAGTGCACATTTAACATTCTGCCAGTGGAAAAACACAAGCACACTTTAGAACTGCCATTACTTTAACATCGCATGCAAGTATAAACACTACTATACCATTTCTGTTAGTAGTTATACCTTTGTCGATTTTGTTATAATGGCATTTGCTATATGTTAGCATAAATATAAAAAATACGAAATAATAATCTGAGGTCCTATTTTTTAGCCATGCTATAATATATTTTCTAATTTGGTCCAATACAAAAATTGGTACAAGATCTATTACTGGTCCTGGGATGAAAATGAACCCATTCTGCTTTCTATACAAAAAAAAGGAGAGTAATGATACCTGCATATAGCAAACCCAAGTAGATTAGATTTTCATATATAATTTAAAAAACTTGTTTAGAACTTCATCCGCTCGTAAACTGTAAAGCTTCAAAATTTAAACTGCCTCACTGTCTACTACATGTAGTCACTTTAACTGTGCTAATTCTGTTATTGTATTCACATTCTGCACAAAGTAGGCACAAAACTAGTTGTGCATATTTTACTAACTTGGTAAGAATTAATTAAAATCACTACATTAATACATTTTCTTAATTAAACTGGTACTGAGATGCTTCAGAATTTGCCCATTTCATCATTTAAATATACGAGACAGATGCTTGCAGCTATTATACAAAATGAGCTTACTTAATAAAGACGCTTGGTGTTTTTGTAATTTAGTATCAGAAAGCAGGGCTAAATGTGAAAAATGTGTTCTATTTCAAGTGCTATCCAACTTGTTTGAAGAGTGAATAAAAATTGATAATATCTTGCCCCAATTAAGTCGTGTATAACTTTAAAGTATTTCCATAGTAGCTAAAGCACAGTAATTTATATTACTTTTATACTCCAGTGCAGAGGTGGTTGTTAGATACTTCCAAGCACAATTATGTAAATAGAACTGATTTTATACTTCATCTTAGTTTTGTATTGAGCTTATGATAGTATTTACATAGGTGTTAGTATTTACATGTGTATTTTAAGAATTGTGTTAATGTGCTAGTTTGTACTCATTGCTCCGATGGGCTTATATCTATTATTGTATCTTTAAGGAAATTTAGAATAAAATTGGTAGTTATTTTTAGTTGGTGTTTAGAATTCTAATTGAACTTGACAACAATTAAGTATATATTTGTTTGTACTAGCACTTTCACCATTTTTTAAGAGATTAGTCTTTAAAGTATTATAAAATAATATTATTTTTCAAAAGTTAAATAAAAAGTGAATAAAAAATTCACGAAGGAGCTTAATAACTTCAGAAATTGCTTTGTGTTGAGAAATTCTACAATGCTGTTAATAGTAATGTTTGATAAATCCATAGAAATCAGAACACCAGACTGAAGCATCGATCTGTTCAGAAGATGGAAATTATTGTATTCATCTTGCAACATGTGCAGAAATAAAATCAACAGACAAAACAATAAAAATTAGAATTTGCAATGTACTTGTAAGTGCAAATTTTGCTTGAACTCATTCCTCAAGTGTAATTATCATTATAGATGTAATTAGCAAACGTATTGGGGTTATTTTGGTACAATATCTTACTTAATTCAGTAAACTCCAGCAGAAGATTTCATACGATGTGTGGAATTAAAATGTTATAATTGCCTCATGAAACCAAAGGAGCAATTAATCCCCCACTCTTCCGTTAGGATTGCCTGTAACTTGTGAAAAGCAAATGCGTATAATAACAAAAAAAAACAAGCAGCTTGTTAAACGCCATAGAACAATGATTTATTATTACTTACAACATAAAAATCCAGTTTTGTAGTCCAGCATAGTCGTCAGAAATGAACTGTGAGCATTATTAGTACAATCAGTCGAAAAGGCAGAAACTGTATTCTGTAGAAATACTACGAGAAGTATCATATTACTAAATACATAGAATATAATCACTGCCATTTTTTGGATCAGTGTCGCCTAGTGTAGCGATCAGTGCTGTGTAGCGATGATGTTAGATGAAAAGTGTTTTCGCTATGTGACCCAGATTGTAACATTCTGCAGATATGCTTATAGATAATTATAATGTATAAATGAGTGTAGATAATCTTATAAATCGTATTTATAAATGATTATTAAAATTTTTAATGTTTGAGATACATAGTTATAATGGCCATAACTTAATCACCTTATTGGGAAACGTTTAACAGGGCGAACTCAATGTTTAATTACATGTTTACAGTTTATTTGAAATGTTGATTTCATATATCTGCACATATATGTTTTAGTACATATATGGACATGGCAGTTCAACTGTCAGTTTGAGTATAATTATACTATACAATAATATAGTAACAAAAAAATAACATGTCACATTAAGTAGTATAGTTTGTGGAATGTTTAAGTTGGAGCCATCACTTGATATTAACGTGATGATAACATAATAATTAATGTCTTAATAACCATAATAACAACAATTTTTCGAAACAAAACGTTCTTTATCTACTGTATTTTAACTAACTATAATAGCGCTCTATTCTAACAACTTCTTGATGCTATACAAACTATGCGAACATTACTGAATAAGCTATTAATGAAATTAAAGGCAACAGCGAGTGTTGTGTTCACAGAAAGCTTCAATTACATTTTCCTTAACTGCAATTTGCGACTGCGTCTGTCCTACATAATTGGTTACCCCGCATTGCTTTACCCTATTTAATCATAAACGAACAAGGATCAATGAAATGTCAAGAGACGTATATTGTGTAGTCAGTGTATTTTGCGACAGATTAAAAACTAAGTTTAATATCACAGAACTTTTTAACTTTGTACAACATAATATTATTAAAACTATAAAGCAAAAATGGATAAAGCTACGATTAGATCAACGTAATTAAGACTTATTCAGTATTCTTCCCAAAAGGAATTAAAATATTGTATCGAAAGTTACACAGTCATAGTTTGTGTTCGGCTGGTCAAATATTCTTGGTTTATGCCCGTAGAAGTCCATGCAGGGTTTGTCTTCAATTGTAGTGCAGCCGCTCAGATTCATATTGTATTTTGCACATAATTATTGTAATATAAATTTAAATTATTATTATATAGGCGGGAGTTCACCTCGTTATCTAACCGCGTTAATAAACTTTGTTAGTTATCGCCATCTGCCGCTTGTTGAAACAGATAAGAAATTATTATTGTTCTTACGTATTTGAGGGAAAATACTGTGATATCCGCGGCTTGCAATGTCTTCTTCATGGAATGCCACTTTGAAACACCATTCCCAACAACTGGACGCTGTCAGCAGCTAAAATCCTACCCAACTGTTACAGGCCTACTATACTTCCATTTGTAATTTCTGTTGGCTTTCGTTCTAACACGAAGAATGAAAAGCCTAAGTATTTCTACTCTACAGCTGCTAATTATAATAATGATTTTATTATAAACCACGCGTCGCTTGATTAGTACATGCAATAATTAAAACCTTACACAGTTAATAATTCTTTGGTCTATCCCACATGCGTAACAGCTTACTGAAGCAGTATTGCAAACTCCTCTTATAACAAAGCGTTATTAACAACGATAAAATCTAAAACCATCCAAATCAATAATGATTATTCATTATTTTAACCAGACTAGGACAATCAATTATCAGTAATTAGTGATAATTAATAGTTAATAACGATAACTTTGGCTCAAATTATGTAACAAGCAGAGCAGCTACGCAACGTAGGAAATACATTGCAGGCAAAAGTTTTATGTAAAACCCCATATAGGCTAGTTCCATTTTCGTTATGTGACGCGAGAACCTATTCTAATAATTAAACAAAATGATACTTCATACGTGGAAAAACAGTCAGGTACTAATTACTATTATGTGTTAATTTTAAAGTTCTTAAAAAATCCAGGCATTAATTTTATCCTTATTAAATTATTATTAGGGGCTCACTACACAGCACGAATAGTTAAATGTTCGAAGCATTTTTTGTAACTGGAAATACGTGCAAAGTGTGTTTTTATGTCAATTAAACAAAGACATCATCTGTTATTTCAAAAAACATGATCCAGCCAAATCTGTAAATTTATCTATCACTGAATGTGTTATACACAGAAAAGTTAATACTGGGATTCTCTCTGAGCCAGGTGTTCTGGGAAAGTGTTCATTACGGCTTTCAGAAAAAAACAGCTTCTTTAAACTCTTTAACACAAATGTAGAATGAAAGTCTCCGATGAGTGAATGTTGTCCTACCAAGGTCCCGAGGTCAAGAAGTTGGCCCAAAAATATTATATTTCTAGTAGGACTACTCAAAAATGAATGTAATCATAAACGTGGCAGCAAGGTACAATTTAATCGCTGACGTCATTATTAGTCTGCTTTCTTGCCTTCTTCAATCTCTTGCAGTGTGTGCCATTGTGCAATTGGTCGCCTTGGCGAAGCCAGCATGTCACTCCAGTGACGTAACGCTGAGCCGGTTGCATTACAACCCAAAGTAACACGTCCGATGGGTTCCGAGGTACCGATCCGGTCGTAATCGACCACTGTGATTATGAGTGATACTTTCTGGAAAAGCCAAAAAAAAGGAAATTCCGAGAGGTGGATAAGAAAATGATAAACTAGTTTTTCAGTTTAAATTTTAAAATTACGAAGTAGATATAATCATTACTTGCAATGAGGGTCATAAGGAATTATTATTGTTGATATCAGCAAAGCTTTATTTACATTATTATTTACCTATAGGACCACGTTTAATTACTCAGACACACAGGTACTTCGTTCGTTCATTGGCTTCATTACAACGCACACACAAATTTGGTGTGAGGTGAATAAATTTATTACTTTTTATGTAACACGTGGACACAGGCAGAACTGCATTCCAGCCAATTATAAGCAAATTGCTAATGCAGTCTCTTTTTGTTATTCAACATTAGCAGTTTTACTAATTTCACAAAAAGTAATGAAACTTTCGAACAGAAGTATAATAACTCTGTTTTAGTTGACAGTAACTTTTAATAAGTTAGTCCTTAAGTTGTATGATACCTGCTACCATCTAGATAAGAAGTCAGATTTGTGTACATATCCAGGGAACTACAGCATTGCATATTATCGCTAGGCTGTAGCTGCCAAATTAAAAAATCGTATTTGTGCCAATCACTAACTTTAAAATTTTAAAAATTCGAGTCTCATACCATGCATTAGAAATCATATAATTTTAAATTACCAGTAATATATTTCTTAAAATATAATGCAAAAAAATTTCTCATAGTATGACAACAATGAAAGGTATTAGCAGCTGCCTGTAACTGGCTATAGTAAAAGATATCATGCACTCCATGCTGGAAGATAAATAAAACAATAGAAACTGTTATAAAAGTTCATCCACTTAATAGCCCACTAAACTGTTTAATTCTTATAAGTTAACAAGTACAGTCATAGTTTTGTAAGCAAAACACAAATTTTGTTCATGTACTTTAACCTTATTATCTAAAAAAACTTGTCAAGTATTTTTAATATAATTAAAATCAACCATACGAAGAAAATACGTGGTATCAGTTAACTGGAACCTTGCTTCTCTAAACTGTGTGTTACACTATACACGATAATTTAAATCAGTACTTATCACAATAGAAAAATGTATGGTACACATTTGTTGTAAGTTAATGTATGTCTCTAACCACAAAATCTGAACAGCCTCTATTATTTTTGACAAATTTTGATGATAAATTTTTCTCAGAACCGGTGTATTTTGAAATCCAATTTTAAAATTAACTAACCATCAGACGACATAAACATTTAGTATGTTATTATTATCATATACGTTTTTGTGAATGTGTTAATTACAGTGATCTAATAGTAAGAATAATAGTTAGTTACACGTTGTTTCTCATAGAATGTGTATTATATAGATTATATACAACTGTTTTACATGAAACTACGCAGGGCCAATCAGTTACTAGTGTGAGGTATCGAGGTATTTAGAGTGGGAATGACTCGTTAGTAAAACAAACAAATAAATAAACAAACCTGTATTTGTTCGAATGGTACTTCGAAAGTGAATGATTCGTTATAATACGGATTAAGCGTACATTTCTTAATGCTCGTCTTCTTCTTCTTTATTCGCTTCCCGTTTTGCATCAAGGCAATTTTGACATATGGGTCTGTAGAGAGACAGATTCGCACATGCAAGAAAGCATAGAAAAAATATCGTAAGATTATCAGAACTGGGTTTGTAAAGTTGTAACGTATAATGTTAGCATGATAATGTATGTCATTTAGCATTCTTTTGCTAGGGTTTGGTGGATGCTGTTGGAATTTCTTCCTCTTTTTCTATAACTCAAAAGAGTCTTTAAACGAACAACTCGGTTTTGAACTGAATGTTGCGAAATGCACGGTTACACGTTAAATAGAGTTTAAACGCCCAAACTTTTCAGGTAAACTATAGCTGCCATTGTTTTTTAAATGTAAAATGCAGATACAAGGTTCTACACGGGCCATCATTCCTCAGGCCTTGGCTGTTTGAAACTTACACAATACTGCACTTCACGAATAATGTCGGAAAATAAAATTGTAATAGAGCTGACTTCTTCTTCTGCCGTAAATGAGATGCAACTTATCACATGAAGAAAAAGAAAATTGCGTCATTAAAAGAGTGTATATATCCGCCACCACCAAACACAAACGTGATATGTAACTGACATTGTTATCATGCTGCTGTTTTCACCTGCATTTGACCTGGTCCTGTTTTTGACTTTGACCATGAGAGAAAGTTTGATCACTCAAATTTTTGCCCTGAGATGTAGAAGGAATAAGTGTCAGGAAATGATATGCTAAGCATGCAGGAGCTGCTTGTGAGGATATCATGCATAAAAACGTAGAAACATGCAGTACGTGCGAAATATGCTTGTTCTAAATTGCTAAAATAAATTTACGAACTTATGGCAAATCATTTATATAAGATAAGATCAGATAAATTTATAAGGTGGTCATCGTGCTATTGAATGCATATGAAAAACATAGTTCATTCTTGAAAAAATCATGCGCGACAATGCGAACTTCATAAACAATACAGTTATAAGTAAAAGAAGTTAAAAACCAAGATATTCTGTCAGTTGCATGCATACTGAGCCAAACTACCTGGATTTGTTCAAAGGGGACTTCAAACGAGAACGATTCGTTGTAATAGGGATTCAGTGTGTTTTTCTTTATGGTTGATTTCTTCTTCTTCAGACGTTTGGTGCCAAGGTACAGGCCAAGTTTGATGTAGGGATCTAGATTGTGAGCATACATAATATATACAACTGATCAATACATAACTCCTACTACAGCTAGAGCTATCAACAGAAAGCTAACTGCGGGATGCTGTGATGTGAAAGGATGAGGTTATTATGGTTTAGGTGGATTAGAACAGACTTACAAACACATCTATGGTTATACGAAGACCTATGTGAAGTAAAATCCTTCCAACTTTCATTGTTTAGAAGAAACATTTATTATTACATTTTTGTAAGCCTGTTTCTACTCATGGAGCTAAAGCAAAAGCCAAATCTCTCGGGAAGTTGAACTCATTTTAATATCTGAGAAAAATGTTAGAAAGTTTCAGCAATAAAATAAAATTGTGAGAAGCGCTTCGTGTAATTTGTAAAATCAATTTCAATTCGCAATCACTTTAAGTTTGGGCGCGCTCATTTTCGATATAAAAATTATTGTCATCCAGTTACTGTAGCAATATAAACACTTCTCCCGCCAGGTGCTCCAGTTAATTTCTTTAACTTTGCCGCTACAATTAATTATGAACTGCGAAAAATCCAAAACGTTAAAACGAAAAATTATTAATGCTATTTTTGCTTTTTGATGAATCGATCCCGTTACTCACAGTGTAATGAAAATGTATCACCGATTATAATATAATAATCTCCAAACTCGGCTAGTTAATTAACGCCGATAAAGTAACAGTATAATAATTATTATAACAAGCTAATACTGAACCCGGTATGTTAAGTATACCGCCCGGCACCTTCTGTGTGCTCGCAGCCGAACAGAATTTCATCCTTATCTGTAAATATATTATGTGCAATACTTAACCGTTTTGAGGTATAATCCTATGAATTAAAGCTGTGTAAGCACTTTAAAAGTTATTACAAATTGATCCAACGATTACTTTTTATATAATCACACTTAAACACAATGAATTAAACACAATTTATTGGCTAGAATAGCGAAATTTCTGAGTGAACTGCATAAACTTCGTTATTCCTATCCGCTAGCTTACGTCATTTTTTCAAGTGGCGCGCCGATGTTTGTATGGCGGGAGCTACAAGTGATTTAAATTTCTTTTGCATCTTTTAGCAAGGCATTTTATGCGCGAATATTATGTTTTAATTTCAATATTTGTACTGTACATTAAAATACAATGAATGTTGTTCGAGGGTTGGTTTTTCCTTTAAGATCACAACAAAATATTATGTTTATTGTAAGGTGCTGAACAGGTGATGTTGTGTAGAAAGTGAGGTAGCAAGCAGTCTACATACAGTAATTGTGACAACAATGTGAGTGTGTAGGCTATGTGTGACATCACAACGAACAACGTGATTAATTTGCCCCTTGATTAAATTTTATAGATAAACGTTTGGCCAAAAGAACAAGAACAAGAATGATTTTTTCTTAACATTAAAATTCATACAATAATTGACAAGTCGGTTACACAATTTTTTAAAATATATTTTAAATAAAGTATGAGAAAGACCAACCTATTATTATCTTATCTATATGATAAAAGACTTTCGGATTCAATTATTACAATTAAAAGTTATGGTTATTATTACAATTAAGGTTATGAACAAAATCAAGCATTTAAGGGTCTATTAAATGTTTATCTCATTTTTTAAAACACAACACGCAAATTTGTAGTAAGATGAAAGAAAGCTATATATTCTAAAAACTTTGGCGAACATATCTACATGTGCAACTAAAAATCTAAATAGCTCCTTACAGCATTTAAAAATTACAAATTAGCTTACCTGACAACCCTCCGACGTCCATTTTTTTAAGATTTTTAGCTTCCAGTATGACAACAGTCAGTTTACCGGCGGTGGGTACATATCTCAGAGAGAAACATATATCACCCAGTTTATTTTCCTATAGGAAAGTAACCAACAGACATAATTTAAGACTAAACAAATGCAACATTTCTACAAAAGGTACTACAATTTAGTAAAACAAATCAAACGTTGGCATTGAGCATACACGTGTAGCAGAATTTTCTTTTTCTAAGCAATTTCTTCTCATCTAGCAAAAGCTTTATTAGTATAGCATCATAGATCTGATTCGCCAGCAGTAGATTACACAGAAATCTATCATTGCCAGTAACACTGATGATGTCGGGAATACTGACCTTATCAGCATCCACTTCTGCACTGGTCAAATCTCTCCACTCTTCCACGATCTGTCCAAGATCCACTTGGTTCAGTGGTACCCTGACTTCGCCAATCTGGTCGTGTTTTGAAAACCGATCAAAATCAAAAACGGCAAAGATCAGCGTCTTCGATGCTAGGTCGGCGTACGGGACCTGTTCCAAAAATAATTCAGAATAACGCTTTCAACTTACAATGAAACAAATTTTATTCTTGCTTAACATGTTGGACTCGAGATGAAGATAATGAGAACATTCTAAATTATTTTTTATCAACTTATTTGCCATCATTACAACTGAACTAGCTGGGTGAATACCACTTTCCTAATAAACAATAATTTGATTGTCGGTGCAACACTCGTATTTATTACCTTAAAAATGAAAGTTTCATTGAAGACTGGATTGAGAGTCTTTCGGTGAACTTTTGTTTCAAATTTCTTCTTCTTATCTGGCATCAAATAGACTTTAACGTATGGATCTGATGTCCCAGACATGTCCATTCCTGGAAGATCTTCTGCTTGTAGGACTGTTACGGCTAACTGGAATAGAATCATAAAAATCAATAGCGCTCAATAAACAGCCATAATAGTTGTGATAAAAATAATATGCTTGACCTGAATATTACCAAAACCTGCAAAGAAAGTCTCTCAAAGGACTATTTGCTGTTTTGTTACGAAATATGTTGTCCTGTAGTCATGGGATGATTCTGTTAAATGCTGGTAGAATAGGCCTGGGGGCCTGCAGCATGCGTAGGATTAAGCCCAAGATTCTGGCTTCACACGAATGATAAATTAGAGATGTTCTTTGAATATTGTTATTGGAAATGCCTAAACGGTTTTATCTTTGGTATTGACTTCGAGACGGTATTGTGAATTATACTATTCTTGATTGCTACAAAATGTTCGCAAGGCAAATTAAAATGATTTTAATTCTTTCAATTGTGCTGTAGGCTAAATTCTGTAAATTTCGTTTTATTAAAGCAACCCGTAATAAATTTTGGCGCTAATTTCGTCATTTCAAGATCACTAACTTTTAACAACAAGATAAATTTTTGGCCCATATAGGTAAATTAATGAAAATAGCTAGATAAGTGAATAAATACGTCTTTAGTTCATGGTAATTTTTAATTCCAATCAAAACGCATTTCATTATTAATTTTTCCTTCGTTATCATGTTGACATAATTCGATTTTTCATCAAGTATACAATGCCGGGGTTTTTTATGCACAGGTTGCACGAACAGTTACTGATGTGCAATCTGGTAAAGTTCGATCGATTATTTATAAGTAGATTATCTTTCGACGAAAAGTCTTTCTTAAATTTTGAATAGGTTCGTTGTTCGTTATTTTCACCTGTGTTGCCTGTTTCTTTTCACAATACATTCCTTCCAGTTAATTTTATAGTTTGTTTGTGGTTTTTCCTATAATGCATGTAAAATGGTTTGGTTTGATCGACCCGTTGCCGTTCCCAAATGTGAAAAAATTCCAGGTAGAGTAAAACGTGCACGTTATAATTAGAACAATAAACAGAAAAAATATTGACACCTATTTATAATCCTTCTTTGGCTTGCAGCAGTTTTTGTGATTTCTGATTTTGGAACTATGCGTGGCCTACAATGGTGAAGTTTTGTGGAAAAAAGATAGGGTAGGGGTTTACCTGATTTTGTTGGAAGTCGTAGTCAAGTTTCCATTGTAGTCGCCCAAGTTTAACCTCGGACTTTGTGCTTTCTAGTTCTTCCTGTTCCATATTCCCTTCCAACTCTTCCATGTCTGGTTGTATCTGTTGAACAATCAGCTGAAAACAAATATTAATAGCAAGATATTATTAATATGTAGCATTAGCATGAGCGTGAAGATTAACATTTACGGATGAGCTGAATAGCATTACCAGATTTGTAGCTAGTCATTGTATAAATCAGCTAGTCAGAAGGGCCTACTGGTTTAAATGTAGAGTCGTCCAGAAAATTGAATTGAATTGAAGCTTTCATTGCAGAACTAATGTCCCATATTACAATACGCGTTTTTTCTACACGGAGTTCAGGCACTGAGCAAAAAGCGGACATTTTTGGAGCTTTTTCAGTAGCCGATCCTAGATGTACTATGTAGAAAACACGTGCTAGCGGCATTGGGTGGGCCTTAGAGGGAACTTTACAGATCTTTGGAAAGAGGAGGAACTGGGATACACGATCACATGTGCTTTTTATACATACGCCCCCAGCAGGATGAAGGGCTCCGAGTTAGGTCATAAGTCATTTATTTCATTCAGTTAGTTTGGGGGGAACGGTTTTCTGGACAGAAAACAGAGATATAAAGCAATTCTATTAAGTAGGCTTAAATGGTTGTTTTCTATACAATTTTCTTATTTGAATTTAGTCCATGCCTAATAAATTTTCGTTCGTGAAAATAAAAGTTTGGTTTCGTTTGGTGCAAATAATTCATCACAGCAGCAATGATACACTACTTAGTACCGTCAAAGACCACCAATAATACTGACTAGTATACACGCAATCACATCAATATCAATATCACATCAAATAAAGAACAAAGAAAACTGTTGTATCTGTAAAAATTAAAAATGAGAAAATAAATTGCAATTAGTCAATTAGAAAAGACATAAACGCCAAACAACAAGCAGCTTGATAATTTATGGAAAATGATCACAATGGAGTTGATGCAAACAACAGTTCAAAATGCACCTACTTGTTAAAAATTATTTGATTTTGAAAAATCAAATTTAAAACAGGAAAATGGTGTTTTCATATTTCAGAACACTTCCAAACAATCGCGAGAAAGAAATTTGTAACAGTATGTACTAAAATCATGCATAATGTTGTCTGATTAAGTAGTGCGTAAATATATATATAATATATTCATATAATATATGTATATTATATATATATTCTTTAAACACTTACAATAAAAATTGTAGCTTGCACGAACAATATCAAGAAGTATAGGCTTTTAATACTGCAAATTTTAATATACATAATTTATAATGATAAGCATACATAAGTGATCACTCCTTAAGTGAAGATATAGACTTAAAAACGTTAACGCATTATAAATTGCAGATGTTTACTAAGTTGTTGATAAGAGTAATTGTTATTGTTGCTTTATTCAAGTTCATTTACACTAGTGATTTGATATCACTTTATTTAGTTTATTAATTTGCCTAAGAATTATTTTCACTTCTGCAACTAATTTCCACCCATGCTACAGCAATAATAATAATAGTAATAGAAAAAGAGTAACCGTGCAATAGCTGCCAATAAAACCTGCGTGTCGAAAACACACTGAAAATATAGAATAAAAATCAACAACATCAAGCAGCCAAGAAAATAGTAAGCATAAAGAGTTATAATGCTGAAAGTAGATCATATTGCATGCTGCAATAGAATTTTACCTTATTTGTACAATAGTTACAAGCAGTAACCATGGAAACTTGCGGTCAATGGTTCAACGTTTGCAAAGCAAAATAATTATCGCAAGATTAGATTTGTTAAATAAGACTAATTGGCTACATAACGCGGATGATTTTGAGTTTATCTCAGGGATACACTGTTGTAAACAACGGATGAATGCAATTTGGCGCCACCTATCTGCTAACCTACGTTAAAATGCATAGCATGTATTAAATACCACTATAGAATAATATGGACGCCAATAACCACAGAAAACGTAAACACAGATGATGTAGTTAATTATTAATGCTACGTAATAATAATTATTCAATGGTCACCGTGCAACTTAAAACATTCGCCGATGATATCCTATAATCAGATGAGCTCCAGTTCTTATTAATGTGTAGCTATTTTACCCTAAATCATTTTTAGAAATGAACAAAGACGAAAAAATAACTCGACAAAATATTCTCTTCTTTCATTGCTTTTACGTTCTTCGTGACTTGATAAAATTTATAGGCGCTTATTATAGCCATTTTAGACCTATCATAATTCCTTTTATTTTAAAGCAAAGTGGAAGTAACGGGATGCTACCGTTATAATAATCCCAATGCCCATGCCCCTAAAGCACTATTTTCATGATAAAGTATGCATAAAGTATGAAGTTTTATAGTTGTTCAATTCTTCCAAATTGAAATTAATGAATTAACTGATTACGATTGTTCTAATTATGCTTGTTTCGCATTTATACAAAGTTTACTTAGCTAATAACATAGATAAATTAGTAGATAAAATACAGACAGTGGATAAAATATTTTATTCTAGTTAATGTATGAATTATAACACCAATGCCTTGGTTAAAACACTAATAATAAATGCAATCGATAACAAATGTCATTAACAAATTGCGACTCAAGGACTCGGACAAGTCTTGGACTCGGAGAATACCTCATTTTATAGCATATTAAAAAGTGTGATTCATTTCTATTGGTTAGTTCCAAGTGTAACTTCTTTTATCAATGGCTTCAAAATTGGGCTATGTGGAAAGTGATAGAATGTGTAGGCTGTAGCGCACTCATGTCAGAACAAACATGCTTAGCCTTCCCCAGATCAATGAGATTTCTGGTGAACAACAAGGCAGCGTTCATATTGATTTTCTTATTAGATTGACTAAGCGGCAGGCGGCAGTGTGAATAGATGAACCCCTAAGAGTGCAATGCAACGTGTACTGTACGTGCTCGATAATAACGCCAGTTTCATCACCTTAATTTGGTTAATATATGCCAGAAACGAAACGTGAAAATCCAGCTTACGTCAAGTTTTATTTTTGTCTTCTAGGTGTAAGTGCTTGTAGGTTCAGCCTTGGATTTGATATTTATTTAAACGGGCTAAATGTGAAGCCATGCATGCAGGTTCAGGAAAAATCATGTCCTTTATCATCACCTGCTTTCCATTTAGAACTTGAATTCGTCTGTCTTGCGTTTTGGTATACCTGCCTTAATCACGCCCATAAAATGATGAAATTGGAACTTTAATTTCTCCTAATTAGTATTTATGTCGCAGTCAGGTGCAGAACTGTGCTCATAAATTGCAGAAGAAAAGGTCAGAATAACTTCGCCAATTCAGTTCACATCCAAGGAGTGGAGAGTAAAGGGCATTATTGAAATGTTGGGTGACGAACACATTTTACTAAAGATTATTTTTGTAAAGAGATAAATAAAATAACGAAGTCAAAAAAAGTTGTTGATTTAGGGTCAATATTTCGAGAATTGTTTCATTTTCAGGTCTTCATTAATATATTATGGTCCTGAATATGAAATAATTTTTGAAATACTGATAAAAATTTTAAACCGTAACTTCGTTTTTTGCTTAGCCTTGGTTGAAGTACGTAATTTTTAGTAAATTTGACATCTTTATTTTGGATTTTATACAAATAGAAACAAAATATCACTTGAAACGGCTGTGACTATATTAGCTACACTTTATAAGAATATTTGGCTAAATTTTAATCCCATTTTGAAATTCATTAATAATTATTTAAAATGGGCAAGTTTAATTGCCTACCTTTTCTTTGTACTCTTTTCCTAAAAGCTGTACGCTTTTCAAGTCTACAGCTCCTTTCAGCCCCTTTTTAGTTAGGGCCTCTTTTCGCTTGCGCCACTTTTTCAATATCCACCTTTTGCAACACCAGATAAAGCAGAGCAAGAAGACGAGGCACACAGCTACTACAATAGCTATAATAGCTCCTCTTGACACTGAAATAATAATCAATTCGAAATTATTATTATGTTTAAGTTATACATAAATTAGCAAAAAAATAACTCGTGATCTATTGACGATATAATTAATAATGATTTATAATTGGCAGATCTATTGCCTATAGTAAATAATGTGTAAGGTTGAGAAGAATTCATATATCGATAACAAACTCTTACTTAAGTTGGGTTTCTTGGTGCAGTGGGAACCTGTCAGGATTATCATTAAGTGTTCATAATAAAACGTTATTAAATGAAATTTTCTGAAGCCACAACTGTCACTATTACGTTTCCTGTGTATGCAAAGGCCAATTGGCCTTATTGCCAAAGACTGTAAATGAGTTGTCTGATGAAATGAACTATTAGTAAACTTTTGACATTTTGTATTCCATTTACAACACAAACCTAATTACCCATGTATAGTGTTACATCAAACCCCACAATAAAAAACTTTATTAAAATCAACGTTTGTGGTGCACACTAGCAACTATCATATGGCAGCAAAAATAATGTTAAATTTCACATAAATACACAAACATCATTTTGAAATATGCAAAAAAGTAAGCATTATGACAAGAATACTATAGAATATTTCTACAGTACAGTATATTTTTACTTCTGTGTTTGTTATGTAACAGTATTAGCGGCAGTAATATACATTCATGTATTATGTCCGCATGGTTTTATGCAAAAGAAATAGTTTTTGTCAATGGTAATTCAAAATATGTTTATAATTGCAGAACTGATTCCTTTGATTACTTACAGCCTAGCTGATCCTCAAGTTTCTTCATTGCATCATCAGCGGCATTGGCTAGCTTCTCTTTAGTACTCAATTCAGTCGTCGTAACTTCTGCTTCAGACACAGGCATAGGCTGGTTGACATTTTCTAAAGCATTCGTTTCTGTGTTGTCTGGCTTCGTTTCTTTAAAAGTAGAGAAAAATCTTATTAGGGAAACGATGTACAGTATATGCCTATTTTTTATTTTTTCTGTTACACAATATAGTTAAAAATGCCACTAAATGATACTCATTGCAGTAAGGACTTCAATAATAATCAATTTATGTGATGAAGAAATGCAAATATGCTAGATAAACTTATTAGTTTTAATAAATAAACACTTAGTTTATACTTGTCTGCGAAATTATTATATCGAATTTCGATGAATATGAAAATCGCCCCTTTATTTCAAATCCGATGTAAATAAAATTCGCAAAACATTTTTTTTTAATTTTACAGCAGTAAAGTTCTAATAAAATCTTATTTAAAGCTGACTTTATCGTAAAAAACTGTTTTATATGTGTAACTTGTATTGTACAAATAGACAAGATACTGTAGTGATATTATAAATTTATGCGGTAATGGCAAGTGAACTTCATTACTGAACATTTCATAGTAGCGTAAACAATCTCCCAATCGTACAATTATCAGTACATATAAGTAGCGTCAATCAGCAAATGCAGCTGCAATTAAAAGGTTTCAAGAAACCTAAAATAGCAGACAGGTGAATGCTGTTCCGTCTGGTACCAGTCTTTTCTCCTCCCTCTCTCTCTCTCTCTCTTTCTCTGTCTCTCTCTCTCTCTCTCTCTCTCTCTCTCTCTCTCTTCTCTTCTCTTATCTTCTGTCTCTAGTAAACTTTTAGAAATTGTTGTATTGACTCGTTATGCCGATTGTTTACCTGCCACACCCAACCAGTTTGGTTATGTGGAGAACTTGGGTACTGAGTTATGTATTAACATGTTAAAAGAAGTAGTAGACTATTATATAGACCGCCAGAGTACTGTACATATAATGTTTTTAGACGCCTCCAAAGCCTTCGATAGAATTAATTATTTTAAACTGTTTTTAAAACTCATTGAAACTGAGATGCCAAATGTTGTTGTTCGTTTACTTGTTTTTTAGTACACCCATCAAGGCATGCTGGTGAGATGGGACAATTATAACTCTGAGATTTTTAAAGTTGGCAATGGTGTACGGCAGGGAGGAAAGATGTCCCTTCTTCTGTTTAACTGTGAAGTTAGTGAAAATCTAGCCTCTAGTAATCTTGGATGTCAAATTGCAAATATTTATTACAATCATTTGACATATGCTGACGATATTTGCCTATTAAGTACCACGACAACTGCTCTGATGAAATTATGTGATATATATGTTGATTATGCAGCAAAATTTGATATTTTAATTAATGTTGACAAAACTAAGCTTCTGACTATAACGTCTTCCATTATGAGCAACTTTGAGTTCGGAACAGTAAAGTTAGCTGGATCGGTTATTGAGCCTTGTGATAATGAAAAATATCTTGGTCACATCATTTCTAGGGACAACAGAGACGATCTAGATATCATACGACAAGTAGGCATTTATTACTCTCGAGCAAATAAGCTATGCCGTAAATTTTACTATTACACCAATGCTGTAAAAAAACGTCTATTCAATACTTATTGTAATAGCTTCTACTGTATAGCCACCTGGCTGCATTTTCATAATTATAATCTGAACAAACTTAAGGTTGCTCATAATAAATCAATGCGAAAATTTTTCAATTATCAGTTCGATCACAGTGCCAGGGACATTTCTGTGCCGCATAAATTAGTGTACTTTGATGTTATTTACAGGAAAAGCATTTACAGTCTGGATACTAGAATTTCAAACAGTAAAAACTTGTTGAGTAGAACGATAATCGCTAGTGATACTTTATTTACTTCCAGTATAAGAAAGATTTGGAGAATGAAATTGTATGCTTAATTTTTACATATTCATTGATATAATGATTGAAGCAATGCGAAATGTTATTATTATTATTATTATTTTTTGTAATGTTGTTTTTGTGTTGTGTTTACATTGTGTGCTTTGTGTCGTTTATTTACATGTATTTTTGTTGTATATATATGAACGAAAGTTTGAAATAAAGAAGTAAATCAAAATAAATCTTTCTCTCTTTCTCTCTCTCTCTCTCTCTCTGTGTGTGTTGATGTAATCATTTTAATATGTTAGTTTTATATAGTTATATATTTTAATATAATATATTAAAAGTTCCTTTTAATATGTGATCCTTTTATTTTTAAAGCTGTATTGAGACAAAGTTTATTTAAAACTCTGCATTAACTTAATTAATAGTCTTTGATATATCCAAACCTGTAATTAATAATATTGATAGTGAAGTTTTTAATCGCCAATTAGCCAATTATTATTATTATTATTATTATTATTATTATTATTATTATTATTATTATTATTATTATTATTATTATTATTATTATTATTATTATTATTATTATTATTATTATTATTATTATTATTATTATTATTATTATTATTATTATTATTATTATTATTATTATTACTACGAACTTCTTATTTAGGAATAATTTCTGTATTGTTGTAAATTTGTAATGTTGTCTCAAATGCTTTGTTTGTCTGTGTGCAAATAATGAATGTAACTTCATTGTATCTGCAAATAGAGGAAAATAAAGAATTATAATAATAATCTGTTGATGGTCTTGGAATTGTCTTGGGTTTGCGAATGAAGATGGTTACAATGCATAAGACAATAAAAAATATAATTTATCTTCGTATGTTCTAGGTTCTTGGATAAAATGAATTCAGAGTAAGCCTCATCAGAATATATATCAAAATAAAGATAAAGTATTTTTCACCTGGTACTTCTATGGACTGATCTTCCACATTTGACGCTAAGGCGTCATCCGTTTTGGGTATTCCAGGCATTTGTTCCACCTCTCTTTTCCACCGGGATATAGATACACCGCTCAATGATAAAGATGGCATTTTGTCTGCAACATAACATATCCTAAGTGAATCTCTGTTTGTATCATGTCGACAACATTGGTGAGATGTTTGGTTACAAACAACACTGACATTGACACCCAAACCAATAATACTGTGGATACATTTAGTGATGCTTGTATTCTTATGATGATGATGATGGTGATGATGATGATGACGATGATGATGACGATGATGATGACGTTATTAGTTGTAACCTGCTACACCCTTCAAAGGCATTATAAATAGAGTTACAATTATAAACCTAGAGTTATTTGTTGCGTAACGACGTTGTTCTAGCCTTGTAATCTCTAGTTTGTCATAATCCAATAATTGTCTTGCATTTCATGCGAGCGTTGCAGTAATGTCAATAAAGTCCATCACTTTGCTTCTTATATTCCATAAATGGTACTGGGAAAGTAACTGGTATGGATCGACTGGCCAGACTGGGAGCTTTTATGATTGAACCATGCAATTGCGGCTTCCTACATTGCGCACACTGGTATTACACGCAAGATTATTTGACTAGAAGTCATCACGTCGTATGGCGAAACCTTTTGAATGCAGAGCAGACAGCAGTACCAATGGGACCAGCCACTTGCAATTATATCAGTAAGATCATATTTGTTTCGCGATACTTCCAATCAGATTATTCTGTTAATACAGTACTGTCGATTTCAGACAAAACCATATCTGTGTTTGCAAAGATATGGCACTCCTATATATATTAAATTATTATTCAAGTCATAGAAACTGAGCAACACTTAATAGTACTCGTATAGACTTGACAGAGAAGTGTCACTGGTAAACTTATGTTTCATGAAAATAGTTTTCTTTGCTTAATATGGTAAGTTTTAGAACTGCTTGTACTATGCTATGCGTGTTTCCACTAAAAATACCCACTCGCTGCAACAAGTAGCTACAAGTCGTTTAATAATTGTAGTTCTACTTGCAGAGTTGTCTGCGCATCAACACATAGGATGCAACAAACCTTCCTCTTAAAGATGGTGGTCTTTCACGAGGTTCTTTGGTTTTCACATTATTGCGGCCTTTGGATTTCCAGTTTGCATTGTGGTTTGAGAAGGGGGAACAAAAATCTGACTGACTAAATGCAGGAATTTCTTTATTTTTTCATCATTATTCCAATTCAGTTATTGTATTTCAGTTGCTTCAAGAGCGAAAACTGCAATTTGAAAAACATGTAACTCCAAGGTTTGCAAATCTTTAATGATTTCATTTGAATCCCTTATAACGGAAAGCCAGCATCTTTACAGAACAAGACATCTAATCACCTCACGTTTAACTTCACTTGCGATTGCAGTTGGAAAAAATCTTGTTATTGATTGCGCAGAATACATTTTTACTCCTTGTAAGAACAAACAGGAAACGCGATGGTGAAAAAATGCTCACACAAAAGCATCTCACAAAAACGGTGGTAAACAGAACAAAATGCGATGTCATTTTCCTCCTAATATTGGATATTAAAGTTATAGAATGTCACTATGGAAACCCACGCCTATTATCTAAATTTGAAGTGCATGTATCATGTTAAAATACATTTTATTGGTTTCATAATGTATTTCTCGTCGAGAGATATACATTACGAGGTCTATTAACTTTTTTCCGGTGCGTTTACTTAGATCAGTTTGTGCTTGTGGCATTTAAATGCTTTATTTCATTATTTTGTATGCATTGTTTGTATGGCTTCGTCGTTTGAAGTGTTCATACACCAGCGTAACGACGTTCTCTATCATGACACTTAAATAATCGCTTTGAAACGTTTTCACTTGAGTTTTGATCTTTTAATTTTCTCCGCGAAAGCTCGTCAAGTTCATTTAAAGTTTCGTGATACACGTTACAGTCTTGTAACTGCCTTGGGAATGCTGCCATAAAAGTTCTATAGGATTAAGAATTTGCAGCAGTTAATTTTGATTGGCTCATTTATGAAAGGCCAAAAGGAATGTAGACTAGAGTAAGGATATAGAGTATAAGAATGTAGACTGCAAGAATAAGAATGACATATCTCGCATATATGCAAGAGGTATTAGATCACGCCCACGACCACCCAACTGCGTTTATATACACACACACACACACACACACACACACACACACACACACACACACACACACACGCACGCGCACGCGCGCACGCACGCACGCACGCACGCACGCACACACACACACATATATATGCATTATGCATTATATTCAACCGTTAGTACTGCACGTTTTATATAATCATGCACAACGTTCTATACCAAAGTTGATACGGCACTCCTATATATATTAAATTATTATTCAAGTCATAGAAACTAAGCAACACTTAATAGTACTCGTATACACTTGACAGAAGTGTCATTGGTAAACTTATGTTTCATGAAAATAGTTTTCTTTGCTTAATGTGGTAAGTTTTCAGTCTATAAAGATAACCTACTTTATCTGTCTGTCCTCAGTCTGCTGAGCACTTTCCACTTTCCTTTTCCCTGCTTCTCCTCCCACTTTCCTGCTCTCTTCCTGGTCGCCACCTCCTCTTGGGCGCTTTTATATTGCGAAACCAGTGCTCTTATTTGTTCGCTTCGTAACACTGCGAAAAATGAATTATCGCTATTGTCACACAGTAATAAACTGAAACAAACTAAAATTAATGTAATAAAAAATGGGAAATTATGGACAATGAGCAGCTACATCGGCTTAGTCGCTCAATGTGCGTTTATAAGTTATTGCTGTCATACTAGTTATGCTAAAGATAAACATCTTTAGATGATAAAGAAGTCTGTACACCGATGGCGCATAGTGTCGGATCACGAGGCCACAACTTGTGGCAACTTATGCGTCCCCCCTAGCATGCAGGCACACACATTTTACTAAGAGTTGTAAATTAGTCATACTTTTCAAATGTAGTTGAAAAAATTAAAAGTCGATAAAAAAACATGCATGCCTATTGTTCAAAAACAAACTTTCTTGAATGCATTATAACTAAAAATAATTTTTGGAAAATTCGAAAACGGGACACACAAATAGCCAACCTCAAGGCCATAACCATAAGTCATGTAAGTGCATAATACATCACTGAGAAAAAATTGCGAAACTCCTACAAGCTCTTGCTACGTTTATTATTTATATCATCCGATTTGTAAGTGAACAGGAATGGGGAAGCTGAGTGGAGGTTGCTTGACCTGAATGCGCTTTTAAAATTCATTTTCGGTATGTTTATGGTGAAGAAATTAATAAGGACACGGGTAATTTTACCCTAGAGACCGAATCCATCTTCTTATTTTTTAAACAAAAAGTACATAGGCCTACATGTATATATAACTTACATAAAAAATACAGTAATTCGCTAATCTTTGTATTTTAAAAATTAACCTGAAACTGTAGCAAACAAAAATGCAATTGAGAGGCGTTTCAGGTTGTGAAGCCCGAAACTATACCTTATTCAGCTGATACCTATAGATACGATACATTCCCGCATGAAGTAGAAAAAAATTAAGGCTATATTATTATAACAGAAGTTCTTGCATAAGAAAACGTATCAAACCGACTTCACGCATTTATCGAATTTCACAAATGCCGTAATTGGCAATATTATTAGTCAATAATGTAAATTTAAAAGTCATAACAATTAAAATATTAAAAATGTTTTGATAATAAAAATATATTTTGGGTCATATTTTTGCAAGCTTACGAAACATTGGCTTCTTAGATGATTTAAATAAAGCCTAATGTGTTATCTAATACAGGTTTGCATGACAGTACGGTAGAAGATAAAACTTCAATATGGGAAAAATAATTCTCTTACCTTAAAATAAAATCCAACTAAATTTCTCAAACACAAAAGAATGGAGTATATCAGTTCTAACAAAGCACTATAAAACTGAATTTATGTTATGATTTGTTCAAACATGATCATTTATTGTCCGTATTCCGTCCTTCTCCAAAACTGTACACTCTCCATTGCTTATTTCTCGATGCGGGGGAAAAATCAATAGATATGCTAATAAGAGCCGAATTGTGACCAGCTCGCTCATTGGCCGGCGGTGGATGATCAATACAATAACCGGAAAGACAACAGCCTGTCGTGTTCGTGGTTAGAAAACCTGCCCTAGTGACGTAACTGCAGTGATTAATCACAGCTATTATTTTCTCTGACAAGAAACCCAAGAAATATACTGAGACGATAGAAAATTCGAAGAAGTTAAAACTCAAAATCAATAGCTCCTCTCTTGCTCTCTCTCTCTCTCTCTCTCTCTCTCTCTCTCTCTCTCTCTCTCTCTCTCTCTCTCTCTCTCTCTCTCTCTCTCTCTCTCTCTCTCTCTCTCTCCGTTCGCATTGTCCTTTCCGTCTGACTTTCCCTACCTGTCCCTTCCCTCATGAAAGCTAATCTTTAAACTGAAATGCTAACTATGGCGCAGGTCAGTAAAATGGTTAACCCTAGAAGTTATGAAAATATAATCTCCCTACCTCTGTATAATCAAGTAACCAACTAGTAGCAACGTACTACTCAAGCAAAATAAGTCAGTCAGTCAGTCAGTCAGTCAGTCAGTCAGTCAGTCAGTCAGTCAGTTTGTCTGTCTGTCTGTCTGTCTGTCTGTCTGTCTGTCTGTCTGTCTGTCTGTCTGTCTGTCTGCCTGTGGCATTGAACTGAAGGCACTGAATAGCAGTGACGCATTTTTCACATCAGAAAAATGAGAGGCCAGTGGAGGAAAGTACTACGTAGAAACTACGGGTGAAGATTCAGCTTGAAGCGTCGTATTTTGTAAATATACCTTTCGAAATGTTATTTTGTTTTTGTATGTATAAAACTTGTATATTTTAAGGAGCGGTTATAATGATTTGCATAGTTAGCATTGTTTGTCTTGTAAGTATTGTATGTTACTTATTCTATGAACTTTGTTCGAACTAAAGAGTTAAATAAAATCAGTCATTCAATCAGTCAGTCTGCCAGTCAGTCACTCAATCAACCAGGCAAGCAACCGTTAAGTTACACGGAGCTGGTTAGTTGTGTAGTTGGTCAGTTGATTGGTTGACTTGGTAGTTGGTTGATTGATTAATTAGTTGGTAGATCGTCAATGTAGTATAGCGGATAGTCACTATATTACTATATCCAGATAGCCACCACATTAATGTGTAACTTATGTGGATGATTGCTTGAGCGCCAAATTCGGTAGGAAGTTAAGGACAACCAATAAGTTATTAATAGGAGTTTGCACATGCTGTAGACGAAAATGCAAAGTGCAAGCATGTGCTAGAGTTAGCCAGAGAACTGTTACGTGGCGACACCTATTGAGAGAGAACGCTAATAACAAATTTGTAACAATGAACTACCAAGAGAACAAGAATAAATAATACTGCTTTTGTAATCACGTTTTTTGGATTAAGATTCAAAAGTTAAAAAGAAAAATCTTTGTTTGTTTTCATATATTTATAATTTTAATATGCATAAAATTTTAATGACTCAAAAGCAGGTTACGAAAAACGCGTTTAACAGCTCAGCTAAAACAAACTCCATAAAGAGACAGTAACGGTCACATCTCCAAAACAAGAAGTCGAATGAAAATATATACCGTGAGATATTTCCAAAATAAACAAAAGTTTTATCCAATGCTAATTGAGCACAAATTTATGATTTATAGTACTTGTTGGGCAGAAGATTTGGCAGAGATTTTCGTTAGGCGAAGATTTAATTAAACACGAAAAACACTTTTTTGTGCTTTTGGGAACTATTGTCCTGCGATTTGTGCAGCGTTGTTGTGCAAATGATTTAATAAACAATACTAATTGCATTTTATCATTAAACTTGGTTGTTCGTTTATACTGTGACAATACTTAAATCAAACTAAGCAAGGAAGAAAAGATTTGATTTAACTGAAACTTCCCACTTTTTAGTATATCAGTATGCCTCACGTCATAGTGCGTTTAACAGTTCAATGTTCCAAATGATGTTCACTCATCATAAATTGAAGAATAACCAGAGTTGCTTAAAAATTCATAAAATCACCATAGCAAAACACATTCGCAACAAGGAGGTGCAGTGTTGTCAAACATCGGCTTATCCAGTTAAGCAAGCTTTTAAGAATCAAGCAACGTACAGCATAATTAACATACTTTATAAAAAAAACTCTCCTACAAGATCTAATTCACAAGCAAAGACACAATAAATTCGATCAAGAGGTAGTGCTCTTCATATAGATTAGCGATTTTAGTATGTTTGCAGAGTCACAAAAGTAGTAAGACACTATATATTTAATTTATTGGATATACATTATATACATAACAATTTACAATCAAAATTGTGGCAAAAGTGTTACAGGTTTGAAACAAAAACACTGTTACGACGGTGGCCAAGAGGTCCTGGGTTTAAATGTGTTTTGTTGCTTCGTGTTATAGAATTTTTGGAGATTATCCAAACAGTGTAGAAAAGGCAAAGGTCAGACAGGAAATTCAGAGTGAAACCAGTTACCAGTAAATTTATCCTGCATCACTCATACTCAGTTCCACAACAGATGAGCCTGTGAAACATGCCTGTCTGCACTGCTACTGAACCACGAAAGGGTTATCTACTGGCGCTTTCATTCCTGCTATTCACATGCAACGGCTTCGTAATGGATCGAGCTATTAAGTTCTTTTTTAAGGGGGGGGGTGAAAACAAATGACATTTCGCCGTCGTTACAATATTGTTAACACAGTTTGTTAGTTTACTTCTCCTTTAATTTCACATTTAAAAACAATTCTGTCATGATACTTTGAAGATTATTTTTTCGTAACTCAGTTAATTTGTAATTTCTTGTCAAGTTCCTGCAATCTCCTTTTTCTGCTTGTTATTAGTAGACCTTTTTGTACTTCGTAGAATAAATTTATTCTAGGCTGTCGCATGCTTTTGCCGCTAATACTAGTTTGAGCGCATACACATTTTGCGTGTTCAGTTTGAGATGTAGGTTACAGTTAAGGCCATATCATTGTGTACGCGATGTCACCATATCGCCATCTCTCTTAGTAATTACCATGTGTGAGGTGTGAGTTATATTCATGTTATGTGCTGCATAAATGAATAATGAACAAAAAGCAAACAAATGAATCAAAATGTGGATATGGACTTTGTACATTTTGTGTACTGAGCAGTTCTACGTCACAGCCTCAATTTCTAGTTAACTGAACAACTCAGACCGTTTCGTTTTGCTTTAAATGGAAGTTACTTAGCGAAGATAGATGTAAAGTGGTTTTTGCCTTCCTTCCGATTTCTATAAGTGGTTGCAAACTTCATTGGAAAAAGGTAAAATGGGTAAATTATCGCTTGCGTATGCAACATAATTTTACAAATACAAGAATGCGAATCGCTAAATCGGTGATCATTATTCAAAAAGTTTGCCGCGTTTGCTCAATATATGGTTAGCTATATGATTCACCTTTCCTTATCCATAGATTTCGCAACATTATGTGTAATAATTATACTGTTAGATACCATCATTGTTTACATGTTGGAGGCACCATCTGCCGACTGACATCTACTAAATTACTGTTGAACAATAGTTGCAGTATTTTTTAGCTATATCAGCGAATAAGTTATTGTATCTTTAGCTACATCAGATAATATTTATAGTGGACCTTACAGTGCCGATTACCTGTGTGACTTTCATGTGAGTCTAGGATATGACATTGACAGTATTGAGGAATTACCTCAAAAAGCCATGTAACTCCAAATTATTAAGTACATGTACATGGAATGTGGCTAAGTACGCGACGACACCAACTAAAGACGTTAGAACTCAAAACATTAAACCTTGCTGGCAATTATTTGCTTCCTTATATGATACTTAGGCTCTCTAACGTAATAGTGATATAGCAGAATTTGGAACAAACAATAATGTTTACTTTATTTATTGATCCCTGGAGTTTATTTACAGTATTCAATGCATGCTCTGAATAGTCCATGGTACATGGTAAATTACTGTTTTAAACCAAATTGGCTGAACGATTCATACACTTAAACAGACAGAATTTTCTACTTACTGGCTACATTATCTCGTATGTTACCTACTGGAAAAGAGCCTGCAAGTTGATATTATAATTGTACGTTATCTCATTTTGGATATAGCAAGATTTAATTCACAAAAAATCGACGTTTCTCTGAAACACTTAGAAATAGGACTTTAAAAACCGCACTTGATTCTATATAACGTATCCGAACACGATCTCCATAGAAGGTACTATAGAATTTTTTATATTATACTATCAATTAAAGGTGTGATGTATACGCATCTTACTTATAATTGTTTATCATACTTATGAAATAAAATTACGTTCAAGCAAGTTGTTTACGGCTGGATGCTTCAAGTTCCTGATGAGAAGCGTGCATTTTCTTTTCACAGACCAGGCTGCCCTAAACATGGCGCTGGAATTTGGTTCAACTTACATCTTCATACCAGACGAGGAATGCAAAGATGATGTAGAATACCTGTCTCTCCAGAATTCTGATAACGCCCCTGTTACGTGAGAGTCTTATAATATTCGGGAAATCATACCCAAATGATAGTTAATAGTTAAGAACAATAATAAATGAATAATTAATTACTATAATAGTAAGTACATAATAAGTAATAACAAGTAATACTGTAATAGTTTTACTACTATTAATAAAGAACAACGAAAGGTAGTAAATTGGAAAAATTGATCTTAGTTGCGAGTATAATCTAGACAAAGGCAAAAGCCAAATATTTTGATCTTAACCCAAAGTAAGTAATGATTACTACTATTAGTAAAATAGTCCCCCAATGAAATTTACATCACCTTTATCATAAAACTTTGTTTTTATAAACTTATCATTGTAATCCTATTGTACTCATTGTGAGTATTTGTCACCTTAATGCAATAATTTTAATTGGACTTTGCTGAAACTTCAAACTGTATTGTTTGTTTCTGTGGGTTGTGGGAACCATAATTACTTTTCGTCTTTCTTATCAACTTAGGAACTTCTACAAAAGCATCAATTTTGCATTTTTAGCGAAAAAGACAAAATAAAGAATGAAATTTGCGTGTCATCTCAAGAACCAAGCAATTTATACACAAACGTTTGGAGCAAGACAGCGGGAAGAAAGGGAACAACTGAGCCAACTGCTCCAGGACCTTCACCTCCCGAGAGTCCGTGCGCTGCCAGTGAACCGGGACTTTCTCCACTCGAAAGAGAGGTCAAATCTCCAGATCACTATCTTCCACAGAATGACTGCAACACAATACCTTTCCAAAGTATTTCTGGATATGGTAAGTGTCTATCATTACTCACGTTTTATGTCGTTTCGGGTTTTCTGCGCATTAATGAAATCGTTTAAGTACATAACGCCCTTCGAAACTCACTCTAAAACTTTATTTGTTAAAAAATAATTATTCTACAATTACAGAGAACTCATCAGGATCTCACCTTTCGACAAAGAAATCAGAACGAACTTACGTAACAAAGCCGCCAGTTCCTTTGCCGAGGAAATTTCGTCTAAAAGGAGCTCCTCCTACTATGCAGATGCAGCTAGTCGACGGGGAGAATGTGGTGCAGCTAACTTCTACAGACGGTATCAGGGAATCAGAAAGTGATCCTGCTACTTCTCAAAGTACAGAAATATTTCATTCAGATAAAACACCTTATATCGGAAGTGATAGTGCATGTTTGCCCTGGGGGTGGGGGAGTTGAGTCTTGATCAGCTGACCCGTAGGCAAGGCTGACAGTACGGTACAGTACGAAAGAACTCTTAAAAGTATGGTACGAAATTACGGTACGGTGCGGTACCGAATTACGGTATTTTTTCTTCCTTTTTAGTACCTTTATCGTACCTTTTCCGTATCATTTTACTCAGCTTCTTATAGCGTTTGTGACGACTTGCCTCTTGTTATTTATTATTATTACTATTATTATTATTATTATTATTATTATTATTATTATTATTATTATTATTATTATTATTATTATTATTATTATTATTATTATTATTATTATTATTATTATTATTATTATTGACATTTATACATATATTAAAATTGTATAAAAGAAAGAATCAGCAGGCGCAAGCGCATTTCCGCTGATCCTATAATACATAAAATATGCACAAAAATAAAGTTTCATAAAACAATACCGTAAAATTGAATATCTCTCATTAAAAAGCTCCTAATCTTGGGCGGGGACTTATTGTTCTCCCCTAATTAACACAGAACACAAGCATGCAGAACTGCTAGATTGGTTCGTTTTGGGTGCAAAAGTGACAAGATGTTTAGAAGCACGGGTTATCATTTCTCGCAAATTAACTTACCTTTATATACAAACTGGGTACACTGCGTACAACGTTTGACGCCTATTCATGTAACATCGCTGGTCTAACTGCTATTTCTGGGATTTGTATAAGAATGTACTGACACAGTTCAAACAATACTATTGCTTAAACTGTGGTACAGCTGTGCACGGCAAAAGTGGCACAGGTAAGAATAGCACGGCAAAAACCACACCTTTTTTCTGTGACATTTTACCTGTGCCGTTTTTACCCACATTCACTTTGTTTCAAAAAATACTGCGTAGGTTGAGTTAAACATCTGAGTTAAAGATTTGCTTTGCAAATTCGAGACGTACTGACCTAACACGTTAAATTGTGCAGCCTACGTAGTGTTGTTGCAAATGTTTTAGGCAATGCACTAAATTTGGATCACCATTAAAAAGTTGTCACTACTGAGCACGTAATTTAAGAAATGAACGCAACTCGTCGTGTCTGCCACATAAATATTGTTAAGAAAAAGTAACTCAGTATAATTTTATATCTCTTGCATAATTTCGTGCAACTTTTGTAACCTAAAATACATGTAAATAGTATGGAAGTTCAAACAACAATTCTGTTTTTATAATGTGCATAATTTTATAACAATAATTGATAAACTTATCGTTCTTACAATTAACGTTTATACCACTATTTATATTTTTAGTGGATCCTACATGCACTTGGTATGGAATTTGGTACGAAATTAGGGTACGATATTTTATAGTACTAGTACGGTACGATTCGATTTTGTAGGTATGTACGGAATTATGGTACTGTATTTTTTAAAGGTACGAAGTACGGTACTTTTCGCACGCACCGTACTGCCAGCCTGGCCTGAAGGGCATTCCACTCATTCCAATTACATACTTAACGCTACCTTTAGAACAAAATTTATTGCCGTTTAATCTTAAATAATTTTAGGTTTTTAAAATGAAAAGCTTCCTTTTAGCACCCTAGCTTCCTAGTTGATCTAAGGTCTTTTCTTACCATGTTTTCTCGGGTATATTTAAATACATAACTATATAAGTGCGCATATATGTGCATAATAACACGGGAGCTCACGCTCAAAACAAAGCCAGGAAAAGTATGTTTCGTTCAATCGAGTGCATAACCAGTTTCTAACTATATTAGATGGCAGAGTAGACGCCGCTTATAGGCTATTAGGCTCCTAATTTAGTTATAAACCAGATGTCCATTCTAAGGAATTGAATCGAATAAACTGGACAATTTTTAGTTGGGTCCTGTGAGTGATTTTCTGCAAAATTCAGCACTCTGCAAAAAACAGAATCTAGCACTGAAATCCCAAGTTATAGGTACTGGCTCGTTTGTGGGAGCACCGAAAATAAATCATGATTTTTATGAAAATGTGTGTATTTTGAATTTATTCTGTTTGATGATATGCCATAGACAAACTTGTCATTCTGTGCATGCTATAGCTGTCTGTCACACATGAAATTCAAAGCTTGAATATTTTTTCTGCAGTTTAAAAAATTCTTAAAATAAATAATACGCTTGGTTGCGAATGATTATAATATTATACTGTTTCAGCAACTCGGCTCTATCCCTTACTTACTGGCTTGGATGACAATAATCTTTACGCTGTCAAAGACGTGGAACAATCTTCTTTATGCGAGGAGACAAAAACAGACAAAAAAGGAAGGAAAACACCTCCTTTACCACCCCCTAGAAAAAATAAAAATGATCCAGAAAAACTTTCAAACCAGACTGAACTAGGTAACATACGTGATATCAAATTGTTTGTAAAAAGTTAGTGAATATAAAATTTTCACTTTTAATTATAATTGCCTAGCATTCATTAGTAATTTTTCGACTCTGTTAATCCCTTTTACATTAAGTACTTATGTCCTTATAGTCGGTGTCGTCGTTATCATTGTTACCACCGCTAACACCTGCATCAGCTCCTCCGTTAATATAATGCATACACACAGAGATATAATTAATTTCTGATGCCATGTGTTGTGGCGAACGGGGGCAAAAGCACTTCAGATCCCTTACCTTTTTAATATTTTCATCACATGTTTCGTGGGTGAAGCCGCAAATTGTTCGCTTTTTGCGTCCTTGAGCCCTACTAGAATAACACGACAGTCGTTAGAATTTCAGCTCCAGCATTAAAGCATGCAAAGGTTACGAAAAATACAGAACGCCACAGTTTTCACAATAATCCAATTGGCATTCAGATAATAACGGGTCTGTTTTTCCCAAAATTGTCGATGTGCAAAGCCACGTGCCACCCTACGCCAACCGTTAAGTAACAATATTAGCTTTTTTCTAGATTGTACGTGTAATTAAGCCAGCGATGATCTCTGGCTGGGCAATTTTGCTGTAGTTTGAAAACTTTTGTTAATTGCTAATGCCGGGTTAGTAATTAATAATTAACAATCATCAAGTTCTAGAAGAATTTTGCGCCCTCTCACCCTTGCGCCGATGGTGCCCCTCTGTGAAATACATAAGACATTTAATAGGTTTTTAAGATCGGCGTTAATATTAAATATTACCAGCACACAAGAATTAAACTGGAATTGGCGTGACGCTGTTAATATGTTTCCTATATATTTTAGGGTCGGAATTGGAAAAAAAGATGTTGCCATGGGAACTAGATACAAATGTACTAGGTATAAACTTTGCATCCCTGGCTGAAAAAACTCACGAACATCAACAGAACAGTGTTCATTGTTTCAACTGCCGCGCTGCCCTTTCGGTTGTCTCTTCGCTTACTAATGTGGACGGAAAACAGGTAAAGAAACAAGATGGCAAATTAACAATCCGAATTTGTCAGTTGATGTGGAATTCCTGTAAAGTTTCATGACGATCCATTATGAATTCGTGGAGCTCTTTTTCAAAAGTTTGTCCCAAAACAAGAACATTAACAACAAAAACAACAACAACAACAGTAAGCCAGATGAGTAGCGATTTGTATCCAACCCGCGACGAAAATTTAAGATAGTAGAGCTAAAAGATTCTCTCAGTCTGCAGCCTTCGCAGTACGCACGTGCTCGGTACTCCAAAAATATTGTTGTCTTCATATCATGCCAACTAATATATAATAATAATTAGAGCTACAAAAACAGGTAAAACGGAATCATTAAACTTTTTATGAAATTTGTGTGTCAGCTGAACGTAACACAGTTTTTAGATGGTACTTTCATTTTTAAACTAACATTAGTCATGTAAATTAGCAAGTTGCACTACAGCTCAGAATTTCAAATTTGTTTGATTAATTGTGCTTAGGATTTTATTAAAAGGTGACATAATATTTCATTGTTGAAATTGAAATATGTCTTGTCTTCTGTTATCATCATCATCGTTGTCGTCGTCGTCGTCATCATCATCATCATCATCATCATCACCATCATCATCATGCCATTAATATCATTACTGTTATACAAAAAAATCTTGCCAGTTAGCAGTTCATGTTATAGTATCATAATTGTCATTTGCTTGTTAACCACAGTCCTTGTCCACATTGTTAACCACATTCGCTATCATTTGGTATAACGATTGTTATCTGTAAAATTAAAAAAGTACGGACGCGTACAAACAGCACATCGGATTATTTTAAAACTTTAATGGACCTATATAAACAACGTTGAAACATGTCGAAAGAATGACTTACAAAAATATTTTTACTTGTCTCTTAGGCGCAGACCTCGACCTGCTAAATTCTTAATAATTTAATAAAATCATAAAAATTCCTAGTCCTTTGTTATAACTTCTAGGTGTGGAAGTGCGAGTTTTGTGAAGAGATCTATCCGCGATCACTCCACGTTAAACAATTTCCGACACACCCGGATGTCGTGTATACGCTGGAGAAACGTCCAATCCCAAAACCCGGTTTACCTTCAACCTCATCATCCAGCATGGTTCTCTTCTGCATTGATATCTCTGGTAGCATGTGTGTAACATCGGAGGTACAATAATTTTTTAACTATTCTATTTGATATTTAAAACATAATATAACGTATAAAGATTACTTGCACATTAAATTATTATCTATAAATGTTTGGAATACGTTTGTAAAAGGTCTATGTCGCCTATAATTTTAGTAATGCAAACTGTATGTATGAACACTAAAACAGTATCTATAAAATATCTAAGTATTGGTTCATAAAAATACAAAATATGCAAAATCAGTTCTAAACTTTGCAGTTTTATAAATACTTAAAAGCTTAAATATCTTGAATATTATAAACTATAGATATTTTATAGATAATATTTAGTGTTCATGCAAAATTTATGTTACAAAAACTATAGTCGACGCAAACCTTATACAAATGAATTCCGGTTATTTTATATCATTCAATATGCACTTAATATTTATATTAAAGAAACTTCAGTTGAAAATTGTATGCATAAAAACCCGAAACGTTCTGATCTTAAGGTAGATTAATTACGTGCAATAAAATTCTTATTTTATAAACAATCTATGTAGCTTAATTGCCGATTAAATTTCGCAAGCACTGTAAACATTTGCAGCTTAAAATGTTTTCACACAATCGAGATACAGAAACTACAAAAACAAACACTAGAAACCCAGCTAACAGACTATATTTTTAAATTAATTGAGCAACGTTTATCCGGATGTTTCTTAATAAGGAAACTCGAGCCTATTTTGAGAACAATTTCCGGGCATCGTTTTTTCGCACTGAATTTTTGCATACTTGATTAATTTTCCAGGTGCAACAAACCGAGGCGAAGACAGGCGAACCTAGTAAGCTCTTGTATATATCCAGATTAGAATCGGTCAAAGCAGCTGTTGAAGAACAGTTAGAGTTGTTGGTGGCCAAAAACCCTGCGACCAGAGTGGCCCTTATAGTATTTAATAACGAGGTAAGCCTACGTGTCTAACTTGTGATCCAGATAAATAAAAATCAGGGTGACAGTTTTCCAGTGAATAACTCTTTTCATGAATCCAAAAACTTAATAGTTTTCAACTTTGTGAATCTTTTGAGTATTACACACGGAAAATAGGAACGTAATTTCTAAGTTGCATTTACTTCATTTACCTTAGGTCTCTGTTATTGGGACTGGCAGTGTGGTGAAGATAAACCGCGAATGTCTCATGGATGCTGATATGTTGTTCAGCTTAGGCTGCAGCTTAGATGTACCAGAACAAATATCTGTATGCATGAATCGACTAAAGACCGAAATTGGCTTGTAAGAGATTTATTGCACTCTAATAATTTTTGTGGTTGAACTTTTAATTGTGGAAGCCATTCCACGGGTTCAGAAATTTCTTTTTGAGCACTTCACTGAACAAAAAGAATCACCAACCACAGCCGTCAATCCGAGCATTCCTTAGAACCCACTGCTTGAACAGCACTTGCTGAATGATAGCTACGCAAATTATTTGATAAAAGGCAGATGTCAAAATATAAATGTATCATTAACAACATCTTCAGAAAAGTACTGGTAACATGTTTGACTTGTTTGGTAGCTTAAAAGATACTGGTGGCACAGCATTGGGACCAGCGATGATGGTAGCCGTAGGTTTGGCATCGCAGATTCCAGGGACAAAAATTGTTTTGTGCACAGACGGCATGGCTAATGTTGGAGTGGGCTGCCTTGAGACAGATGTACCAGAGGAACTGGAAGAAGCGTCAAGGTTCTATCGCTTTGCGGCAGATTACGCCAAACAAAACTGGTAGGTATATCTTCTGAAAGCCACTGTTAGTTATAAATAGGCAAATGCTGTTGATCATGCTGTTGTTTATCCTCATCATGTCTGGAGCTGAATTGATTTTCTTCTATACAGTTTGGCATTCTGCAAGTATTCGAGCAATAGCTAGGGACAGATACGGCATTATCGTTTTCAAGCAGCTGTCCATCCATTTGCCGACCAAACTCGGCGCTTCTCAACTATGCATCCACCTACACACTGTGACCATTTAGGTTCATGGTGATGATGACCATGATGATAAGACGTGATAATGACAATGACAGCTTAACTATTGTCTGTATTTTGTTTGGTAATGATACGAAAGATGATAATGGCGAAAAAAACAAAAACGACATAAAGTAACAAGTTTGATAATGACTGTGATAACGACGATGATGGCAAAGACAACGTTATTGGTTAAGCGCTGTAAGATTTCTAATCACTACGAAACTTCTGTTTTTTAGCTCTTCAATTTCAGTGCTCACCATAAAAGGCACAGACTGCAAGTTAGCAGAGTTGGGCAAGGTTGCAAGTCTAACGGGCGGACAGGTATGAAACAAAAAGCGTGTTATAAAAAATGAGGCAAAACTGCATTCGTGCAAGTCACATAAACTCACAAAACAATAATAAATTAGAAAGCCTGAATATTCAAATCTGTCAACATCTTCTATTGTTTCGCCCGTAGTCATATATCTATCACTGCTCTGCGTACATTCTGGGCACCATGTATTTCAGTGTGTTCTCCTTACGATTTAGCCTATAATGAAAAGGAACAGAAAATCTGACATATAATCATATTACATCCCTGTTTGACTCCAGTTCTAATGTTAAGCCATCATATAGTGACTCCCTTTTCGATAACACAGCTCCGACTATTTTCTCTGTGCGCTGAAATGAAAGATTTCTTAAAATCGTCAAAATTGACGTATAAAGATAATTGAGTCACTCTATTAATGTTCGGTAATGTTACCCAATGTGAAGACTTGCCTACTTGTTCCACACCCGTACCTGTGACCGGCTTATTCCACGCCCTGAGCTGCGACCAGCTTATTCCACGTCCAGACCTGTGACCAGCGTCTTCCTTTCGTAATCTGTTATCAACATCTAGCTTATTTCTGTTTATCGATAACTATCCGTTCTGGGATTTTGCTTAATACTGACAGTAGCGTAATACTATACCAGTTCTGCAGTTCCTTGGCAACTTTACTGTAAGATCTCTTTTCCATCTTTTCGACACTCTTTTCCACCGCCTTACGTCATCTAATAGTAAATGTTTCGCACTCCCACTGGGGTTGAACCCAAGCCTTTCCGGGCAGCTGAGCTAGCCGTTACACCGTACACGTACTTTGACTTTTCAGACTCAGAAATTTACGCTCTTTGAAAGTTACTAGCGGTCTATCAACGAGGAATTACAGCAGTGTGCACTGTATAATAGATATAGCAGAAAATTAGTACTATAAATGTACGAAGGTAATGGTAAGTTAGAAAATCGTTAAAAACTTTTGCAGTAGCACTGGGACTCGAATAAAGGACCTTTAGCATCCCTAGAAGCTATGCAAACCATTACCACAGAGGTACTCTGACTTTTCAGACTCGCACATTCTTTCAGACAGAAAAGTATAATACATTTTGAGCAAGTTCTTTTAAGATTTTATACATTAAAATCCGCTATAGCCAGGCAATCGTTCAGCGTTACCTCTTTTAAGACACTTTCTCCTTTTTTGCAGGTAAACATCGTAGATCCGTTAAATATATCATCTGAATTTAACTCCATTATTACCACCGACATCATAGCTTTCAACGTGTCCGTGAAATTACTAGTTGATAATCGAATGTGAGTATACTTGCTTTATCGATTAAAGCAATAATTATAATATCTTTCCATTTTTACAAACAATAATGTTTGAGCAGAAATAACGGAGTATTGATACGACCATATTACGTAATTAAATTCCGAGTTCAAAAAACGTAAAGGGTGTTTGTTCGATTTTGTCAAAATGTTTTTTCTCAGGGAATTCAGTACACGGCAGCACTATCTTACTGAAGATGTAGGAAATGTGAATGAAAACTCGTCCTCGACTCACGAATTTCGATATTGTGGAAAGGCTAGTTCTGCAGCTAATGCGGAAGGTGAGAAGTGTGACTCATACTGAGCAGTTATAAGTTTAATGGCTTAATTGGCTGTTTAATGGCTGTTACAGTCTATCGTGATATTCTAAAATTCTATACATATGTCACATCGAATTAATTGCTGTTTAAGATTAATCAGCCTAGCATAAATTTTTATAAACTATGTTGATTCTGTAAGTGTTTCTGTTCTTATTTGCACAAAAGATAAGCGTCCTCGTCAGATTCCTTTTCAATTACAAATACGTTACACCAGTAGGACGGGTGCTAAGCTACTGAGGATCATTACGAAGGTGTTGCCGGTTACTAATGATAAAAAGTTTGCGGAAATCAGTAAGTATAATCCTTTATTTAGTTAATAGCTTTGATAGTTTGTTAGCGTTTTCAAATTTTCACCACACTGCAGCAGTCATCGTGGAACTATTTATCAACAAAAGCTGAATTTATAAGTAGCTGATTTCGCTAACTTAGCGCTAAGTTTATTTTTTACAGCTATAATTTGTTTGTTAGTCTGCTTGCCTGCTCCGATATTAATTCGGTTGTTTATTCATCCTTTCATTTTGTTTAATCATACGTTTGATTAATTCTTGCCCGTTTATTTTTGTGTCCATTTTTCTTTAGTCGCTCCTTTGTTCTTTTACTAACAGACCTCTACTCTCTTGCAATGTAGAGTATATGATAATCTACAACATTATGGTGCATATAGTTATAGTACTAAAATCCCTTTTTCTCGGAAATGTTCACTCTCCCGAAGAAATAATCTTATCTCAAACGAAACCTTACGTATAGTACTCCTCAATTTCAGGATGCAGTTTAAAGGAAGACAGGATGATTTTTCATATACTACCCCATTTTCAAGTCCGATAAAAAGTATACATTTTAACACAATTAATACTGCAAAAGCATTTCTGATCAATAAATAATTAATTAAAATCTTAATTAACGGCGGGCGAGCCCAACCATTGATGACATCACAAACTAATATAATTTTCAACAGCAAAAATATTCTACGAGCTGTTGCCCTTGTTTGCGAAAGCGAAAATTGAAGTACAGTGCTACTGTAAGATATTCAGTATGTTGTAGTAAAATTAGGCAAGTTTTAAGATAAAAATTCAAATTTCAAACGCATGAGCTGTCGAACGTGTGTAGTTCGTAAAAAACTAACACATCTGAATTGAGAAGTACAGCACCTATTTTTGTGTAATGCGTTTTCGAAATGTAAGCACTAGTGCCCGTCTAACTAGCAAATGGCGATATGCATGTAACTACTAGTTAAGAACTAGTGGCGCGAACGCGAAAATTGTGTTTATGTGGTATTAATTCTTTCACGTAAGTCATTTTTGAAAAAATAGTATGTTCCCGTTCAATATTTTAAAGAGTAGATTGTTTTGACCTACAGTTTAACATTAGGTCCGGTTTGGCTTTAAAATTTGGATCGAATAATTTCCGCTTCTTCTTCTTCACAGTTCAACTGCGTTGTATTGGGAGGCATTTTTATGTACAATAACAAAAATCAGTTTACATTTTCACTACTTTATAATAAAAATTTTCTTAATATGTTTGTCTCCTTGCTATCAGAATGAACATAAAGCACACATTATCCTACGCATGTTCTGTATTTTATTCAAATATTTCTAACCATTATCACAGATTCGTATGACCTAAAACTCAATAATGAAAGAAAGGTTTTTATTTTACCACTTCTGAATTACTTCACGTTTTACACGTTGCGCTTACTAACCCCCCCCCCCTCCCCTATGTCCAACGCGCCTCAGTTATCCCTTAAAGCGCTGACAGAAAAATTTAATTACAGCTAACAAAACACAGAGAAATGTGAGCCATAATAATAATATACATATTTGTTAAATTCTGTGTTTTGGCTTAACAAACTGCATTTTGGAACTTGTAAAAAGAAGCGCAATGGAAAACTTTCCCACGTCTCCATCTTGCTAGGTTAACGCAACCCCATTTAATTAATGGCTTCTTTGATTGTCGAAGATTCGACAGTTTTTATACAATTTGTGTACAGTGCAACCCGGAATCCGGCATTCATTAGCAGGGTCTAAACATCGCTGTTTACAACCTGATTCCAAGACTAACCCTCCCAGATGAGCTACTGAACCGCAAGGTAAATAGCCAGAATCAGTATCACAAAACCGCACAGGGCAAGCAACAAGTTGAACCGCCTGGTCTTTTGGTTAACTTCGTTCGGGAAGTACATGCTGTGACTACTAGTTGCCTCAAGTGTGCGAAACGCGCAAGTATATAAAGAGATAAACCAGCTTTTTTGTATCACGCTAGTCAGTAGTGAATTTTGACAGCAAGTGTCTACCAGGGTGTCAGTGAATCTTTAACTTCGTTTGGGAAGTAAATGCTGTGACTGCTAGCCTTTGTTAAAAATCACGTCACAACAAACCCGCTTAACTCCATGAGAGATGTTATAGCTTATAGGACGTTTTTTTTTCAAAAATTGTAATTAAAACATTTTTTCGCATTTCATTCTAGAGATGAACGTGAGGCTAATGTCATGCCATGCAACAAAGAAATCAGCTGATTTAGCTTTGAATGGATTATATTCACAAGCGAAGGCGACAACTGAATTTTTCAACCAACTAATAAAAAGTCACTGGTAAATAACAGAAAATATAAATTACTCTACCTAAAAAATAATAAGCGAAATAACGACGTATTAAACTCACAATTAATTAAATTTTGATACCAAATTTGAGCGACAGGAAATGTCAAAAAGTTATAAGTGACTAACTTTGGATGCCTTGACCACTGGAGATGTGGTAATCGGTAGTTAAGGCGTCTGCAACGTAAGGAGAAGGTCCTTGCTTCAAACTCAAGAAGCATCACAAATTTTTCGCATTTCCTGTCTTTCAAGTTTTTGTTTCGAAATTTAATTAATTGTAGGTTTGCAACAATATTAATAATAATCTTGACATTAAGGTCGTGATTAAAATTTCACAATTGCAAATTTTTATAACATGAAATAGAAAGTTTGTATAACAAAATTTAAGTAAAAGTCATTTTGAATTTGAAAACGTAAAAGCTTAAAATGGTCGTTGTACTGTTCCAGTGCCCATAATGAAGAAAACGAGAGCATTTACGAAGAATTCGAACAAAATATGAAACCGTTGGCACAGCAACTAGCGAGATTAGAAGTGAGTTTTTCTCACAACCATTGTAGTTTATACTGTAAGCTTCTAAAACTGGAATTATATACTCCTAAGATATCACAAAATAGCAAAAGTAGAATGAAGTAGTCTATAATGACTTGTTGCTACAGTGATTCCTTACGTCCTTTTCCCATCCTCACTGGACCCACTTTCCAAGAATGGAACCTATGTGGCCAGCCCTGCCACGTCGTCACCGTTGTTGTGGAAATAATCAGAAAAGACTACAGCTCCATTATTTTTCCGAAAGAATGGGTCTAAGCGATTTATGATAGGTTCTTATTTTATTGTTCATGTGTTTCTTCGTTCGTTCCGTCCTTCTTCCTTATCTTTTTTCTTTCTTTCTCCTTTTTCTTTTCTTTATTCCTCCCTTCCGACTCTTTCTCTCTCTCTTTCTCTGCTACGTACTGTTTTTACTTTCGTACCATTTTTCTTACTCTATTCAAGTCTACTTGTTCCCTAACTTGTTTATTTACTTTTATTTCCTAACATTTATTGTTTTTTTAAACCCGTTTTTTTCTCTATAGAATGCGAGTAGTAGTCAAGCAAGTATAGACAGTTGTAGCTCCTCTGACTGGGGCGAACCTTTGTACGACGATTTAACTAATTATGAAGACTTAAAAGGGAAGTCAAAGAAGAAATTGTTTGATTTTCCTAAGGTAAGCAACACGATACTAATATTAAATATGTATTCCTAAATTAAACAACTATAAGAGTTTTATTATTTTGCTTTCTGTCTAAAAACCTAACTCGAACGTTTAGTTTAAACGCATTACCTTTTTTATAAATTGTAAACTACTGTAATAATTCTTCTAATAATCACCACCCAGCAGTTTAGTTATCTAAGTTAGCTGTAGCCTTTAGAATGCAGAAAAAATGGTCACGGATTAAAAAATAAACAAGTTCATCTTATTATTATATTATGTTATGTCTGTGATGCCATGTCATATCATATCATATTATATTATATGCCTATTTCTATCCTGTTCTAACCTATTCTATTCTATGTTTTTTATTCCGTTCTGCTTTGTTCTATAAATTATTATTATGGTTAACAGCTGTTGTTGAGAAAATCAAAAGACAAGAAGAAAAACGTAACACGGCAGCCCCATCTATCGGACGAAGCAGCAAACGTGTTCTTCCAGGCACACCAGCGCAATACCATGGGCAAAAAAGAATCACAGAGAATGTTGAAGATTTTGAATACAAGTCAATGAGAACCAGAGATTCTTTAACTTTGTATGAAACTGATGTCTAAACCACAATTTAAACCACTTACAATATATATATATATATATATATATATATATATATATATATATATATATATATATATATATATATATATATATATACAAAAGTCTATTGTTTTTGGACATTACTTTCATAACTAAGACAGACAGTGCACTTACAAAAGACCAGATATTGTGAATATAGCGAATGAATTATGTAGAAAATATAATGCTATCATGGTGAATGACAAGGTAACATAATACTATGTAAAAAGATACCTTAGTCAGACTCCATCGAAGTTATACTGGAGAGAAATATTATTGTACGCTGTAATGGCTATTGAGACATAAGCTCTTTTGCGGTTTTCTGTTCTAAAAAAGCATGTGTCGTAATGGGTTTCGCAATGCTTAGAACTGGCGCTGACAAACTGCTCCAATTTTTACCCTGAAATGTGTAAAATGGGCGCACACGATGCAAAATCTGTCTGTGACAATTTCTTTATCTCGGATTTTTGCTCGTCAACGGGGTTGATAAACGCAGTTTTACCAACTGTTGCTCACAGATTTTCATTAAACGTACTTAGTTTTCTGTCTCAGAGAACTATTCTTGCTCTCGTGTGCGGGCTAATTGCAGAATATTATATCAGACAAAACCAGATCAAGCCAGTAAGACGCAATCGTTTAGCCACGGTTTGCGCCACACAATTTGTTGCTGATGGGTTTTTTTTGTACAGTGTACAACAATATTTTTAAATAAACTACAGCTATATCCGAGATAAGCAGACTACTTGTATGCCAGATACAACTTGTTTTATATGAATTTGTATTTTTGTACCAAGTATACATAAGAAATGAAATAAAATGTTTTACGGATATAAATTATTCAGCATGGTTTTATTATTTTGATTGGATTGAATTGATTAAAGTGATTTTTTTAAATACTTGTATTACTACCTACAGCTTATGACGTCAGGCGGCCGTAAATGCAAACAAAATGTAATGTGCGGGAACAGATGTTGCAACAATTGATTGATCTATTCTATCTCGTTGAAAGAGCAATTACTATCTGGTCAAAAAAGCAGCAAGTTTAGCAACAACATCATTTACTACAACTGATCGTGGTATTTGAGCAACATCTCAACATCAGATGTGTTACGATTTTTGTAACGTGGTTATTATATCATAGTTACTGAATAAATTGCAGATTCAACTAAATCAAAAAAGAACATACGCAACATTTCAGTTCTCACTGTTTACTCATTTCAGGAAAATGGGAAGAAAAAGCACGTGAGATCACTTAGCACGCTTATATAAAGGTTACGCAATCACAGTTACTACGTGCTAGGACCGCAAACTACCACGTAGCATAATAAAATAACGAAAACCAACACGAGATTACAACTGCATAATAAACAATTCTAATCTATTAATGTAAGGTACTAATTTAACATTAAAAGAAACAGGCTTGTCTCTAAATAGTAAATTATGCAATCTAGTTGATCTGCATTCAAGTAGCGCCCTTCCTCAATGTGCCTGATGTTACAACACACAAATAACTTCCCATATAATGTTCCATAAACACACAGGACAAAGCGAGTGTTCCAGCAGATTAACTAATAACTAACTGCTACCACTACGCTATCACCAATCCAAATCGTGTCAATGTTCCATAGGCCACATTAACACTTCAGAACAAGTTCAGAACACCAATAATAAATCAGGGATGACGCAGCAGAAAACGCAAACAATCTAATTAGGCAATACTAACAGTACCTAAATCCTCATCATTAGACAATAACTACAATAATATAATAAGAGCTATTAGTACACAATATTAGTCATTAATTCTAATTCGCTGAAAAATGAATACCAGCTTTTAGGCACTTTTCGCAAGATATTTAACTACTGAGTTATCTAGCACCACCATTTTCGAAATTACAACCTATACGCTCAACTGAAAAGAGAATGCACAGTTTGACCGAGTGGGCAGATTGATTCCAACTATTTTAAAGCATATTTAAATCAGATGACTGAGCTATAAAGTTGCGCATTATTTCTATAATTTGCTTGTCTTTCTCTTGCTCATCGATGGTATTACGTAACCTCATAGCCTAACTCGGGTAACATTAACTGGAGTACATAGTGTGACTACCAGAGATTGTACAGTTTGTAAATTCTTGAATAAACCGATTGGTATTTGATAAACTTCACGTGTCATTTTCTCAATATAGCATGTAAACCACACATAATGTTTAAACTTTTATTACAAGAAAAACGACGTTTCGTTTACTGGTAACAAACGTCTTCGGGTTATGGAGAGTAAAACAAGTTCGGACTTCGAAGCATTGTGTTACTCGCTTATTGAGTTTTTGTTGTATAACTGCCTGGATAACTGCCGTTCAGAACACCATTTGGCATTGTCGTGCAATTACTCTATTGTGACGTCACAACATAAAAACTTGTTGCACTACAAACAACGGAAACGAAAACCATATCATCTTCAATGCGAAACATATTATATGTTTATAAGGTTACATGACAAGCGAGTAATACTAAAATTTAGAATGATTCAAACAAAAATTTATGAATGTCTGCTCTGTTATCACTCTAAATTGTTACACTCGCAAAATAGCGTGGAGGAGTTTGCTCCCAGTAAATGAAACGTCGTTTCTCTTGTATTTAAACATTACTTGCGGATTATTCATATTATACTGATATAATGTCATATTACGTCCAGCTTTTAAAAGCCACATTAGATCACTAATTTTTTCAAAGCAATCATGGCAATGGTATCATGTAGCACACCTAGTTACACTTGCCATTTGAAGGCCTATGAAAATATTGACAATAAATGTTAAGTACAGCTGCTACAGCGATGATTGCAAGAAGCTGTTTCGATTTCGATGAATCTAGTCCTTCCAATAGCGAAGCAATTTTCTCTACTGGTATGTGGCTTCTGCTCTGAACAAATATCATTACTGAGCCATATGAATACGTTAGTGTGTTGTTTCTAGAACAGTGTATATTATCCACAGCGAAATAATTTATTTCCCAGATTAAACAAGGAGGGGGAAAAGAAGAAAAGGAGTACGATTTGGTGATGGTAAGGGAAGAGAAAAAGAAATGAGAAGGGGGAGAGGACGATGATGACAGCCAAGAACGTTACTGATGGTCATGAAATATTTAGTTTAGACAAACGTATCTGCGTGTCTTGCAAAAATGGTTTAACAGTTTTCTCAGCAGTACATATTTGTATTGATAGCGTTTATTATGAAACAACTGAATGAAAAATTACTGTTTTAGCTCAATACAGGGCCGTAGTCGGCTTTTGAAAAGTGGTCCGGCCACAGATACGGAACAGGTAGAAAAAGAATACAGCAGCAACATATAAAAGAGTATATTATTATTCATAATACAGAGTTATAATATAATAGAGCACTACACATACTCAATGATGACATAATTGATTAAAACTTCCCAAACACACATCTGCGCCGCTCATTTCTAGCAGTAAACTCGTTCGCAATTTCCTTCAGGTCGAGAGCGTCTGTTCTATCCATATGTACATGCAAAGTCATGAGATTGTTCAGTCTAGTTTGAGTCATCGTACTCCGCAAATAAGTTTTTACTCTACGCAGGGCTGAGAATGTCTAGGCACGTATGGCAGAAAAAGTGGTCCGGCCACCGCCGACTACGGCCTTGCAATACGTACACAAGCGATTAAAATTAAACTGCTAGTGTTTCCAAATTGCGCTTTGTTCATAGTTACAGACAACAATTAGGGTAAAATCGAGTAATGTCGGACAAAATCAATTTTTTTTCAGCTTTCTATCTATATTTTTACAATTTTGTTGGAATACTGTCTGATAAACTAAAACTATATTGTTAAGGAATCTGGGAAAACGGAAATTCGAATGGCTGCATGAAATGTTTAATTTCAAAAAATGGGGTAATGTCGGACATTTGCAGATAATGTCGGACAGTTTGGCAAGGTAACGTCGGACATAGTTAACAGCAAACGAACAACTTTGTGGTTATGGTACTTAAATTCTTTTAAATATTTTGCAATATGCGAGACTGATCAGTTACGACATGAGAGAAGTGTTATTGATCGTCCTCGTAAGCAAGAAAAATACTTTTTTGCTCGACGTTGTTATTTGTTTACAGCCCCCGAAAACAAGACAGCATACAAACTTGTATACGGTTGTCACTAGATGACGCAAATCTACAAATCTTATCTGTTTTCATTCGGTTTAATTTCAGAAAACACCGTCTTCCCTTTGAGTGCCCTCTACGGAGTCAATTCAGATCAGCTCGACAAGTTTTTGCTACACGATCAGGTTTTATACGCCAACGGTGAAAGCCTTAATTATATTGCACAAGCATTTTATCTTGTGTTATAGACTTTGAGTTTATTATGTTTCAATACTAAAATTGATAATTTTTTATCTAAATACTGCATTAAAAGTTAGTAATATTTTCATTCGCCACTTATTTTTAAAAGGCATAAAAGCTTACAAAATTTGCCGTGAATTTAGTGTGCCGTGTATAAAACTCTGTTAAGAATGTTGTCGTATGGGAGAGGTTGGGCAGATTTATGCATATATGGCTGTGCGTATGCTTGCATGCGTGCGTGCGTGCGTGCGTGCGTGCGTGCGTGCGTGCGTGCGTGCGTGCGTGCGTGCGTGCGTGCGTGCGTGTGTGTGTGTGTGTGTGTGTGTGTGTGTGTGTGTAGTTTAGATTAGATTTGATGACATCAGAGCTCCTCTGCTGAAGTTTTCCTCTTTTTCTTCTTTTATTCTATAAGTTTTTTATATTCGCAGCATTTTTTCTTTCCGTCCGTTTCGATAACGGTTTCCTCTCCTTGTTTCTGAAACGATTAAGATCATGTTATTTTTACATTTTGACTCACATGGCCAAAAAACTATACTATTTACATAATTCAGGCCAAAGTCGGATACAAAAATTCAATTGTCCGGCATTAGCCTAGGCCTTCGGGTAAAGTCGGACACTGCTTCAGTGAGTTGTATAATAAACAAACAAATACGGTGTTTTACAAAGTGTGGCATGAAAGCATAAGAGAAGAAGTAACTTATAAAATAAACCATTTCTGAAGAGGATGCTGCAAATAATTACTGCGTTATTTCAGGAAACAAAAAAGTTAATGCAATTAAGAATAAACGTACTTACCGAGCGAGCTTGTATATTCACAACCATACGGCTGCTAGATGACGAACTGCTATGCAATGGTGAACATGCCAGTCGAAAGATGTGATGTGTCAGTATTAACAATGAAAGGAAAATCCACACCAACCTTCAGATAATTTAACGGGTTTTAGGAAAACGTAAAACTCATCGTCATACATTAGCCCGTGTCCAACATTACACCATTTTACTCGATATGCTATTTTTGTTTGACGTGATCGCTCGTTTGTAACATTCTTTGAAACGTGTGACTAAAATTTCCAAAAGAATCACAAATAAAACTACAAAGTTTGCGTAACGATGGATATCCCCCTTCTGCACAACTCTGTTGATTGACGAAATCATCATCTTCCCGGCGAGCATCCCGTCTGCCCTCTAATAATAATAATATTAACCATATTTTAGCCCGCTCGACAAGTTTACGTGGAAAATAGCGTCCCCAAACAAGTTTAACAGTTTTGTTCACAATCGTTCTATTACGACAAGAAAGACTAAGCTGCTTACTGTAATGTGTGTCTAAGCTCTACATGAAAATTGTGATTGCCACACTTTATTTAACATGTATAACGAGTGAGTAAGTGAGTAAAAGTGTGTGAGCGAGCATGTTAGTGAGTGAGTCAATGATGGTCAGCCTATAAAACCTTGTAAAAGAACGTGTGTTTGTCTTTTACTTGCAGCCTATTGCTTATTGGTTTGACAAGACAATCAATTAAATATCAGGATAAGATTAATTTGCTTCTTGAAAATTGAAGCTGTTTTTGAAAATGTCAATACTCAAACATTCCTTTTCGGGAAATGACTTACATTAAATTTTACTTCATTACAAAATAATTCTACATCGATGGTCCAGCGTCAGCCTAAATGCCTGCTTGCGCAATTGCACACAAAATGGTGAGCTCCAAAGAGGAATATTCCGCCGGCTTCAATAAATATTTATGTATAAATTCCTTATTCAGAATCTTAATTAATAATTTTTATTTAAGTTCTTCATCGAATTATTCAATTATTTTCATTCACTCAGAGCATTCCAAGCTTCACCGAGGAACCCAAGAACTTTGATAAGAGTAAAACTAAGTAACCGCATTTTCGCGACACATTGTGTTTATTCGTGCTGATGCTGAGCCGTTATATTACAACGTATAAGCCAACAGTGTTATGCCAAAGTCGAGGAAGAACCTGCTAAACCATCTCCTACTACAATAGTTGTTGATGTATGTAGTATGTAGAAAATACGCTTCAGTGATTCCTGATATCAGTGATCCCTTTTAGACCAAACATCCCTGCTTAAAGGACAAGAAAAGGGCTACATGAAGTCGGTTTCAGAAAAATCGCATTAAAAAACTATATTACTTTACAGCAATTTTATGCATATGTCGTACCCGCGTAAAAAAGAAGTCTCCGGCAATACTGATCCGACGTCACCTACTCAAACGCAAATCAGGGGAAGAAAACGCAATGAAAATTATGTCCCAAAAAACTTTCCATGCAAATCTGTATTACTTAGCATTTTGCTTATGGAAAGATGGAAAGACTTATGTAACTGGAAATAATAATTTAAAATGTTTGTACCAATTGGTAAAATGTCTCTGACTCACCATCCACAGGGTGAGTCACTCTCTAACCAAAAACGTATTAATTAATCTTATTGACAAGATACAGTCATTTAAAATTTTACTTAGTTAGTAACATATGTGCTACGAATGCTCTGATTATTTTTTCGAAATTCATACAATGTTACCTAAACTTGTATCAAACGACCTACCATTAAAATGGCTGCGCCCAATCGTCATCGCGGAAGTTTAAATTTACAAGTTTTATATAGCATTACTGTCGACGCAAGCCCTGCATGCAAAAAGCATGGCGTAAGTGGTATAAAATTTCAAGACGAATTTTTAAAGCTTGATGTAAGTAGAGGCTTTTCTTGTGCTTTAAGTATTTAGTCCTACACAGACCAACAATTTCATATAAATGTGTCGATAAACCATAATTCAAAGTGCTGTGTAAGCGAAGCCTGCATTAAGGTCAAAAACGTATTATTTGAAATCATGAATTAGTCAACATGTATAAAAGTGTAATAAACAACAGTAAATATGAGAAAATGCGTAAAACATCAAGCATGTTATAATTTTTATAAAGTTCTTTTATGTACTTGTAAATGTTTGTTGATTTCAGTCAATCTAACCAATTAAAAGACTATTATTACTACTACTGCCACTACCGCTGCTACTGCCGCCACCACCACCACCACCACCACATTCTTACACTCGACTATTCTTGTGCTCGTCAGATAGGACCTTTCGTTCTTAATACTACCTGGTGGCTTCACGCGTACACACATACGCGCACGCGCACTCTTCTTGCACAAATAGTGAAGCCTTACTTTCTGCGCGCTGTCTTATGCGCAACTCTTGAAATGCGACGTAGAGTTCTCTCTGTTGGAAGCTGAGAACAAACAGGTGCAAAAATGATGTGGTGTATAGCACAAACATATTTTGAAAGTTTGTAATAATTACAGTGAAACGTGAATTGAAAGAGTTGCTCGCGGCAAATTTGGTTCAGTGGAACTTCATCATTGCACAGGTAAAGCTTAAATTTATTTAAAACTTCAAAAACAGTACATTAGTAATTAACAAAGAACATTCTTAAACTAGCAAATAAATTTTATTTACATTAATTCTTGTGCAAAACCCTTGTAACATTTTCCATTGAAGCAAGTCTTTGCGCCTGTTATTTTAACTTTTCATTTATTTCTGTGTATAAAAACATTATACCTTAAGCATATTTGTTGACCAAAATTACTTTTAATGAAAGTTTGAATGACCAAAAAATTTTCATTGAATAACTCATAAACAGGTAAGTGGTAATTATGAGTGAAAATATGTTTGTTTTTAAAAAACAAAACAAAAAAACTAAAATATGATGGCATGTTTTACGAGGAATCATGCAAAAATAATGTGCCGTAAATGAAAAAGTAAAAAGCATAAAATGAAGGCAAAAAACGCACTGCAGAGAAAATTGAACAAATACGAAGACTTTATGAAAAATGCAAACGAAAATGTAGAATAAGCAAAATTCACATCCCCATTATGGTTTTAGGAATTGTAATTATTGTTTTATTGTTTTAGCTTAGAATTTAACAGGAAGGAACAGTTCTTCTTCTTAATTTCTCCCTCCAGCCTGAAAACAAACTTCATCTTTGATATTAAGTTATTATATTAAAAGTAACTTAGCTCAACTTCTCAAAATTCCTACCTCAAAATCCATCTTCCAATCTTTATAATAAATAATAATAATAAACGCTTTATTTCACCAAAATAAACAATAATACAATTAACAAATCACAAACTTGAGTAAACAACTTATACAGAAATGCGACCCTTACAAATCCAGGGCTCTTTTTAAACATACTTGATAATGAATTTCATTGAAACGCATTGAATATCGTTCGCTGAAACATCATAATTCTGATGGGATTATAAAATCTGATTTTCTCATTACTAGAAAATCGAGATCTCCAAATTTGAGGAACTTTTGAAAGTGAAAGCTACTACTGTTTCTACCATAATTAAATGACACCTTCAAACAGGCATAACAGCAGAGTTGTAGTGGCTGTTGCTACCATCCTTGGTTGCGTTTATTTACGTGTATTTTTTCATCAGTTGTCATTGGCCTCGTCACCACTGGTGCTGTCATCGTCTTGGTAAAATTGTTTATTAACTTGAAATCGTCATAACGGAATTTAGATTAACACTTTGTTTTTCCGAGAGTATACGATTTCAATAAAGAGGTTTGCCACTGAAGACAAATTGAAAACCTAAATCACAGTACCTTTAATTTGTCACAATTTTGGTTAGTAGTTATTCAATATGTAACAGTTAACAATGATACTTCAAATAATGCACATTTGGGTGGGGAAGTCGTGTGCAGCCAGTGGCATAACTAGTAGGCCAGTGGGTTGAAGAGGTCCTTGGTCGTAAAGAAGAGCTGCTAAGTATGCCATACATGCATAAATGTTTACCAGAGACTTAAAAGCAAGAAATCATAAAGAAGAAAAACTTAAAGGCAAGATGTTACAATTTTGTAACTGATCTTAGAAATTGTAGTGCCTGCAAGGCCATAAAAATTCACCTTTGAATGATAGAGGCCCACTGACTTATTTTGCAGGGGAAGGGGGGTGATTACAAACCCATAGTTACGCTACTGTGTGTAACGGCTTGCTGACGCGATGTTCTAAATAATTAACTACGCGAAGGGCTTATAAGCTCCCAGATCAAAGCTTCTCCGGAAAGGAAGGAAGTAATAATGTAACAAGCCACGCCAGAGCTGTTTGATAATCCGATGATATTGCTGAGCAAACGATATTTACTAGGATTTCAGGGGTGCATATAGGGATGGGCGATAACAGGTACCTGAGCAATTTACCTAACTGAATGTATCGTATAGTAACAATAAAATCAGGCTTCCAGTTTCTAAAATGCCCTGTATTTGGTCGATAAACAGTTCACAACTCACAACTATCAACTAATAATGGTTTATGATAAGTTTAATAATAACAGTTGAATTTCTGATAGTAGATTTTCAGCAAACGTTCTGCTTATTAAGATTTCTGCTTTCTGATATATATATGTATATATATATATATATATATGTATATATCACTGTAAAAAACCCTTGCTACTCTAACCCGTTAGAGTATATGATTTGAAGACTGTTTGCAAATAACTACCATTTAGTAAAAGCATGTATATCAAAAGCGCAATATAAATTTAATTGACGCAAAAATTGTGAGATCTTACTAACAGCATTCGTGAATCAAATGAATGCGAGAAATTGTGATTGTGTGCTTCTGATTTTTACTAAACTCTGAAAGCGTGGAATTGTGCATTCATCCTATCAGCCGCATGAACTTCATGCAATGAATGAGATTCTATGATTCATGCGAACACCAGTCATTCTATTTCTTTGGTTTTATTGGCGATAAAACAGAAGTAGTTCTTTTCTCTCTCCCGCTTTGGACTGTTTTCACGGCGTCGTAAGACCTCAGTGATTTATCGTGAATTGCTTTATATTTCTTGAAGATCTATGGGGAATTTTGCACAAATTCTTCGGTTTGTTCAATATTCGTAAATTAAGAATATTCGACATGTGAATAGAATCAAATTCTGAAAAACGTTTCATGAATGTGTAAGTACTCATCGCAATGGAAGCTGAAATTTTCGGCAAACACTGCTGCCAATTTTGAAGTTTTTGCTCATGTTGACTCAATATCGCCTTCTGTGCTACTCTGCGCTATATTAATATCACGTTAGTCGTATTTTTCTTTTCAGTTTTTCACAAAAATATACATAAAGCATTATAAACACAAACAACAAACAAAGGCTTTTTAATTTTCAACAATAACTGTAACCTCAACAAGAACAGCAACAACAACAGCAGCAACAATAAGTAACGCTACCTTATAAGACACTACGTGGGAAGTGCACGAACTCTTGAGCATTGGTGGGTGGGTAGCAGTATCAGCTGATAGCTATTCGAATTGACTGATACCTTGTCTTTTCGACTTTTACCGAAATAAAAAAATAAGATGTTCATGATTAAAAGTTGCAGGAAGTTCCTGTTTTCCCCAGTACTACAGAAGGAGCCCTGTTTTGGGGCTGCTTAAGCCTATGCAGTGTCGTTACAACACTCCTTAAAAACTGCGAAGTTACAGATTACTTCTATTCATTTTAGCACTGTGTCACTAGATGTCTATTATAGAGATTGTTATTAGTTGAATGTACAGCTAACACGATTAGGAACTTATATTGTAAGAAAACTCTCGTAACACATTAACTGTAAAATTAATGTTGCTTTTAAGTTATAATATATCTGGATTATCACGAGATCTATCAATCATCTGTACTTAATATTTTAAACGAAACTTTACCTAAAACGCACTAAAATTCAAGTATATCCTTTGCTGCTAGTAAACAAAGTGAGTGCACGTGCTCACAACGGAAACTGTGCCTTTATTAGAAATTTTGTCATGTGTATAAGCGATAGCTAACAATCACCTGAGTTTTCACTCTGGAGAAAGGAGAAAATTTCACTCTGGTTTGAAATATAAAGTCTTTGGTACTGAGATGTTAGAATTTTAAAATTTTGTCCTGCTTTCGGCAAATCTCGTGCGAAATACACACTAAAAGCCTATAATGATTAACTACAATCTAAAATCATTTATAGTTATCTGGAATTAATATACTGTATATAATGTTAATATATACTGAGGGCGCACACAAGTTTCTTTGGCGCTTTGTTTGACGCCAATTTCGCAGCTTTCTGCTAAAGTTACGCATCATGAGTCTTGAAAATTCGTCAATGACGTCCGATTCTAGTTCCTAGTACATGTATAAAACGTGTACTCATTATGTAAGATTGAATGATAGATAAGCAGCTCCAGTACGGTTGCTTTCTTGGTGTGTTTGTCTGAATGCTCGTCAAAGGGCAAGGTTTAACAGCGCTCATAAAGTTGAATAAGTTGTTGCAGGGATTCTCCACGAAATTATACTCGAGAGTATAGCAGCTGATTACACCTGTTACATGCCATCGTTAAACTCAGCTTAGTTTACAGCTTAACCACTGGAAAAAGGCAAACCAGTATAAACTTTTTGACACATATTAATGTTTAACCGCTTGTTAAAATCGTTAATACTAAAGCCTCCTAGTGTGCAGTCACCATTGCGAGCAAAAAGCATAACATTAATAAAAGACATTGTCCTTTGCTGCGAACTTTGAGCCCTTTCAGTGATTTAGCGTAAAAGCACAAATAATAAAAACTCCAGCAGATTGCACAGCAAGCAGAAGCAAAGATCCGAATTTAGTACATGTGATTCAAACAGCGACCACTGTAGCAACTGATTATATGCTATCTGGGTTGATTTATATGTGTAGTTTTCGTGCCAAACTTAGCTTTCTAAACATGCATAGTTTTCATAAGCATACAAACAAAACGAGTATCCATTCCTGTATGCAGCAATTTTACACTTATTGTTTACACTGTTTAAGACTTTAAATTTGTCTTTTGCAGAACTAAAAGCGGTTTGTTTATTATGCATTTAACGATAGAAATAGATACGTCAAAAGACTGACATTTTTTGCAGCCTTCTGCTCTGTAGGCCCAGAATGATGAATTATCTGTTTTAAATAGCTGGTGTTCATATTATTTAAGTTATGTAAGTACAAACTGTTCGGTTTCGAATTTCGATATACGAAATTACATTTTCCAGTCTCTATTTAGCTTCAAAAAAACGAAAACGTAATTTTGTAAATGAGCAAAGGCCTCGCAGGTCGTAAATCTGGCAAAATGCATTTCTTATTTCAAATTTCTGGTGTACACTTATTTTCTACGTGACCATAAGATGTGTAATAGGTAGAGCCAGGCTGACGAATTAAATTTCGTTGAACTGTGTCGTTAGACCGAGTGTAGTCGCAATTTCACAAATTTTCGTCATAAAAATATGCAGCCATTTTTGCTCTTTTGCTGAAGCTTGTTCATCATAAGGCACATCACTGTCACATCTCAGTACAATCCCAAATGGAGATGTCACGGAGTATTAATAGCATGGAATATAACGTTATAGAGATCTTGACCTTACGCTAAGCGGTGCGATTGCTGTATTGCAAGATTATCTAATACATACTTTGATCACAATCAATGTTCTGGGTAAGATACTGACAGAAATTACAGTTGCTAGTACTTTCATCATTCTTGATATACAAATGAAAGAACTGCAAAAAACGAGATTAGCGTGTTTTTAGGCAGTAACTTCTGAGATAGGCTGAGCTAGCAAGATTTAAACATGCGAAAGAGATATCAAGCAGCAGCAGTACTATCGTGAATTATTGAAGCCAATACTCATGAATACCGTGTTTCGTGAGTTGCCATCCTATCCAAAGTTGAGAATCCGATGCCTAATAATGCGCAAAGAAGAATTCTGCTCTAAGGGTCTCAAAACCTGTGGTTCACTAACAGAGGAACGAATTTTCAATTCAGGAACTACAGAATTTAGGAGAAAAACATTAAAGCGGAAGACATAACATAAAGATCAATTAATATTTAGCATCTAAAGTACCTTTTCTTCTTCACTTTTCAGTGTGCGTCTACGGAGTTTCTTTAAAAATGGAATACCTTCAGATGTGGTTTTGTGTTTTTGCACTGAGTTTGCTAGCCCGGGGTGGCACACAAGAAGAACAATCAAAACGGACATGTGAACACGGGCTATTATCACAAAATGCAGAACAAGCCAGTGGAGACGGAAATTTTCGAATAAGGGTGTTAGGGTCACCGACGCCTGTGTCGTATATTCCAGGAACTACATATTCAAGTATGTATACTTCAGTAAAATGTGTAAATTTGCTAGGTTCATTAAAATGGCATTTCCTATGTTTGGAGCACGGTACTGTTGTCGTGAAAATCCTTTTGTTACGAAATATGGAATCATCTGAATTCTAACGGTACTTATTTCGCTTATGCAGTGGAAAATTGTCTAATGTTGGCTTGTAAATACAAATCTAATTTTAAATATTGTACATATACACCTGATAGCTGCCATTTAACCGGCATGAGTTTCTACAGCAAATAAAACCACACATTCTTATTCGTGTCATAGCAACAGTTTCGCTATCAATTAACAAAGCTCCGCCCACTTTTTAATTCTTTTCTCTTATGCTGAAGGCACATTTTCTAACAGTGAAAAGAAGTACTTAAACAGGCTGGCACGTTCGTTACTTTGTTGCCAATGTCTCTGAACAATACCCTCAGATTAACCATGTGAGATGAGTTATTAAACTTAATTGCAAGCAATAAAACGGTTTGAGTACTTCTACATGAATGCTAAAGTGCCTGAGTAATCAATAAAACAACGCAATTAAGCAAAAAGCGCGTCATTCTCTGAGAGCAAAACAAATCAACGGTGATTGCATTGTGCGCAGGTAGCTTTTTCTTAATTACCGATTTAGTTAGTGTCAAACACAAAAAAGAAAAAGTTAAATAGGTTGCTTCTGAAATTTTTTTCCAGCACCGACTTTCATTTGGGAGGAAGCGATCATTTTTTCGACAAAATTTCTTTATGTTTTATGTAAAGGTATTATGTAGTTAGAGCTGCTAAAGTTTTTTTCTTCATAAAGTCATCGATGTGGATTAGCCATCTCTTCTTGTCTTTTCTCTAGCTATTTCATCAATAGTACCTTTTTGATTGATAGAGGCATCGGATATAATGGGAAATTGGCAGAAGGACCGTGTCGTTTAGGACCAAATCACGCAAAGCTTCGTTAAACGTTAGAGTTAATTAAAAAACTATATACATTTTCTGGTTTTTGTTTTGCTTATAGTCATCAAAGCATTAATGTCTATAGGTTCTTACAGTAGGTCATTGATGGTGTCATTTCTGTGTTTAGTTCGACTTTATGTAATGTTCCGCCACTTAAAGTGACGCCCTTAAGGCTTGCTGTCCCATATTGCCACAATGGCTCTCGACGGCCCTGTGGATTGTGTGCAACATGTATAAATCGTGTTTCAAGAGAAATTTTGTGCTTTGGCATTATTTAATATGAAAACAACAAATTGATATTTCATCAGCCCGCATTAATTTATCCATCTAAATCTTAGATTATCCAAATTTCGCATTTTTGCACATTGTTCAAAAGCCGTTTTTGTTGATAAGATAAGCAATATATCACCCATAAAGCTTATTACTTATGGATAAACAATATATCACCCATATATCAGGAGGGTTGACGAAATATCAACTGGTTTTCATTTTATATATGCGTATGGCACTGATGCCATATTTCGTTAGTGATTTATCATTATTTAATACATTGCAATAAGTACCAGCTCTGATAACGAGTTGAATATTGTCTTCATGCACGCTTCGTCGGTACCTAATTACATGCATGTTTGTCACAACAGGTTAGTGTACTCATTATTTTGACTCTATGTGTCCGTTGACTCTATGTGCTTCCCGTTATGGATTTACATGCAGTAGCTTTGTATAAACGTAAATAAGCACTAACGCAGCAGACCTAGTAGATACCGGCTAACTTATTTTTCCAAAGTTTTTGGCACCTAAGCTGTCATCAATGGAAAACAAGATTCCTTAAATATGGCCACTTCTTAACTATTGACAATTGATAAAATACTGGTTTACGGCCTTCACACAACCTTTAGTTCCTTTAAAGATGACAAGCTACTATAACGTCTATGTTATAGCTAGTAGATTTTATATCGGTTCTAGAAACCTGCTTGCATCTCTGACTCGTTCGTTGCTCATTTAGCCACTAGGGAAATGTGTAACGCGATCAACCGAGCACTCGGTCTTTTGCGAAATCATGAGCTGTATATGAATATAGCGGAGTAAATACAGTAACTGCATGCAAGGTTTAGAATCTGACGTATGTGGAGCTGATGGTACTCCGGGGACCACACATATCTTTCCCGCAAAAATACGTAAATCAGGCGATTATGTAATAAGATTTATCAAGTTCAGAAACTGGCTGCACGGATTGGTTTTGTAGGACTTGATGACGTTTTGTCATTGACTCATTGTACTAACTGAGACTGCATCAAAGAGTTGCTGAAGAGTAATATATTGTTTTATTTCATTTTCATTTCAATAGAAAAAAATCAATCATTTAAAAAATGAGGACATTAGCTGAGTGATCACAACGCGTGCTTATCGACCGAAGTTAAGCAACGCTAGGTCTGACGTAAATAGATTAGTGGAAGTTCACTGCTGTATCTATCACACTGTTGCCAGCTATTTGTCTCGTTGAGGAAGGATGTGCACGCATCCGGATGCAACTAAGAGAACTGCCAGCTCAGTATCTCATTTTAGAAAATTGTCCTAGATATGACATTAAATTTCGGTCAGGCCACAATCATTAAGATAATACGCACCACTGTCACTGAGGGCAACGCCCAGATACTGATTCGGAGTGTGCGGCCGAACTATATAAAAATGTAATGTAGATTAACGAAGGCGTTCTTTAGGGCTTTTTATATGGGACTTACTTTTTGCTCATTTTCGGCAAGTACTTTAATTTCCTGTTACGAAAAAGCTACTGTTTCCAAATATCGTAGGCCTAAATTATCTTTTGCAAAGGGTCTACAATCGCTCATTTCTCAGCTTCAGTTTAAACGCCTATTATTGCTGGTTACGTATAGAAAATGCAGATTCCACAACTGAATAACAATTTGTCCTCTCATCGTAACGCGATTAGAAAATATTATTTCCAATATGCGTGATTGATTAAGAAATGTCACGTCCGATATGCCAGCAGGGAACGAAACTGTCACTTCCTGTATTAAGTAATGAGGTAACATGTGTGTCAGTATAAGGTAAGATTAATGGAATTATACCTTGCATTAATAACCCTTAAAATGACAGGAAAGCTTCCACAAATTAAGCCTGCGTGATTTAATTAGGAAAAACACCACAGGACTGTAAGGCGTGTTTCTATGCATGCGCATTTGCTATGGAATGCATTGTTTTAAAGTATGAATTCACGAATCACATCGCTTTTTCTTTCTAATACACGTTTTGCATTTAATAGGAACAAAATATAGCTATAACGCTCGGGCCTATATAGTTTGTTTTCTACAAGTATTTCCAGCTGTAGGTTAGTGAGCGCAGCAGCATCTGTTAGAATCATTACACCGCCTCACTGCCAGTGAAAAGTCTGTAAACAATCGCAAGGCACATTAGCTCAGAGTGATTTAAATGCATTAAAAATGGTTGCCTTGTAGGACTAATCACTCTATGTGAAGTAGTTCATGGTTAATACGTGTGACAAAGATTTTGTAGTTCAATTTCCAGGAGTCTCGTTGTATAAGTCATAACACGACATCCACTGGCACGCTTTGTTATGGTTTCTCTAACGAAAACAATCTGGAAACAGTTGCATATATGGCTTCCGCACTTCCCAACTGTATAAATAAGTAGGACAGGCAAACTGCAGTACAACGTCCTGTAGACTATTGGTGATTGATGATGGTGACGATGATGATGACTGTGTCGATGGCTGTGTAATGGTAAAGATAACATTGATATGACTTTAGTGAAGATGAGGATACCAACGATTATCAGGGTGATGATGACTATGGTGACTATGACGAATCCAGTGACGACAGCGATGATAACCAATGATAATATTTATGATAGTAATGACGAAGACAAAGCAGCCCAAAAAAGCCTAACTTAGAGAACCAGATCACGGAGCATCCTTTGAGTGGCTTGTCCATCGCACCATTTTCACAGATCATGTTTTATGCATTGATCTCACTTACTATTCTTTCGGCTGAGTTAATTATGTCTAATTGGAACTAATCGACATTGCTATTTCGATCCCCAGTCTCAAGAATCCTCATATCCCTGCATAATTGTTATTGTTCCCTTGAACATTTGCAAATTGTATTCCAAGCCTGTGCCATATGTGCAATATTATTAAAGCTAACCGTGGTACTAATAACTTTTTCTATGACAGTATAAGCCCAACGCTGGGCTAAAGGCCAATATTTGAGTCACCCAAATATTGGCCCTTAGCGCAGATAGAGCTTACAAATTGAGTGGGTAATCAATTCACTGATGAGTCTCTCAATTTCTTTCCGAATGTGTGTTCCACATATTAAAAGGTAATTGCGGTACCTTTGATTGCAACAATGAACGCTCTAGTCTATAACGATGGTTTGAACTGGTATTAGTAAATTCACCGGTGAATCTGTCAGTCCCTCTGTAAAAGAACTTCGTTATTGCGGCTGGCTACAGTAGCTGTGCAGTGAAAGTTGCTGAGATGCTTCTATGTAAATAAGCAAATAATACTCAAGTAACAAGTAGGGAGTCGTGGTGTTATAGCCTTGCGTTATGGTCAGAGTGACTTACAAGACACCATATAGAGGGTCTTTTAGAAAGCTGCGTATTCTAATGGGATTAATCTGTTCGTTAATGACTTAGTTTTTGAGATCTACTCTTTTAGACGCACATGAACTTATCACAAGAATAAAAATAGCTTCATACACTGTTCCATCATATAAATCAATCTTCTGGCATTTTTGTATCTCTCGTGTAAAATGTGTATACAGATATCTAGTACACTGTTAGATTTGTGAACTGCATTGTTGTTTTTAGTTTTAAAAACAGTTATTTATCATTTTTGGTTTTCTTACAGCAGCTAATTATTTTCTTTGGTTGCTTTTCAGATTTTTAGACTTTTCTGTTATCCTCTAAAATAATGGTTTAGTTGATTATTATATTTTCATTGTTATTTTATTTTCGTCTGTCTTATTCCTTTTCTGTTATTTTGTTTTAATACTTTATGACATCGTATTATTCATTTTTCTTCATTCATTATTATGAAAAGGGGAAGTGACTAGACGATCACGTGTTTCTTGAATTTCTTCCCCATCCTCCATTATTAACTCGCAAAAATGCTAACAGAACAAGAAAGGGTGGTTATATAAACTTATGGCGCATTTGTTGTAACAGCAACTGCTCGTGTCCTGTGTGCGCATTATTAAGCATTTTTTCAAGTTCACGAGAGGGTCTTGATCTTGTTGCATAACCGCTGTTCTTGGCCAATCCACCAGATAAGTAAACCTTCGGTGGGGAAAGTCTCCGACAACTCATCATAATAATGGTGACCCATTTAAATGTAAGATACTAAATTCTCAAAGATTGCTTTTGACTCATGCTAGAGTTTGCCAATATTAGAAACGAAAAGTACTGTTCAATATGTATAGTGACTTAATACACCCTACAACGGTTCTTGCTTACAACTTAATTTAATTACCGTTAAAATCTGATAAGCATTAATTATTAAGAACAACCTAAGGAAGCACAGTCATAAATTATCAGCCTTTAGCGCAAAAGTAATTAATTAAAGCTTGCGCTAAAGTCAGTTAAATTATGCGGTTTATACCTCAATATGCAACGCAGTAGCGCTCGTAATACGTAGCTCAACTGAACCGTTGAGAGTAAATAATTAAAAAAAACACGTATGGAGAATGTTCCAAGCATTCAAGCTTGCATACATTGCGTAAATAATTAACTGTTAATTCTCACCCTGCAATCTGGAAACTGCTTTTATAAACATTTTGCAGTAAAAACGGTGCAAGCGGATAATTTTTGTTTTCTGACTGACAGAATGTGCTAAATTTATTTTGTCGCACTTTTTGTTTAAACGTTTTTATCAGTATTGTCATCTGACGTGCGACTGTAAAGCGTCAATTTAAGATGATGTATGGTGTCTATATGCTCCTGCTGCAACGCAAAAACGGCATACAGAAAACTTATTACCGACACAGGCTTAGTAATAGAATTTTTAGAGCAAAAGAAAAAAGAGAGGTAGGGGTGAGATAGTGAGGAGAGAAAGTGAGTGTGAGAGAGAGAGAGAGAGAGAGAGAGAGAGAGAGAGAGAGAGAGAGAGAGAGAGAGAGAGAGAGAGAGAGAGAGAGAGAGAGAGAGAGAGAGAGAGAGGGTCTTACAGACAGGCAGGCAGACAGAAAAAGAGAAACCATGGAAGAGAAAGGTAGAGATGAATGACAGAAGGACGCGGAAGAGAGAGAAAGAAAAAGTAAACAATAGTGAGAGAAAAGAAAGAACTACAACAACAACGTTGAACGACAATGAGAACGAAAGCAACAACGCTAACAGCAGCAACAGTAGCAACAGCAACAGCAGCAGCGACAACAAAACAATAACAAGAATAAGAGCGACAAGCAGCAATAGTGACAGCGACATTGTCAGCAATAGAATCAGCTACAACCACTTCAACAGCAAGATGAATAAGCGGTGTTCCATGCTACTGTCCTTAATATTGATGTTAGAAAAAGCAGCAGGATGGGTGGTAATGGGTGTAGCAGCACCACCTAATACTGTCACCAAATATTTAGCCACAGCTACCACTGCCGCCATTACTGCTGTCATTCTAATTCTAACAAAGTGATCCAACATGTGAAATCTAGTCAGGAATACAGTAAAACTTAGTGGAAAAAGATCTTAAATGATTTACTGAGTTGCGATGATGATGATGGTGATGATCACCACAATGGTATTGGCGATGATGGCCATATCGAGGAAAATCGTGATGTTAAGCTTTGTAGATAGTCGCCCATGCGGTAACCTTGTCAACCTTTCGCCAAGGAACCCAAAGTGCTAAATAAACCAGCTGTTTTTTGGTCAATTTTTTTCTGTTGCCCCAGGTCTAGGTTCAGTCGACCGAGGCGGTAAAAAGAATATCTTACGCGACGCGCTTCATTTAGTATTGACCTTTAGGATTACAAAGTCGATACCACACTAATGCTTTTCCTGTTTTCTGTCGATTTAATCTTTTATTTTTATTTGATTGTGGATTCACTAGACAGTGAAACCTACAATATGAAGACGTAAATGCATTTCCGCGAGAATATGCCATGCCTGAGTGGCTGAGTGGCTATAACTATTCCTGTTGTTATGTGGTAGCCTGCTCATCAAAAACTCTTATATGTACGTGTAACCGTATGTTCTTGGATTATTTGGTGCAATTTTGCCCACATGTTGTCTAAGAAAAGACTTCGGGACATGCTACACGATTCTCTATTCTATTAAACTTTTGACAACAGCAGTCGCAAAATAAGAAACGAACGGAGCGAAAAATTACAAGGTGGATTTCTTTATTGCTTAGCCCAGTCGCCCACATATTAAACTTGCAGCTACCCAGACGTAAAATGAAGAAAAAAATGCATTAGCGTTCTACTTGTGTTCCCGAATCCCGATAGTTTTTACAACATATGATAGTAGTCCTACCCAAGTTTCAAAAAATAACAAATTCATATGAAACGCTCTCAAGACTCTAATCAAATTCGGATTTGAACACTTTAAATTTGGGCTTTTGAGCGAATCCCTGTGATCTGCGCCAGTGAAAGGGAAACAACAAATTCCACAGGCTAAAATGAAGTTTATTCCAAATGAACTCAACAGACCGATATCGTCGAGATAATCTCCGACATTGTCTAATTCGCATTCGTCGTCATCATCTCCCTGCATTTTGCCCTATTGACACAAACACAAACGATAACATTGGCGTAACTTCTTTATCTTTTTTCTTAGGTAACACTTAAAAGACAAGAATAGGGGTACCGGAAGTAGGTTTCAGAAAAATCACCTTAAAAAATTATATTACTTTACAGCATTTTTATGCATATAATATATCCCACTCGCGTTAAAAGAAATTTTTCTTTGTTTTCATTTTAAATCTCCTGCAATACTGTTCTGAGAGCGCCATTACATGACGTCATATACGCACAACATAAATCAGGGGAAGAAAAGGAAATATTAAACTTCCGTTTATGTTCCGTAAAACTTCCCATGCAAAGTTATATTACTTAGCATTTCGCTTACCTGCTGGAAAGACTTATTTAACTAGAAATAATAATTTAAAATGTTCGTGCCAATTGGTAAAATGTCGCTGGCTCTCCCTCCAGGGTGCACCACTCACTAGCCAAAAGGGTATTTTTAATCTTATTGACAAGATACAGTAATTTAAAATTTTACTTACTTAGCAACATGTATGCTACATATGTTCTTATTATTTTTTCAAACTTTACTCAGTGTTATCTAAACTTGTTTCAAACGAGGTACCATCAAAATGGCTGTGTGTAATGGTCACCACAGGAGTTTAGATTTATACGTTTTATACAGCGTTACGGCCGATGCAAGCCCTGCACGAAAAAAGGTGGCATGTAAGTGGTATAAAATTTCGAGACGAATTTTTTAAGCTTAATGTAAGTGGAGGGTTTTCTTGTGCTTTAAGTGTAGTGTTTGTAGGTGCTTTACAAAGAAACTCCGTCTAGTAACCAAAACTGAGGTACAGACTGGCATGCTTAAAGTTATGTTTCATGATTTACTGCTGATGCTTGTCTGTGCAAATACAGCTCGTGTAATTGCATTATGCTGCAGATGTATGACTAACGAAAGCCCTAGGAGGAGTTGAATCATAAATGTAAAACTGACCAACGCTCACTGTCCTTACCCCCTCCCCTTGACCAGTGGTCAGCGGTTGCTATACAGTTGTATGTCCCCCGCTCCCCGCTCAGGGCTACCAAACCCTGTGAGTTTGGTGACCCTAGCTTGCAAGGCTTACGAGTTATTAAGTGTTAAAGTGGCGGGGAATAAATAAATAATAATAATAAACTCTATGATAAACAGTAAGATTTTGCTATGGCAAAATCTTAATAAATAACTGTAGGAGAAACAGTAAGGTTTTGCTATGGCAAAATCTTAATAACAATACACACTTGACCTTAACTCTCGCAGTATATTCAATGCATTTTCTGTCTGTGTTTGGAAGCTGCTTTTGTTGCGCAACTCAGGTGAAGGGGGTAGGGGGAGACAAAAGGAGAGCCAAATGGCTGTCGCGAGGTGGACTCTCGTTGGTTGATTTACGTTTTGCGATCTGTCTATTTAGAGTTATATTATTTGAAATTTGACATTATGCGATACTTAAATTCCTCTTAACAGATTTTCTGCTCTCCAATTACGCGAGATGCTCTTTCGATACGTGATTCAGTCTATATTTAAATGTATGGTAATACTTGGACCACTATGTTATTTAATGGATAAATGTTCCCAGTAGCATTTAACCTTATAAGTTAATAATGGTGTAATATGGTCTTAATCGAACATTCACGGCATTAGCTCCCGTTTGTTTCTGTCTCCTGAGATCATGTGTCATGGCTGACTTTATATACTGACTTTTATGCTTTTCTTTGGCATGCTCATGCATACTGATAACGGCAGCGGCACAAAAGGCAACGGTAAATATACAAAATGGACCAGTCGTAAAAAAACAGCATAGATTATGCAGTCAAATACGTGACAGTCAAACTCGTACAGCGCTTCTACAGTAAACATTTCATGTTTGTAAGAAACGTCAGCATAATGTTACCCTGAAAAAATTTAGTGCTTCCAAACAAGCAAATTTCATCTGTTATCACACGTGAACGTACCATTTATGTTCACCTGCCACAACGGGCTACAGGACATTATCAAGATTTTTCTTGAGTATAAATTTATTTCATTATCAGCACAACAGCACAAGAAGCAGAATAGCCTAGCAGGTGCTTCAAGAATTTTCAAACTCAAGTAGGCAGAAAACACAAAAATTTATACGTAATTCAATCAGTAGATTGTAATAACCGCAACTAATTTAATATTTGCGGGAGTTTAAGAATGAAATTTGCTTCATTATTGCACATTGTCTTCGCAGTTCATCATAAAAAGCTGGTTCAACATGTGAGGCAATTTCTTCATTGATTTCTCTCGTCTTTTCTCTAGTTTATTTGCAACCAAACAGAAAAACATGGCACAAAACAAATTGCAGTAAACTGAGGCTAAAATCCGAAAGTTGAGTCCGTGTTTACAATGCAGCCGTCTGGCTTAACTTTTAAATTGTCTGAGCGTTTTTAAATCAGCAAGATGGCTCAACAACTAAAGTTTAGTTGCCAAATTAAGCACATTTATGATCTGTTGTTCTTGTAATACAGCTATCGACTTTACTGACCATTACTAACAAAAAATTGTGGTGATTACCTCATTTTATCACTAAGCTTTTGTTATAAAAAATGGGACTCCTTAAAAGCCCGAGTTAGCAGCCAAAATATAAAAATTAGGGCAACCAGCGTTCGCTCGCATCTCCTCCTAGGATTCCAGCTTTTTAATCTTTTTCACAAGCATTTAAGGATTGTGGGCTAGATGTGCACATGGGGTTTTCCAAAACTGTGATCCCTTAAGGGTCCAAAATAGCAATCAAAGCCAGAAAATTGGATCATGCCAATAACTTCGTAAGCATTAGAGGTAGAATCACGAAAATTGCAGGGTAGACACCTGAGGTAGGTGCTCAGCGAATGATGTAAGAAAGGTGACCTCTGGGTCAATGGTCACAGAGACAGGAGCTAAAATGTGAAAAATAGGGCAAATGACTTTATGACGTTTTCTTACTACTGGACTAGGAGTCTATGTTTTTGCATGTATGGTTAGCCAAGTAAGGGTAGATGTGCACTAAATATTTATCAGAAAGTGGTCTTGGCCAGATCACATGACATGAGCAAAAATGTTAAACCTGAAAATGGGTGAGTCGGCACAGATGTTTTTCCAGTCTTGAAGAGTAGTGGTTTGTGATATACCAATTGAAAGGTCTTAATGAGACACGTTGAATGATATAGATAGAACGCCTAGATTGGATGGCCCCTGACCTCACTAGGGGCAAAATGGAGGTCGAAGAACCAAACGCTTTCCAGTGTCGACCAAAACTAGCTTGTAGCACAGCATGTGAAAGGTCTCGATAAGATGAATTGAATAGCACAAGCTGGGAGGAGATTAGTTGACCTTTAACACACAGGTCACGGATTGACAAGCTACAAGTTGCGGTTTCGTTCTGAAGCGCAGCTCCTAGGTAATCAAGCAACTCGAACAAATAAACTCATCACTGTAACTTTCAAACAAAAGGCTGACGTCTTTTCAAGGCCTAATTCTGTAACTATTATTTGCAAAATCTTCAATTTCTGATCGCGCCAGAAACATTAATATTGTTAACTAGTTTTCCTTGATTTAAGAAAACTGAAGTAGTGCAATGCGTAAAGTTGTTAATAAAAAGCAGATAATGCAGCATTTTTTAAATTTATATATGTGTGTGCTGATGCGGGGGCGTGTGTATGTAAAAATATATTTTATAAAGCGTGTTTTAATAAAAGTTAAAGAATGTTTTTATTTGAATTGCAGTACAAATATCAGGGCCAAAAACTCCGCTAGGAGCGCATCAATTTATAGGCTTCGTTCTCACTGCAACAGTCAAAGATACAAACACCGCAGCTGGACAGTTACAGGTGAGATAAAATTCCTGTTTCGTTCTTCTGTTTGTTTGTTTGTACACATTTTTGATCTATTTTCACATAACAGTTATTTTCTGTAGCTTCTGAACCAATCCCTTGTAAAAATCAATCTTTATCATGATTAATAAGGTACGTTTAAAGGAAAGAACAACTCACTGAGTATATTGGGTTTATTTTGCTGTATCACTTAAACTTAGAAAAAAATAAAAAAATAGAAAACTTAGAAAAAAGCAAATTTGCAAAGAACTGCCTATAAAGTATAAATTTTAAAATGTACTACCTCTGAATAGAAATTTTCTGGCGCGGTGGTTTCCGCCATTCATTTGAAAATCATGCATAACTAGGAGACTTCGTGGCTTTCCGTAAGTGCGCCGTGGCTTTCCGTAAGCGCGCACTGCTTAAATTAATTAAAACTTCTGCAGTTTACTTAATGTTCACGCAAAAAATGTTACAAAATTAGCTATGTAATTTTTTGGAAAGACTTATTATACTTTTTGTGAAGATTGACGGTGCGCTTCTTTCCTTCAAGACGAATGACGTGATTGGAAGAAGAATAGGCGCCCAAGCATGAACTCGCGATTTTAAAGTGATTTTATTAGTGACACGAGCGCTTATTGCAGTTTCATTACTAAATCCTTCTAACATTTTTCGTGAATATTGAAATAAGCCTAACCTCTTAGAAAGCTTGGCCTTTCCTTTACGTGTAACTGTAGCGCGAATGCAGAAAACTCTGGAAATCTCTAGAGACTGATTTAGAGGGTGACTTTAATATGGGGGAGGTCCATCTTGGTAATGCTAGAAACGTGTTTTCCCTAGTCTTTTGTTTTAATTTTTTAATTCTGAGAAAACAGAGACCTGAATAAATGACTTTAGGACAGTTTAGGCCTTTTAACTCATAGAAAATGTTTGGCGCTTATATGAGACCAAATGCCAAGGACAATTTTTTCGTTTTCTTAGCCTTCGCGTTGGCTCTTTTTCTTGTCCAGCTACTTCCAACGTTGATTTTATTGTAAACATTAGCACATCAGCTGCAGTAGCTAATAGTTCTGAAATGTGATTTTCTGTCAAGCGTCTGCAGCTGCCTGTGGCGTTTATTATAATCATTTCTCGTAGAGGCCTAATTGGCCTCTTGGCAATTCATGGAGAATATTGTAACACTTAACGTTTGCAATTTCTGTCTACAGCAACACAGCTGTGTCACAGAAAATCAATTATCACTCATATGGTTTCTGCCTAAAACAAAACGGCAGCCCGTAGCAATAAAATTGATGCTACAAGGCCCCGTTACCTACTGTAACTGTGGTAAAACTTCTCACGGGGTGAAGAAAATGCCATCTCTTTTATATTATTGTTGAATCTCAGTTCTCTGAAGTTGTGGTTCGCTTACTAATTCTATGTATATTAGGGCGTTATGATAAAGAATTCTACTGATAAGAAGCCACGGGGAAACTATAAGGGATGAGGCGTCACTGAGGAGAGGTTCTGAGACCTCGTTTATAAAAGTAGCGTAGCGACAAAAGAAGCTTAATGTAGCAACTGATCTTCGATGAGCAACGGACTGCAGAGTTGGCCCCCAAATCAGACCCAACCAGATACTACATGAACTACAGTATTATTATCATTATTATTGACACTACGAACGTCTGCGCTTCAGACAATTAGAACAGCAATCTAAAACCGGATAAAATTTTATTTTTACTAGCCCGTAAGGGATGGTCACAGCAAGTACTCACACAGATGTCAATACGCCATAGTCAGTAAAAATTCTAACATTAAGAACAATGCCAGGATGGTGTGGGTCGCGCCACCTAGCGGGACAGGGTGCATCGTATTCCGAGCCTTAGTGACCGTCAGCACCAACAAGTTTTATGAAGACCAGGGAGGCCTTCAAAAAGAATTCTGCGAAAGCGGTAAGAAACGTTTTCTCTTCATCTTGTTGAGCAAGTTAAGTAATAGTCTGCGAGAGCTTGGTAGAACTTTTCTATCGAGTTACACGTAAAAATTAGCTAGGTGCGTGACTGTGACATCTCTATAAATAACTTTTTCATTAGTTCTTTTTGTTTCCAAACTTCTCATCAATATATGTCGTGCTGCAAAATTTTCCCTTTAGGCAGATAATCTTGCTGCGTTAATGAAGTCTATACATTTACTTATTGTCCTATGACAGCCATGCCCTGAGTCAGAGATCTGACTCAAAAGGAATCTAACGATAGTTCCGAGTGAGTTAACATACTACTGAAATACCACTTCCTCGACTTCCTACTTTTAATATCTTAGATACCTTGAAATTAATAAAAGCTCTCAAAAATGAAAAACAAATTGAATTATAGAAAACTTTGCTCTGCTCAAATTGCTTTAATATCCAACTTCTGAATACCTGATTTAATTAAGAAGTTCTATATTTGTGAATGCCAAGTTACTCATGTTGCCTCATTCAATTTAAGCATCAAGTTACTTATATGAAGCATTATGTTAAAGTAGTTACTCAATTTTAGCTTACATTTCTCAATTTGAGCGTCCATTACTCACACAATTTGAACATCCTGTTGCTCACTTTCAGCATAACATTACTTACTTTGAGCATTATAAATATTAATTAATTTAAGAATAACGTCCTGTAATAGTTTTCATTGTGTTAATGTTTTATATGATTTAATTTGTTTTCATTTTTGTGAATTTCATTAACTTCAAGGTATTTGAGATATTATAAAAGTACGGTCGAGGAAGCAGTATTTGAATGGTATGTTAACTCACTCGGAACTATTGTTAGATGCCTTTTGAGTCAGGTTTCTGATTCAGGGCATGGCTGCTGTAGGACAATAAAGAAATGTTTAGATGTATAGCCTTCATTAACACAGCAAGATTATGTATATCTATGTTATACCATTGGCTTTATACATCAAACTTTGATGTTCTGCCTTTAGTTTAAATTATTGAATATAACCTGTATCATTGTATTCTTACTAACGTAGTATATGTTTTTACAGTGTTATATATGTACGTGTTTATATCTTTGTAAGCAGTGTATGTACTGCGCGAATTGTAATTGTAATTACCCAATAAATGTTAAAAAACTGCGTGCTTAGTTGTTTCTTCCGTTAGGTGCTACAAACGAAATTACTGAATCTGAAACGGTTCAAGTCAAGGACTGCTGCGCCTGCGACGAAGCCAAGTACGAGATAACGTTTGAGGGAATCTGGTCCAGAAATACGCATCCTAAAGATTATCCAGAAAGTAAGGAAATGTAAACAATTCAAACTGTTTATGCGTTTAGCAAGTAAAAGTCAAATAAATACGTCGGTCTATTGGAGTCTCTTGCAATGGCTCATATCTACAATGTAGAGCATGATGATGTATCATGTTTATAATTAAAGCTGGACGCTGTTGTCTGTACATTCAGCTTTTATGAATGCTTTTGCCTCCCTATCCTCTTCAAGCAGCTTCTTTCTTCTAATCAAAGTATAATAATTTACTTATATATTGATGCAGACTTATGGGTAGTTCATTGGTCAAATATTATTGGTGCCACCCACAGCAAGGACTATACAATGTGGGAGTTGGGTGGTTATGCATCTGACGGTACCAAAGATCTTGCAGAATTTGGCAAAACGGGATTACTTGAAAGAGAACTCAAACTTGAGGTAGAACTAAAGTGATATCAATTGTTATCATATTTGTTAAGCTTGTACTAATTGTTATCTGGGTAAATGCTTAAGTTATTATCCTTATTCGGCTTTTGGTCCATCCGTCTATTTCATATGTGCAGCATTTATTATTGTCAACCCTACACATACCCATCGTACAGTTGTCACTTTGCATTTGCTTCTGTGCAAAATTTCTAGTGGCGCGTATACATCCTCTGTCAACGAAGCAAATAGTTGGGGCAGTTTGGCAGTGATGCAAAACAATTTTCCTCGCGGTTATGCATCTATTTCCTGACCAAACTTGGCATTACTTAAATTCATCTGATTAGTGTTTACCAAAACAACTCAGCTTTTCCTCTCAGCTTGCATCATATCACTGATTAATATTGATGTTTAACTTTGCAGAGTCTAAATTTGTAAGCACATTCTTTTTTTGCTGCGGTGTACGGTATTAAAAGTTTAGAAGTTAGCCGTAAGTAGTTATTAAGTTTGCTGCTTTGTTAATTTCAGCTGTGGTGAATACTCAGTAACTCGGAGTACGTTTTTCTGTACACATTCTAACTTGTTAGTGTTGTATGTTCTTTCTTTTATATACATTGTTGTTAATGTGCTTTTTTATTATTGTTCAGTCAGGAAATATTCGTACGATTATAAAAGCTAGAGGTCTCTGGTACCCTACAGTAGTTGGGAAAACCTATGCCACTGCAAGAACTGACAAGCGACATCATCTTCTTTCCCTACTGACTATGCTGGGACCCAGTCCTGACTGGACAGCTGGAGTCAGTTCATTGGATTTATGTTTGGCAAATTGTTCTTGGATTGAGAATATGGTGATCGGCTTAACACCTATTGACATGGGCACTGACAGTGGCATTTCATATAATGTAAGTAAAATGTAGGTGAAATCTTGACATATTAACTTTCGAAAGTATTTTGGTGTACTCAATAAGATAGTGTAGGTGTCTAAGGCCCATGTCACACAGAAGTAAACATAATGCGTAAGGTATAAGCCGTGAAGAGAAAAAGCCACCTCATGAAAAGTGACCCTGTCACACAGATAATCCATTTGCCATCTTCCGCCTACTGAGGTTTGCTTACTCATAAGGCATCAGCTGTAATCCGCAGTAGGCTCCTCACAAGCCATTTTCAGCGGTTCATAAGGCGCCCTATCACGAAATGAATTTGGCCATTAAATTCATTTACCATAAACCGTTTTGGGTCATCACTAATGCTATAATTGGCGTTAGTGCTTTATTGTTAGTGTTTGTGGTTTTTTCAGTGCACAATCCATTTATGTCATAAGAATTGATAACATAGTGGTCTCATAAACACTGAAAAGCAATTTTTAAAATGCAACATTTCACTAAAACTGCAATTAAACACGTCCATTGCCAAAATGGATTATGGCAAAACGCCTTACTGTTTATTCAGAGTAAGGAGCATATATAACACATATATATATTATGCTATATGCCTTATGAGAGATGGAAGATGAATCGCTTACGGATTATGGATTATGGTTTTCTCTGTGTGACGTGGGCCTAACATGGAACACCAGACATTATAAAAGGTGTACAAAAGAAATTTGTGCTGTATCTGAGTGTCAACGTATGTATCTTACTTATTTATCCTTTTCTTTGGTGTAGGCTATCTTCAGTAGAGCTGAAATTTAATGGTATCAAACAACCACTCTCTAACTAACCAAGCATTCCTTACAGCTAGCACCATACACTATTAGTGTTCACTTATTGGTAGATGACTTAGACATGTATCTTGTTCCCATGATGCAAAGTGCAAGGAGCAAGTACCTTTATATCTATATAAGATTGGTGAAATTTTCTATAACAGGAAAGAACATCAAACAAGCACACTTGTTCTTGTAACTGAGGTAATAACTGACGCTTATTATATTCTCCAACTATCATATTGCATTTTAACCGAACATTTTTGTAGTCGGAAAACCAACCCACTTTGCCAAGAGAGAAAATACATGAGATCACGAGTTCATATCCCAACAATCCTGCTTCTCCCTTTTGGAATGAGGATGTCACTCCTATTTCACCTCTTGCGAAACTCTACATAGAGCGGAAACGTGTTTATGAACGACCTTGCAACGCCACATTTGACAATGAAGTCACTGACGAGAATACAATTAAAGGTCCTGTTCCACCAAAAGGAACACGTGAGTATAGATGTTCACTTTAATAGAGCGTCAACAATGCTCAAATCCTGTCTTTGTCCATTAGCTTGGTTTGAAGATATCTCTGCAGACTGAATTATGTACATGTTTTAACTTGTTTCCACTTAAAATTAAATTTGTAATAGGCTAAGTCAATTATTGTAACAGTATCTTGTCATTGCACCACCTTTGTCTCGTCAATAAATTTTTCTCAGGGTGAGAGCACCTCAAAGTGAAATCTTTCTGCAAATCTAAGTGAAAGTTAACCCGGATACAAATGAAAAAACAGGTTTTTTCTGTTTAATAGAATAGTTTTAAGAAACGTTTTCCTTGAATCCAAATGTAGCATTGATTTTCTGGCCATCCTGTGCTTTCAGTTCCTCCTCAAGCAGACAAATGTGCAGTGACACCATGGTCTGACTGGTCAACTTGCAGTGTTACATGTGGAAAAGGAATGGCCACTAGACGGCGAGCTTATTATAATCCAGAGGCTGATGCTGTTTGTACTAAAGAACTCATGGAGAAAGGTCCTTGCATGACAGACATTGACTGCAGAAGGTAAAGTAGGCCTGCATAACCTTGTAAAGATTAAGCTTAAGAAGTTGGCTATTAAACATATGGTGAAAAAAGGAGACAGAAAATTTATTTATTTTATTTATTATTTATTAAACACAAAAATAAATATATACATTTTATGCAAGAGTAAATGTAAAGAGCAAAATTATATAGCCGTGATCAATACCAGGGTTATGCCTACCACTGTGTTCCATAGATGAAACTGTAATATAGATAATTAGAACATGTTTTCAGAAAGGGAATGCTCACTTATATTAATTCACCAACATTAATTTTTGCCCTAAGTGACACAGTTGCCCTAAAATTTGCCCTACTACAAACACTTTAGTACCATTGCTTGTGCAAAGACACATGATGCCATCAAGTTTGATGGCATGTCGTAAAAGCCAAACTAGTGTCTGTTTATTTGCACAATTTTAGTCCTAGGTCCACTTGCTATGTATGATCTGTGAACAAAGCAAAATTGGGGCAAACAATACCAATAAGCTAAATTGTTAACAGAATATAAATTTATTTTATGCTGTTTTTAGCATTTCAAGTCCGAAGTGTGCAGTTCATCACTGGGGAGACTGGACGCCTTGCAGTGCCACTTGTGGACAAGGACAGACAGTCAGAGTTAGACTATATGAAGATGAGCAAGCAGCTCAGATGATGGGCTGTGACATCAACATGATAGAACGAAAAGTTTGCACAGAGGTAACACAGAGCGCAATTTTGCACAATTGTTAAAAATGATTCAGTAGATTGCTCAAGCCTATTAGAATGTAGCAATATGCATAAAATAGGGTACACGAATCATAAGTAACAGAAATCTATAGGTAGCATGCAGTGATCATGAGAGTCCGTGGAAAGGGATAGGATAATAACCTAATAAGCACATAGTGGTGTGCCGTACTGCTCATCTATCACACCATGTTTGAAATATTTCTACAAGTCAGTGAAAGCAAAAAATACTATCACTGACCCACATAAACTACCTTGTCAGAAAAGATTCCCCACCCTAGCTGGTCTCATTTCATCAGCCATTCTGAACTCATCACTCCTAAGTGAATGACATGGCCTTCTTCAACAACAGAGGATGAACACCGTCATCACTGATTAAAAATTTAGAACTGAACTTATTTGGAGAAGTTAGGCAAGTTCTAACAAAAGTTTTATAAATGTTTAGAATGTCCAAATGTTTCAGCTATTGGAAGAAAACCTTATTAGGAACATGCAAATGTTGTAGTTAAGTTTTATTATTAGTGGATCATTAAAGTAAATCCACCTCCAAGTGCTGACTTGAATACACAAGAAATCAAACAAAACAAAGAATGAAAGAATGTGCGAGCAAATGAGCAAAATGAAAGATAAGGAATGGGAAAATAGAATGAGGTGTAAAAAGAATTGTTCTTCATTTATTAATAATAAGGCCTAGTTATAGTTACTATTAATTATATAACGTAAAAGTATTGTCCCTTCCTTGTCGTCTTTCTTGTTGCCATTGTCAGACGAAATGGGCACACACAAATTCTTTGCCGTATCGTCCCACAAACTGCACATTCCTAAATTATCCATCGTCGAATAAACTGCATCTGCTGCTGCCACAGTTTTCAAATGCTTATTAAAAATGGGTGAGAAGATAGATGAGTAGGATGTGCCTTCCTACAATCAAAATAATAAATTAACATTACGATTCAATAAATTTACTTTTTAAGGGAACGCGGTGTGATTCTTGTGCTACAACTGAATGGTCCTCATGGAGCGAGTGCAGCACAACCTGTGGAATGGGAATGAAAATTCGAAATAGAATGTATCTCGACAAGGTACTATAAATACCTTAGGACATTCTAGCCCAACAAATTTAGAATAGTATTTGTGTTTTATTAGGACCTAAATGTATAAAGGGCTTAACATAATCACTAGACATTTCTTCAAAATTCTGTTCTATGACTTGAGCGGACCTCATGTGTTATAAGTTTTGATATAGTAATTTAATTTGGAGGACATTTATGTAAATTTGCTAAACCACTTCTCCAAAATTTGTTATATCATATATGATTGCTGAAACAGTTATGCTTGCCTGTAAAGAATAGCTTCGATTTCTCTTGTGATTTAAAGCGCTTTTAGCAGCTAGCATCCCCACACAATTGCATAACGTAGAAATGGCTACATAATTACATTTGCAGAATATAGTTTCCTGACAGTTTCCTTGTTTATGGATTGCATTAAAAACTGTGTGATCTAAGGCAAAACATTTGTCTTTACCACTAACTATGTTTCCCACTTTCAATATTTCAATACATACAAGAAAAGTGGCATTGATAATTATGTGTTGCATTTGTGTATGAATAGATGTCACCACACGTACTAATGTAAGAATTCCAGTATCAGCCACATTAAGAGTTTTTAAGACGCCCACGCAATATCCTACCCCTTTAGGCAATAGAAAATTAGAGGCGCTAAGATTCAATTTATTACTTAAGCTGGGAAATTGTGAGGAATTTGGTGCAAAATTGGGCGTGCTCCTAATTTTATGTGTAACTGTTTAGCGAACCTCAGTATTTACGTCATTTATTATTTGAATGTAAATGTGTATTAGTAGATCAAACCAAAAGAATTCATTTTATCAGCAGTCTGCCCACGTTAGATTCGAACTGTTTACTCTAGCCATGATAACAATGCTAACAGTGCTTTTCCACTTTTAAAACCAATCACCAGATGAATTCCTCCCATCCTTCGCCCGTATATAAACAATCTATTGGCGATAAAATTTTACGGCTGTTCTATGTAATCACAATAGCAAATAATTACTGCTATAATAAAATAAAATCACGAAAACACAATGTAAGTATACGTTCTATGTAACTCGCCAGTAAGCTAACTCTAAGCCATTGTCTAGATAACAGATTTAGCAAATAAAATTTTATTTTGTTAATATGCGCCATTAATTTAAGCTTTTATTATATTATGGTGTACGTTCGAAGCAAACAGCCTTGTTTGTGTGTGTGTTTGTGTGTGTGTGTGTGTGTGTGTGTGTGTGTGTGCGTGCGTGCGTGCGTGGTGTGTGTGTGTGTGTGTGTGTGTGTGTGTGTGTGTGTGTGTGTGTGTGTGTGTGTGTGTGTGTGTGTGTGTGTGTGTGTGTGTGTGTGTGTGTGTGTGTGTGTGTGTGTGTGTGCACGCGCGTGTGTAATGCATGACACTTTGTAATTATGGTTATTCTATATGCTCATTGTCTGTGTAAATGTATTCTACGCCTACTAACCTTTCTGTGCATTTGAAACTCTATTACTAATGCTGTAGCAGTCTTAAAACATGGCATATATAGAGGGACCTGTATTGTATATAGCTTTTCAAAAAAAATAATATTAATAATAAAAATAAAAAGAGTGGCAAAGGCTTAAAAAATTTGCACTGAAGTGAATACTTAGGCCAATTTTTGCCACTTGTGCAGTACAATTAGTGCCATCATTAAGGTCAGTCAGTAGGCTAATTCTCGAGGTCACTGAAGAGAACATTCAACGTCATATAACTAACGCTACAAACAGTATCTGGTAAGGGCATGCTACAAAAGCGAACTTATGCAAATTAAACGAAATCGTCATGTTTCCCATTATTTTATAATAAAAGAGAAGTTTTTCAACAGACCAATGCCATCGTAAAAGTGCTTTATAACGCATATCACGAAATTAGTTTATCATCAAGCCAATAATAACTAGCTGATGATTTGTGGCTTTTAGCAACTACTCTCAACAGTATCACCTTGTCACATTCCCAAGTATTTCAGAAAAATGATCTTCATTTGGGCTTTGCAGTGTTTTTAAACTGTTGTTCTGTCCACGGAAGAATTATTACAAACATTTGTTATTTTAACGATAGTATTAATGATAAATTAGTGGCATAAAACCACTTTTCATTATTTTCAGTCTTGCTTGCATGAATATTTTCACCATCGACTCATCCATAAATTTCGTACTCAAATTTTGACAAGTCATTAATAACAGTCGACTAGCTCAATCAAAGTGTAATGTTTGCACACTAACGATTGGTTATCATTCTCCAGTTATTTTTATGTAAAATCTCAGTCCTGAAAATGTATGTGGTTCACTGCTGTACATTATACAAACGAGTAATTTTCAATCAACGTACAATCTATCTATCTATCTATCTATCTATCTGTCTGTCTGCCTATTTGCCTAATTGCCTGCCTGCCCTCCCGCTCGCCCGCCAGCCCACCCGCCTGCCTGCCCATCCGCCCGTCCGTCCGTCCGTTTGTCTGGATTTCATAAGAATACCTAGACGAATGTCTTTCACTTGGTGCACTAGTATTCCTACAAGGTTATTTAAAGACCAATTAGGAACAGCGTTAAACATTTAGTAGCAGTTCAATCATTCCACGGGGAAATTGCCGGGCTACTTAGACGAGCACGCTTTACTTTAATGTCTACACTTAAATGGCTTCAAAACTCATGCTAACTTTAATAAGAATGAGTGTTGCATTTGAGTATTATATTTACGGGACTCTAGTGTTCTGGTTTAATCAGAAAAATTTGCACTTTTTCTTAGAAAAAGCTTTTATGTGGTGGCAAACAACACTAGTAAATTGCACTCGGTTTAATAAGTTATTTAGTTATTTTCGAAAGAATTGTTTCATTTTCGCATCAGCAGTTACGATCTAGAAGTATAGGCCTAAACTTAATTAAATTTTGCGGTTATTACCATGCACAAACTATATTTGCAAACGTTTTAGAGTCTTGTATATTAATGAACGCAAAGCAATTTAACTGAAGTGAGCGTGAAATTGTCGTTCAAATTTGATGCTCTTTTCATTCCTATAGGAAACAGGCATGAAAATGTGCGATGAGGAATTAATGGATAAGGAACCTTGCAACGGTGAATATCCAAACTGCGATATGAACCCTCTGGTAAGCAAACTCACTGCTTGCTTTCTGATTCGTCAAGTCCAAACACAGAGTTTTACGAAGCTCTTCTCATAATAATGATATCAAATTTGTACACTATCATCATCATCGTCGCCGTCGTCGTCATTGCCATCGATGTTAAGAACATTTGCATTATTTTTGCATTAAAAACAATGCAAGTTTTCATTAAGAGCACAAATTAATCATTACTAATTAAATCTTTTATTGATGTGATAATTTTATAATTAATGATGTTATGCAAGAATAAAGGTGTAATGGATTTCTGTGATTAGCCAAATATCATTTCTGTGGCTAAATAGCTTTTGTTACGATGGGAAGTACATAATTATCGTACAGGTAATTAACAGCTAATATTATATCAAATCTGTAAAGCAGTTACACCAATTACCCGCTGACTGTTGTTCTTTCTTTTAGTGTCAAGTTACTAAGTGGTCTACCTGGTCTCCCTGTAGCGTAACTTGTGGGAAAGGTTTCACAATAAGAACTCGTCTATTGTTTAATCAAGCTGGAGCAGATGTTTGTGATTTGCCACTTATGGAGAAAAACCCTTGCATGGCTGATGTCAATGACTGTGCTCTAGATACCAGCCAAGCTAATGGTAAGTCACAGTATTGAATTGAATATTGGGCATTTGCAAAATTCGTGGCAGATTTTATGATATCACAGTTACGTTGAGTTACATAAAAAATAGGCCTGATTGCAAAAACTATCAAATTTATTTAGCACTTTCAGTATTTTTGATGACAGTAAGAAAATGATGCTGTTAATGATAATGACGACAACTAGTTCTTGTCACACTGGTGGTATGTGATAGTGGTAGTAATGGCGGTGTTTGTGGTATTGATGATGGTGGTGGTGGTGTGGGAGGGGGGCGTTGGTGGTGGTGAGGTGATGGGGGTGATGGGGCTTTGTCAGTGGTGATAACGGAGGTGGCAGTAATGGTGGTGGTGGTTGTGGCAGTGGCAGCGGTCATAATGGCCATTGTATTGGCAACAGTAGCGGTGACAAAGGCCAGTGATGATAATGGACCAGCTACTTGTAGGAAGCAGCAGTGCATGGTAGTGATGATGATGGTGAAAAAGACTGGTATATTTTCTTTTTTAGCGATATGCAGTCTGCCAAGAGAATCTGGACCTTGTCGAGGATATTTCATACGCTGGTATTACAACAGCGATGTTCAAAGCTGTGGTCAGTTTTGGTACGGTGGCTGCCGTGGAAACAAAAACAATTTTGAAAATTATGAAGCTTGCAAAATGATGTGTGAGATGACGCAAACAGGAAGGTCATCTCCTTCTGTAGATTTTCATTACAACACTTTGCCACAACCAGTATGTACATCTATTTGACTATCTATGTAATATGCACAATAGTAACAATACCAATGCTATCAGAAATGAAAGTTGACACTTTGGTATAGGTGTACAGTACCAGTTATAGCCAGTGTGCTGCCCTCTGTGCCGCAAATACTGGATTTGATGCTACATATGCCAAAGTGCCATTGGATAAAGCAATGTGGGATGAAATCAAATTAATGCAAGAGATGTTACTAGTTTATGATCAGTATCTACTGCTTTTGCAGTCAGGTATGTTGGACGTGCGGAATGAAAAGGTGAATTGGTTGCCATGAGGAAAACTTTTCTTGTTACTTGGCAGCAGGGCCTATTTCAAGGGGGGAAGTGGGGATACTTCCCCGGGGCTTCACCCTCCAGGGGGGCCTCGCGCCAAGGTAACATTTTTGTTAAGATAAATGACTTATTATAAATAAAATAAATTTTTGTCAAGACAAAGTTAAAGACATAACAAAAATCAAGTTGATTCACCAGGCAGGCAAGATTACAAAACTAAAAAGGATGACTGGCAAGAAGATAATAAAAGGATCATCTTTAATTAAACTCACTTAATTAAATCATCAGACAAACCACTTATGCTCAGTGGGAATAAGTGATCATCTTTTGTGCGTTTAATCATTTTAATATATCAGTATTAACTTCTCAAATTAACAACAGCTCTGAAATACTGCAAAAAAAGTACAGAAAATGATGACATAGAGATTGTACTACATTTACTAAACACACTAGGAAAGTTCTATCTCTCACAATCATTAGCAAAGCCTTTTCGAGATTAGCTAAATTGACAACAAATTTACGTTGGCCAGCAAACACTGAACAGAGTTTGAAAGCTTAATACTTCTTGTGAATTCATGCAGATGTCTGACAGTGATGAAATGCAAGCCAGAATGAACACCCTTAATAAAGCGTCTTTCTTTTTCCGTAGACTGAAGCAACAACAACCACACGAGTCGTAGATCAAGACTGCGTTGTTTCAAATTGGTTCGAGTGGACTCCTTGCAGTGCCACCTGCGGACGAGGAAGAAGGACTCGCCAGAGAATGATCAAACAGCAACCCCTGGGCAATGGAACCCCATGTCCAAATAAGTTGACTCAAACACGAAAATGCAAACTACAACGATGTCGTGAGTAAAACTGCATATAGAATTAATAGTAGCTTCACAAAACATACTAATGGAATTAATAATTTATTAAAAAATACCAGCATAAAGTTAAGACAATTCGTTATCATTTTTGTCAAAATTAATAATGCACTTCCCACAAAAAAGCTGAAAACATTTTACTATCAAATTCCAAGTTAAAATCATTAATGCCCCCAACTCCTTGGTAGTGAGTTGGGGATTTTTTGGAGAATTTTTTTCGTTATCAGTTTAAAAAGTTCCTGAAATCAACCCACCATTATCCCTGTCTGCATAACCATCACCACACCAATCCCAGTTCCTGTCCACATTCCCCCAGCCAAAGCAGGCTGTAGCACTCTTTCTGGCTCATTGTAGTTCTTGCTCCATCTTTGTCTTTTTCATTCTCATGTCACTATCACTGTTACTGTTGTTGTAAATGTCACTGTCATTGATATTGTAATGTTCATGGAAATGGGTGTCACTGTCATCCTTGATGGTGCTGCTTCTTGTTGTCATCGTTGCCAATAATGTTCATGTTGCTGTTGCTGCTGCTTATCGTGGGGTTGTAATTCTTTCAGCAATCGACTGCAAGATGACACAATGGTCAGAATGGTCGCGCTGCAGCAAGAGTTGTGGAAATCATGGAATCAAACTGAGGACACGTACCCAGATCCGCAAACCCAGGCGTGGTGGTCGACCATGTGGTTCAAGTTTAGAAAGGGTGTATTGTACAGATCTCCCACCTTGTTTTTAATACAGTTCACCTCCACTAACAGCAGTGATTTGTTGATATTGTCTTATTTAGTATACTTTGAGTTTAAGCATTTACAGAAACATTTTCTTTTTTTATGCAAATGCCTGAAGTATAAACTCCGTAGAGCACAACCAGTCTGACAAGAAGGTAAAGGGGAGAGGAAGATGAAGAAAAAAACTGAGAACGTGTACACGTGTGAACAAGAGAAAGGGAGAGACAGAGAGTGAGAAAGGGTGGAAGATACATAGACCTATTTTTAAGAATGAGAGAGGTTTGAAGAAAATGTTAACGACCTACTCTTATGTTGTTGATGTTGCATTGTAGTAAAACTGTGTTCCTGTTTTTCGCCCATAGTGACTGTACTTCTAATTTTATTTACTAGTTTTATGTCATAAAAGGGTTTTTGCTTAAGTTAATCTTAAGTTTACAAAATGTTTCTGTCTTGAGCAAATTCTCCTTTGAATTCGAAAGATAATGCTATGCAGAGATTATACCAAATTCTTGGTTTTAGCATGTCCGCGTGATTTCTCCTATTTCTAAGCTGAGTAAAAGATAGTCCGCTAATAATAATTTTAATGGATCGTGATAGAGGCTCTTAAATTTTTCACCTTTCAGTCATCAAGCATTTATAACTACCAACAAAAAATGTCAGCACAACGTTACTTCTAAACAGCAAGAATGCTGATAATGGATTTGTTATATGTACGTTTTCTGAACCTTAAAGCTTTGGAAATGTTTTGGTTTCCCTGAATGTTATATTCGTACTACCTAACCATTATTTCGAAATTAACTTCAAAAGCAGGTGATTTATTATAATAATTTTAGTATCATCACCTTCTTTTGATTTCTGCTTTTTCTGGAATGTCTTCATTTTGTCGTCACTCATATTGAATGACAAGATTTATCTCTGTAAAAATGATAGATATTTTTGTATAGGCACTGTGTAGAATTGTGTAGATTTATTTATGTGCTACCCTATAATATTGTTTATTGATGATTGTCCAGTTTACTACAGTCTGCTGTGCAATTAATTGAGAAATGATTGGTGATCGTTCTAGTGCATAATAGAACGGTTGACATTTATATAGGTTAAGTTACTACTCATCCAGCTTTCTTACATTATCGGAAAGCATGCGCTCGTTGAAGAATATTCAGTAGCTTTATCATCATCATCATCATCATCACCATCATAATTATTTTTATTGCGATCGTCATCACTACCGCCGCAGCCACCACTAATTCCACCACCACCAAAATCAAATGAATGAATCGTAAATTCTTAATTGGCGATTTTGAATATCCGCCTTCTTACAGAGAAATACAAAATAAAACGACACGATGAGAAAATTTAACAATTTTCAGCTGTCATTTTTACTGGCATCGTCAAGATAGGTTCATTTTGCTCTAACAACAAGCTAAACTTTAGCGCACCAGTAGGCCAGTGCATGTTATTCAAAAATAACTGCATATTGCGTAAATAAAGCCTGTATATAGGTGCATTTATGATTATGAACGAAATAAATATAAATTGCAATTTGTAAATATCACCCATTACCGGAGGTTTTTAGAGGCACACATTCTAATTGGCATGCGCGACATTGTGCGTACTAACCATCTGTCTGGGTAAATTGAGTTTATCTAGAAACATTGTATGCTATTGCTGCAGTGTTTAATTACTATTGTTAAATTAATCTGCTGAAAACCTACATTGAAACGCTGTACATTGAACTGCATTTTTGTACATAATAATTATATAATGTGCAATAAAAATGATATTTTTTCAGCTGCGAATGCAGTGTCTTGACATTTTGCGACATATTTATTTGAATCTGCAACCTGCAGGTCATTTAATTGATTTATAGACTATGTATAAAGAAGACCGAGTCTAGTTATGACACTCTTGGTACATAATTGTAGCTATATCACTTTAAAGAAAAAGTGGAAACAAACGTTTTTGTGTTTTTTAAACCAGCAACATCTGCTTCCTAAAAACACCACACCGTCTTATAAGGTGTAACTGTTATGAGGCAGAACCAAAGCACGAAAGGCACCATACCGTGGCAACTTGACCCGTATCAGTGAAAGTTGTTACAGGCAATATTCCATCTGCGTGTCTCTCTCGAACTGCGTCCTCCCTCCCTCCCCCTCTCTCTCTCTCTCTCTTTCTCTCTCTCTCTCTCTCTCTCTCTCTCTCTCTCTCTCTCTCTCTCTTTCTCTCTCAATCTCTCTCTCTCTCTCTCTAGCACTGTTTCATTAATTATATCATAATTTACTTAGCCAAAGTTTTATCCAATTATTGTAAATAATAATAATTGTAAACAACAATTGTAACTTATGCTTTGTTCTTGTCTCAGTATTTGGCCAAAAACTGTCAAAAAATGTTTGACTTTTGTAGATTGATAATTTATTGACATGAACACCCCGGCCGATCAAAATAATAGTAAACATTTCATATAATAATTTACAGGCATGTTCGGATAAATTTTGCCTCTGCACGTTGTATTAGGGTGTTTTGGTATTGCATTAGCATTAGACAAAAAAATTTTAAAATTTTCATCTAAAGCATTAAAAGTAAGATACAGAGAAACTGTGTCAACATGAATTACGTTCAACATAAATGACATCTCGTTGTATTTCAACCAGTACGAAAAAAATGGCATTCATCTTCAACCACATTACTAACACTACAAACTCTATTTTACGCGGAAGAAAAGGGAATGTTAAAGTATTGCTCTTTTGAATTCGAAAGATAAAGCTGTTGCGGTGATTATACCAAATTCTTGGTTTTAGCGTGCCCGCGTAATCTGCCATATTAAGCAGAGTAAAAGATAGTTGGCTAATAATAGTTATAATGGATTGATGGGATGCTCCTAAATGCTTCCTATTTCAGACAATAAGTATTTCTAATCAATACTTTAACATTCCCTTTCCTTCCCTTTTAACGTTTGGCAATTGAGACAGGGTTGACAAGGCCACCAGTTCCATATGAAAAAAAGAATGCAATGTTGCTTGCATGGTTGTTGAAGATGAATGTTATTTTTCATTGTATTGCTCGAAACAGAACGTTCCATACCATAGCCAATAATTTTTCAATAAACTGATTGGGCATATCTTGCAAGCCATGTTAAGTCTATATTACTTCTTGGCAAAATATCCAGTAAAGATGCTCTCCGTTTCAGTAGAAATGAAAATGAATGACGGTTTGATCACGGTTTGGCCGGCTCTAGGTAGTGCGGCGCCCTAACAAAAGTATTTTAGCCCCCTAAATGGTCATTTCGTTGCCCCACGGTCCCCACCCCACCCCAAAATTGAATTTTCGTTGTATATTTATAATTAAATATAATGGTACCTTCGTGCTAATCATTTATTGTACCTATTCTGCTCCTCAAGGCTTCGATTCTTATAGGTTTTTCTGCCATAATTAGATAAAGCATAACTTGATAGTATTTACCTCCGAGTTAGCGTCAATGCACCAAGCATTTTGACAGAAGACGAAAGTGTAGTAGTAGTTCATTTCATTTAATTAAAGGCGCCCTGGGCAACTGCCTGACTAGCCTAGTGAGCCCCTCCCTACACGATCACCGTCATGTGTTTCTAGTAGATCATTTGAGCCTAGCAGCGTAATGATGGTCCTTGGATGGCAACAGTTTTCTATTGTCGAGATTTTACTCATCTAAGAGTCTGAAGTAGATACATTTTTATAACGCTCACACGTTTTTTATTGTTGTGATAATGTGATTTAATAGTTCTATTAGTTTACATTTAATTTCTTATTAGTTATCATTGAATTTCTATTAATTGTTAATAGTTCTGATTTAATCGGTTTTTTATTTGCTACATAGCGTTAGTATTTCAATTTTTCTATTTTGTCTGCACAGATTTTATGCTAATTTACCAACTCGTGTTTTTTTCTTTTACAACATCAACTTGAATTGAATCGAAAATCAATACCATGTTCTGCATAGCGGATATTACATTTTCTGGTATTACATAATTCTTCTTTACCCTTAACACATTGCATTAAATGTTGCTGAGATGTAGCAATTAACTATACTTGGGTTCAATACTAAAAGTATTCTGAGCCAGGGTGATTTTATTAATAAAATACCCGATCTACTTTCAAGAATAAATTGGTTCAAAAGTTTGTAAGTGATAAAGGTATAATATGGCAATTGAATGCGCCCCGTGCACCCTGGTGGGGTGGTTTTTCGAGGGAATGATCCGGTCTCTTAAAACTGTATTGAGAAAACTGCTGCGACAACATACCCCGTCTGAAATGGCTTATAGCAGTAACTGAGAATTTGCATCCTGGACGTGATGGTGTAGTGCGAACTGTTACTGTAAAAACTTCTAATGACAAGATGGTTCGCCCCATACAACATCTTCATTGCCTTGAGATTAATGTACCCAGCGATGTCACTCCCACCCCAGGTGAGGTGAGTGATGGTGGTTGTGATGAGGAGAGTGACATCCAGTCTGGAGAGCCTCCAACTGATGTAGTTCAAACTCGCTCTGGACGAATTGCTAAAAGACCTATGAAATTGGATTTGTAGGTTTAAGTTTGAGCATTACATGTACTTTGCTAAAAACTGTAGCTAATAGTCCAATGGATTAGATTGACTGTATCGTTGTTTGTGTTTAGCTATTACAGTCATGTTGTAGTATATAGTAAATGTCTGAATTGTAATTCTCATTTATTACAGTAGCAGATTGGGTGATATTTCTGTATTGTTTATTGCGCTGAATGTTTTTTTATAATTGCCCCAAGGCATTTGTTTATAATTTAAAGATTGTAGAGAATTTTGTATTGAATTTCACTTTTTGTGCCTTGTGGCAAAGCTTAACATTTGTTACAAGCTTAACTTTAGCAGCTTGTAATTTGCAAACTGCAGTTGTAATTCTTTACTGTAAGTGCAGAGTGTTCATAGTTCACGTTTAGTTTCAAAGTTTACATTATAATAATAACTATTACAGCAATAACATATCGTTCTTAAACAGTATTAAACAGTTTCCGCTTAAGCTTTAAATATGTATGTGATTAATGTTAGATGCTTTAGTCCAAAATTGCATCATATTAAGTCATGAACTGACGCAATGAGATAACTGAGTATTGTTTTTTACAATTGAGTGTCGTAATCAAAAGTCAGACTACTACCAGTGAGTTTTACAGTTGTTCATTTTGTTTTGTCAAGTTACACCTTGAGTGCTTGCCTGATGAGTATTCTACAATTCTTGCAAGTTTAAAGTGTATCTAATAACCACAGTGTAATTTTAACTTTTAAGTTAATGTTATAGTTTGTTGTATGACCTATGACCTAATTTTCATTCTGTAACTTGTAACCTGTGACCTTTTTTGTTGGAAGCTGAGTTGACCTTTCCTGCAAGTTTACCTTTATGGTTTAATTTACTCAAAAGCAATGTTTGCCCCCCCCCCCCGAGAATGTAAAACTATGTCGCGAAGATTTTACATATTGTGGTTCTGTGGGCCATTTTTTATTCTTTTTGCAGAAATCGATTTTATGCGTGATGATCATTATAGTATTAGATAAATCTCTTCGTATTAAACAACTGGAATTTATCTGTGATTGTATTTAAACAACTATTTTGAGTGGCTCGGAACTTGACCGACCTTGAAAAACTATTCTTCTAATAAACCACAACAACTTTTAAATCAGCTGTTAATACATTTACGCGATCTTGAATTTTACCACCTATTTATTTTGTTTTAAAGCTGCATTGATGAATTTTGAATTTAAAGTCCTATACCTTTTTCTCCAAAGTGGATTTCAGGGAATTTTAAATGTGTTATTCTGCAAGGTTTTCTGGGTGTCTTTGCAAATTTCACCTTTAGTCTGCACTATTTACTAAGCATTCCACTTACGAATTTGAAAGACATGTAACTGAAAAGAAATTATTAACAATTTTAAACATTCTGGCCAACTGGTAAATCGGCACTACGTAGCCACCAAAAAATATCATTATTTATCTTACTGACAAGATAAAGTAATTTATACTTCTGCTTAATTAGTGAATTATGTGCTACGAATGCTCTAATTTATTTAAATTTTACACACTGTTATCTAAACTTGTTTCCAGTGACTTATCGTCAAAATGGCTGCGCCTTGTTAATAGTCTTAATGGGAGTTTAAATTTACCAGTTTTATACAGTGTTGCTGCTTATGCAAGCCCTGTTTGCAATAAGACAGCACGTTCTTTTTCTTTTCTCTGTTGCTCTAAACATCTATTATATACATTAAGTCTTTATCCCTTGTTAGCTAGAGTACCCCACAGTTCCCTTTCTGCCGCTAAAATTTCCAACTCTACTGATCAGAGAGATACGTGAATTATCTTTTTCCTGTCTCTGCCTGTGATGAACGACAGCACGTAAGTAGTGCAAAATTTCAAGCTCAATTTCATTTTTAAGCTTTATTTATGTAGAGTGTTTCCTTGTGTTTTAACTCCTTCGAAGTTTTATTTGGAGAAAGGTGTTGCGATTATGTATGGTGCTCAAACATAATGTAAAGAAACGCTTAACGAAGTAATTCAGCTTTCATCATTTTAATCCAACCGCTGTAGTACAGTCACATGATCATGACGTCATATATTATATATCGTAACATCCTCCCTTTTTTTATAAAAGTTCAAATTAGCATAACTTCAAAATTTAACTTTCAAAAGTAATCACTATCTGAAGTGTTCATCAAAAATCTTGCAGTACAATTTCAATTTAAACAAAACTGAATGTTATTTAAATATTTACCGAGCTTTCAAAAATGACAGTCTGAAATCAAATATTTAACTTTTAGCCGATGTTCTACAGAAATTGTTTAGAAATAAATTCAAATTGTTTTTAAGGTGTCGAAGAAAAGAGCAAATAAGTCACCTAATGTCGTGACGTCAGATCTTCTCCAACACAAACAAGATGGCGGTGTTATAGTATCGAGGTTTTTCTGATGCTCTTCATGTTTCCTGATTTATGTTTAAATGGGGAAACGAAGAGCATGCAAAGAGGATACAGGCGTGGAGTTCTGGCTCAGTGGTTTGCTGGTGGAAATAAGGATACTATGGAAAAGTATGTAAATAATGAATTTAACACAGAAAACTAAAATTATATATAAATTTTGCTTTTAGTTTTATATTTTTGAAAAATATAAAATTATAATAATTTTCCGTGTGCCGATATTGTATTGGCAGTGGCGGTTTTAAATGAGATGCGTTCACACATCTATTTGGCTGAGATCAAATGAAATACAGTAGCATTTCAACAGCTGTAATTTTAAGACTCCACGTCGTTGCTAAATTTACTGGAAAGTTAAGTCTCACAATCTAACAATGCATGTATCCTTATCTCAACTATCTATCAGCGGACTATCTTTGCTGCAGGTTATATGTAATGTCGCACACTATTTATCTATTAGTTACAGCATTTTAACCTACTGTCTGGCGTCCATATAAAATAGAGATCAAATAATTATTAATATTATTTATGTAGCAGTTTTAATATTATGTTACAATAGCAAGAAATACAAGTGTTACACCTTGCAAATAGAATTTGATATCATGTTTGATTTAATTATTTAAGTGCCATATTTAACCAGCTAAGTAACTTTTTATTGTTAAATTATTGCCTCAGCTGGACAATTATGCAGTTTACGTAAAGTTGCAAGCACGTCGAGTTTATGGAATTTTGTAGTTACTTGGTAAGCTCTCATTATGATCACGATGTGCCCAAAACCTTAGCAACAGGCTGTGCAGTCTGCATCTGCACTATAAAACTCATTGCTATCTGTTCCGTTTTTTATTGCCTATTGTGCTTAAAATCAGTTGTTGTTACTTACTACTGGGCATTTTGATTTGAAGCCCTTTGGCAGTTAATTTACCCATTTGTTGGTCATTATTGTCTACTGATTTAGTCTAATCACTGCATTATTTGTTACATCAACAAGTCATTTAAGTTGACAAATTTTCAGATGTGGTATAAATGTTAAGAGCCATTTAGACAATCAGTTTTTTTCATCAAACTAGTTTGTCAACTTTAGTTTGACAAACAAAGTTTAATTGTATCAAACAGTCTTCAATTCATCAAACAAAAACTGACAAAATCAGATGAAAGACTCAACAGCCAAATGTGTTGCACTCTCATTACATCGTGTCAATTGTGCATTTCGCCCGGCGGCCGGGAAAGCTTGTAATTATTAATCCAGCAAGCGGTATAAATATACAACGATCAGCATTGTTGGATATTTTTTTGTTATAGGAACCTGAAGCGTAGAAACACTGGTAATACAAAAAAGATTTTGCTGACAATAAAAAACAAAATTCTGATTTTGCTGTACTACTTTGCACCAATCCATGAAACAATTTGCGATAGAGCTGTGGGTGTTTTACAGGTGTTAAATTAGTTAAATTGAACTTCTTGCAATAAATAGTCAAACATCTCAACGTTTATATCTTTGAAATGAGGCTGTAATTGCCTCTTTGAATCCCTCTTTGTAGTTATTTTTCTTCCAAACTTCTCTAGCTCTTTCTTTTCCAATTTCTCCTTTTTTAATCGTACAAGCTAGCCCAGTATAGACTACAAACTATGTCTGCATACTGACACCATAATTTGACTGATACTCCTGGCTGAATAGTTATTAACAGAGTTTGAGAGAGTGAAGCTTGATGTCATCTGAACACCCATTAGTTTTTAGACGGACAGTTTTTGTCTGTTAGTTTTAGTTTGGCAGTTTAAAAACTGGTCGTGTAAATGGTGGCCATTTGGCTGTTGAGTTCTTCATCTGATTTTGTCAACTTTAGTTTGACAAACAAAGTTTAATTGTATCAAACAGTCTTCAATTCATCAAACAAAAACTGACAAAATCAGATGAAAGACTCAACAGCCAAATGTGTTGCACTCTCATTACATCGTGTCAATTGTGCATTTCGCCCGGCGGCCGGGAAAGCTTGTAATTATTAATCCAGCATGTGGTATAAATATACAACGATCAGCATTGTTGGATATTTTTTTGTTATAGGAACCTGAAGCGTAGAAACACTGGTAATACAAAAAAGATTTTGCTGACAATAAAAAACAAAATTCTGATTTTGCTGTACTACTTTGCACCAATCCATGAAACAATTTGCGATAGAGCTGTGGGTGTTTTACAGGTGTTAAATTAGTTAAATTGAACTTCTTGCAATAAATAGTCAAACATCTCAACGTTTATATCTTTGAAATGAGGCTGTAATTGCCTCTTTGAATCCCTCTTTGTAGTTATTTTTCTTCCAAACTTCTCTAGCTCTTTCTTTTCCAATTTCTCCTTTTTTAATCGTACAAGCTAGCCCAGTATAGACTACAAACTACGTCTGCATACTGACACCATAATTTGACTGATACTCCTGGCTGAATAGTTATTAACAGAGTTTGAGAGAGTGAAGCTTGATGTCATCTGAACACCCATTAGTTTTTAGACGGACAGTTTTTGTCTGTTAGTTTTAGTTTGGCAGTTTAAAAACTGGTCGTGTAAATGGTACATTAGGGTTATTATTAAACTATTATGATAATTTACAAAGCACATAACAATTCAGAAATTTGAATGCTTATTTGTGGTTATATTAATGATATTGGATTCGATTTCGATTAATCATATACACACATTTAAAAGAACTTTTTACTTGAAAATATTTTACGATAAGTAATATTATATAGTAATAGATGTAACAACAAATTAAATTTGCATGTTTGGAATTTAATTTCAAGTGCTCAACTTGTTGCCAGAAGTTGTATTTGTAAGCACAGGTAGTTTAGTCATACATCTGCAGCATAATGCAATTACACGAGCTGTATCTGCACAGACAAGCATCAGCAGTAAATCATGAAACATAACTTTAAGCATGCCAGTCTGTACTTCAGTTTTGGTTACTAGAAAGAGTTTCTTTGTAAAGCACTTACAAACACTACACTTAAAGCACAAGAAAACCCTCCACTTACATAAAGCTTAAAATATTCGTCTCGAAATTTTATACCACTTACCTTTTTTCGTGCAGGGCTTGCATCGGCCGTAACGCTGTATAAAACGTGTAAATTTAAACTCCTGCGGTGACCATTACACACAGCCATTTTGATGGTAAGTCGTTTGAAACAAGTTTAGATAACACTGAGTAAAGTTTGAAAAAATAATAAGAACATACGTAGCATACATGTTGCTAAGTAAGTAAAATTTTAAATTACTGTATCTTGTCAATAAGATTAAAAATACATTTTTGACTAGTGAGTGGTGCTCCCTGAAGGGTCGTGAGTCAGCGACATTTTACCAATTGGTGAAAGCATTTAAATTATTGTTTCTAGTTACGTAAATCTTACCAGGAGGTAAGCGAAATGCTAAATAATATAGATTTGCGCAAAAGGTTTTTTGGGACATAATTTAACATTGCCCTTTCTTCCCTTGATTTGCGTTTGTGTAGAGACGTCATGTAATGACGCCATCGGAACAATATTGCGGGAGATTTAAAATAAAAACAAACAAAAATTCCTTTCTATGTGAGCAAGATATATGCATAAAATTGCTGTAAAGTAATTTTTAAGGCGATTTTTCTGAAGCCAACTTTAGGCCACTTTCTTGTCCTTTAAACTAAGGCTACACGTTATTGAAACGAAACATGTATTATTAAATGAAAAAAGGTGTTAAAAGTTTATCATCATTAAAACAAAATACCACTAAATAACGGTCTAACTTTTTCTGCTGTACTGAATTAAATCATTTATTAGGCTGAGTAAATGTAATTACAGTTTTTATATGTGAAATAAAAAAAGAATTGCAAGAAAAAATGAAACAGTTTGACAAAAACTTTTATCTCCTTTTGTGAATCTCACTCAAATGGAAAAGTAGCAGTCATATGCAATAGCTTTGCAAAGCAGAACCTCTCATTTTACTTCATGCATAATATCTTATAAAATTATTAGCAGAACACCCAAAAATCAGTCAGATACTGGCAATTGAATGTACAAATCACTGCACTTCAGATGATATAAACATATTGTAACTACATGCATTTAACATTCATTAATTGTCTATTTCAATTAACTGTGCTTCTTTATTTCCTCTGGTATGGGCTACGCCAGAAGTTAACTGCTGAGAGTGAAGTGCACATTAATAATAATAGTATTTTTAGCAAAGCACATAGAAAGAGCAGCATCACGAGTGGTGTGGGAGATGACAGTTTGCAAGAATTTAGTGTTAAATATACTTATGGTGCTTCAACATTTAAACATTCAACTTTGAGCAGTGTGTGAGTTTATTATCTAATACCTCCCAAGAAAAGTTTGTCACTGACATAGTTTACAAATACTGTTATCAGACTAGCGACTGGTACACCTGGTACAACTTTTTTGCATCTTCATTGCTTAATTTGATAAGTTTATTTTTTTAAAGATATGGGATATTCCCTTGGCTTTTAACTGCTTGGGTTAAGTTCAGTACAAGCTGGTGATAGGGATACTTTGTTTGTATACATTTCCACAAAATAAATCACTATCTCTTTTCTAAATAAAACATGCTGTTAAAAGTTTGGCAGTGGCACCAAGCATATAGAAACATTTGTGTAGCATTTACATTTATTACTGTCGCAGTATTATTTTCACATTACTCAAATTTTATTTATTTTTAACATTTTTGATCATGAATTAAAATGTGAATACAATAATGATTAAATTATCAATTTTTTAAGCAATTTTATTTTTCATGATTTGTAACGGAGTTTATTTTAAATATCAATGCCTCCACATTGACGAAAACCTTTACTGTAATATCTATATATATATATCCAAGTAATGAACTAAGTACTGCTCAAATATAAGACCAACATGTTATACTACTAGACCTGTTCCACTGATGTTCTGCTGTGTGCTTCATTACTTGACTATACTGACTGGTATTAATTTATGATGCCAACCATGTGTAAATTCTTCTTGTAAAAACGGAACAAAGCATTCCTTTTATACAACTTCATTATCTCATCAGTTGTTGTCAATTAGTCATTGGATATACTCGTTGTAACCTCATCCTAGCACTCTGTTAGATCTGACTTATCAGCTTTTCTTGGCCCAACTAAAAAAACAAGCACATCGCTTAAACTTGTTATGAATCTGTGGGTGTTTGGTTATGACACATGGCTTACTCACTAGTTGCTGAAACCAGCAAAGAAATCAGATCATCCTTCTCATGGACTAAAGTGTTTAGTTTTCACAAAACAGTTGTTCATTTTGGTTGTCAAGAGTGTTAAAGTATGGCAGTGATATCACCATACTTTTTGTGGTGAGAATTTTTGATGATTCATCATTTAGTTTTGTTTGTTTGTAATGTATACTAATGGTTTATATATTTTTAGATAGTTTCAGAAGTGACCGGTTATTTGTTTCACGGTTTGTTTTTATTTTATGTGTTGGGGCTATTTTGGTCAGAGTTCATTCTGTTGTTTATCATTAAATCTTACAGTAGTGTACTTGTACAGTAGTCAATATGAGTACAGTACACTGTGCACTTTGTAGTTTTAATAGCTCTGTTGTTTAGCTTACACCTGTTAAAGTAATATTTTTATATGACTTAATATGTCTAAAACTATTTATATTACATGTTTATTTATGTTTAGCGTGCTACAGTAACACTATAATAGTATAGTAGTAGAGCAGCGGCAGTACTAGTAGCAGCCAGCACCAGCCACAAACTTTATTTATCTGGTGTTAAATGTATAGCTAAATTTAATTAGCCAAACAATACGAATAACGTGTTTTAAGTATATTCTTCTATAAGAGGCGGAATTACTTAGAAATGAATTTTAGCATTTTCTTTACAATAAAAGCATGGGGAGAATTAAATTAGATTTGCATATAACTTAAAAAATAGACTTTATTAATTTCTTAATCTGCAAACAAACACATATGTAATGAGCCAGTGTTTGCTTGCAAATTAAGAAAAGTTAGTGCAGAAGTGAATAAAGTCAAGCGCTTGCCTGTCAAATTTTGCGGCAGTCTTTGTCGCAGACAAATAAAAAACTAACCAAAAGCAACTGAACAAAGCAAGATGTGTTGATATCGTTTATTTTTGTTAAATTCTGTTAATTATTAGTGAACAGTTCAGAATTATAGACCATGTAAGGCAGGATCCACTTATTAGATTTTTTTTATTAAATTTCATCTTCCATTCAAGTATTTGTTACAATTCTACACTTTTGTTTAGAAAAATCTGTCGTTCCGCCAGAAGAACTTAAAATTGGATAACACTGTCAAAAAATGCTAAATTACAAATCTGTGATCTGGGTCATGTAAATAGTCACTACACATCCAATGACACCTGTGAGCCTTCTTTGTCCCATTTCCAGCTTCTACAACTGCTCTTTGTATACCTAGGAAAGAGCAGACGATGAGTTGAGAACCCCATTTGTCAACATATTTTGTCAATTTTGAGAATGCTTCTAAAAGTGATATAGTATGCAGAATAATTACATTTCTTAGCTGATTTCTTTGAATCACTAATTAGTAATTCGCTGTCATTGCGCAGTCACCCATCAATGTTGTGAAACCTAGGAAACCTTCTCATCATTATTATTTATACTACTTATATTTTTTATGTTTTTTGCATTTTCTTTTCAGGCTGAGATTTGGAGTGCCGTTTGAAGAGATTTGTAAACCTAACATTCCAGCTTCACTCTTGGTAAGCTGATAAATTTTCTTTGTGAACTGAGGATAACTGACTTACTAACAGCAAAGGTTACAACCAAGTTTACTACTTCTTATTTTATGGTTTTCCTCAGAATTCTGCAACATCCAGTGCAATTGTATTTTCCCTGCAATGGACTGCATGGTAGATAATACTGCACATTTCCACATGTGCAAAAATGTGCTGTAAAGTACATGTATCTGTTGGAGGAGGCTACTGTATGGTTGCTGTGCTGATTTCGCCTTGCACAATCTCTGTAAAATGTGGCTAACATATGAAGGGTTTAAAGTTCAGGTTAAAACAACATTTGATTTGCACACGTTTGAGGCTTGGGAAGGCAAATGTATTGTTTAAGTTACGACATTTTACTGCAGTAATGTGCTTTTCTGCCCTTTTCAACCTTCAGTTGTCATCACAATCAGTAAATCGGCTGTTAAAATCAGTCCTTTTTTAAGTTTGCGAAGTACAGTTCTGAAGAATGCTATTAAAGTTTCCCTCTCAAACCTGGTCACAATTGAGATATCTGCTAGAATTTACCGTCTTAGTCTAAACTGTTCAAAAATTAGTTGAGCTGAGTGGAGCCAAGGAAATGAAACCTGCTTCCGAATTAAAGAGTGGTTAAAATGAATTAATTTTTCCAAACTAGGTATTTTAGTAAGGATCTAAACCACCAAGAAAAATATTTTTGTTTATGACTACTTTTTATTCTGTCTAAATACATTAATTGTTTTTAACTGTTATTTCAGTGTCACTTAATAGTATTATAACTGTGCAATGTTGAACTTTGGCTAATCAGTTCATACTTGGGTTTTTGTCCATATGGGGTACCCTCCTGGGCTACTATCCACGTGAAATTTTGGACACTATTTCACATCGGGTCTTGAATCTCTCGAACACAGATAATTAATTGCTGCTTCACAGAGTTATCTATAAGTGATTTTGTAAAAGTTGTTTAGGTGGTATCTCTGTACTTCTCGGTAATACATTTTCGACATTCAACACATTTTGCAGTGCTTATTTTTACTGTCCTTATACTGTGTTCTGTGGACATTCCTAAGCTTACAGTCTTGTTATTTCCTGACATTATCATGTACAACAAGGCTCCTCTGTCAAGAATACTCTGTAAGCTGTTTGTTTCCCTCCACTTAACTATACTCAGTTTAAAAAACACATCAGCTCATAGACACGACATATTAAATAAATCTCTTATACAGTTTTTTGTTGTTGTTTTTTTTTTAATAAAATTTTCCATTTTTTTTAAATTTTTTTGTAAGTTTTGACCCTTCAGCCTTCTGGAATAAAATGCTGTCAAAAGTTTTTAGAAAACCAAGTGTTCTAATCGGTTTTATAAATTCAAGTTTTTTTCTGTAATTTAAATGAATTTACATTACTATTTTAAATATGTTTAATATTGCTTTAAATAATACTAAGGCCTTTATGGTAAAGTTTCAGTATTTATTGCACAGTGCACAGGTATATGCAGTCCTACAGTAACTAAACTGAAAGACATAAGACTTTTCAACACAGCTCTTCAGTGTCTATTTCTGCTGTTATATCAGAATATTAGGTAAAAGCCCAAAACTAAAATTGTTGCTGAATGCGGCCATGTTTGTTACTGAATACAATTTACCATCATGGTCCTTAAAGCAATATTGAAATTGTGTACCACCAAGAACCTGTTTAGACTTTTAATATGTTAATAAATATTGTAAAACATTTTTGACAAAATTTTTAGTTGCTATGTGTTCGATTGCCAAAAGGTAATGCCAAAATTTGTGACAAGTGACACAGAGCAATATACTGAAGTGAATTTGTGATGCTCTGCCATAAAAAATACAGTTTGGCAAAACAATACAGGTTTTCCTGTAGTGCTTACTGCTTAGTGCTTGCTGTCATCAAACAACATTGCATTTGATTTCATGTTAAAAATCAGTGTTAGAGTTCACTTGTCAGTATCATGTAAGCCCAGAAGTTTTTCTAGATTTAGTTTAGAATATAAAATTTGGCATTGCAGGTGTTGATATTAAAGATCAATGCTGAGGGCCCACACAAAAAAGAAGTCTTTCGAGCGCCTGGCAATTACAACAATGTGAAACAGCTTATGCGGATGCTGCGAAGTGGAAAGAGTGTCAACTTGCAGGATTACTCCGTACATACCGTTGCTTCACTTCTGAAGGTAAAATATATTTTGTAGTCTTGCTGATTTGGCCCCAGCTGTGTTTTATTCTAGCTAAAACCCCTGCATTTGAATTCATAATATGGTTAAACAGACTCTGAAACTTTAGTTTTGGGCCAGAAGTGTGCTTTCTTGGTTTTTTCATACCAGCTTCAGTAAAAGTCTGTCATGGTTTTGCGCCTAGTTATTAGTGGCAAAATTGCCATTTTGCTTTCTTGGCTTTTAGGTAGTTTGAGATTTGGCTTTGTTATTATTTTGCTGAAACTTAAATCAAACTAGATGACATTTACCTTTTGTTCTTTGCCCTACTTTGAGAAAAGAACACTTTAGAGCATCCTTCGTCAAGACATTTAAAAGAAAGCTAGACAGACAAAAGCATCGCACGGCATGCTAAACACAGTAATTATCTCATTAAATATGATAAACAAAAATATGTATGTGGCAGAAATACATTCTTCATGAAAAATTACTAAAGTAACTACCTCAAATACACTACTGTGATAAAAAATGGGTGATATCATGAAGCCATATGAGCTAGTATATCTAGTCAAGTTTTTGTGCATGTTTGCATAAGTTATGTTAATATGGTATATTAAAATCCAGTAACATGCTATGTAAAACATTGTGGAGTATAACAAAACAAATTACATCAAGTTTATGGCAAAAGCTAGGCTTTGCACTTTCCATCCGTTATATTGCTGAAATGTTAATATGTTCAAATGTGTAAATTTTCCCATTAAATATGCAAACTTAAAAATGTATCTGGCAGAAATGGATTTTACAGGCAAAATTACCCTAGAAACCACCTTCAGAAGTTTTACATTCCAAAATCTCGCACAAGTTACAGTGCCTTTCAGTCTATAACAAGTGGTGTTCGAGGTGCAGGAAGGTATCATGTTCAGGTCGAGACCAATGCTTCTGGTTTGGGGTTTGGGATACTAATTGTGTCCGAGGTCAGAATTTTCTGGGCTTCGAGATCAAGTGGTCGAGATCCAGGTTCGGGATGAAATATTCAGGATCAGGATTCCCACCTCAGAACCAGAAATATACTTATCCTTAAATGGAGATAGGAAAATTACAGCCCAATTCCTGCATTGCTCTCCAGATTGCTTTTCTGTGAATCCACATAATGTACTATCTACATAATCAACTCTTGCACTGAACCTGTGTACTTCACTATGACTGTGAACAGTAAACATGAAGTAAACATAACAATAATTGTTTATTATGCATCGGGCCTGTGACTAAGAAGTATTATCTGCTTGGGTAATATTTAGGTACAAAAGATACTAGTAGCAATACATACTATGAGACAAGACTAGCACAAAATATTTTTCATAAATTGTTCCAATATCACATGGCTGAGTATGCTCTCTTCTGTATGTGCCACAAATAGATAATCGTGTATTTGCTTCAAACTATTTACAAGACATTTAAAAAATAGAGGTAACAATCACACAATGCAGTTATGGTTAATAACATCTTAATAAAAGTATGTTATCATGAACTTCAAGCAATGAATATCTTCGTACAGGGCTCATTCTTCTTGGTAAACCTCAAAAACCTGTTAGAAGTGAACGTTATTTTTCAAATATATATTATAAACTTTTTAAAGTTTGGGATCTGAGTCTGGACGGGATGAGAAATTTTGGAGCGAGATTCGGGGACGGGACTGAAAGCTCGTGAATGGGGTTCCGGTGTTGAAGAAAGTTTGGATCGAGGTACGGGGGATCGTGATTATAACAATCCCAACCTCGACCCACCCTGTCTAAAGCTCTATAAATTCTATGACTTTTGTCTATTAAAGGAACACGAGTCAGCATTCTGTATTCCATATGTGCAGTAACACTGCTGCATTGACTATTTAATGAATTGTTAAAAAATACACCAGTATTAACTACCATCAGTTACTGTATTTGATAAAGATTTCCTAAGTTTAATATGCCCTTTGAAAACTGTTTTCACTTTTTTCTTGTAATGCAGTTTCCAAAGGTGAATTGCGGTACTAATGACAGGCTAATGCATGTATACATGAATAGATTTTGGACTGTGTTTATCACTGTTTTACAAAATTGTATTTGCCATGTCTTGGCTCTTGAAAGAACAAAATTTTGAAAGTTCTAACAAATGTGCAAGCTGTTTGTCTGTTGATGCTCATTTACCATCTGATAAGTTAGAGAACAAGTTCAAAATACACATGGTAGCCACTTGTGTTTCTCATTGATTGAGAACTTACTGTACAGTGTACATCATTAGGCAAATTAATGTGAGTTAGTGCATTTTGTTTTATCTTTAACTTGTTTAATCAGTGACAACTGCATATAACTGACCACAACGTTTTTAAATATTTAGTATAATTTTTTTAATATTTTATTCGTTCTATGCATCAGAAAGTTTTGCTTTTTGAAAATGAAAGTAAGAAATAAAAATGCACTAAAATGTGCTAATGCAAAAAACCAAGAAATAAAAAGTATTGATTCTATTTTTGCTGGGAAGACAGTTGTAATAATTGTTAAAGTTTTTGGTAGAATTTTAACAAAAGAAAGGATATTTTGTTTTTGAGACAGTAAGCAAATCTGATTTAGGATTCTGAACAATGGAGATGTAAACATAACATTTTTACTAGTGGTTTAAATGCTAGATATAAATTCTTGTCTACCTCCCACTTAACCTTTTTGAAATTTTTATACAACCTTTTTTAAATATATGCTAATCGCGGTTAACATCATTGCATTTAGTAAGGTTAAGGTTAGCATTGGTGAGTAATGTTTTGTTTTGTTTTACTCCTTTAGCATGAATAAGACTGACTCAGCAACTCAGAACATAACTGTCTTGCCAACCAGTTTAAAATCGATTGATTTTGGCACTCCAATTTATTTTGTCCTGATTACCTAGATCCTGAACATTATGTTGAGCTCTCCCTCCCCTGAAATGAAATCAGTATTTCACACTTGAAACTGTGCACTGCATTTTCTAACTGTTAGGAATTCTTTCACGGGCAGCCTGAGCTTTTAATATTTGTTTTCTTCATCATGTGACATCCTGGTCAGGTTATGTTAATTTGATAATTTTTCTCTAGAGTTATTTCAATCTAACTGTTAAACTTGGTTACTAATTTTCCGTTAAACTTCACAGTTTAATGTAACCATCTGTCCTTGACAATTTGTTTTGAGCAAGTAGTTTTATGATAACAAATGAGTTTAATTTCTAATTTTTCAGAAATTTCTACAGAAACTTCCAGATGGCATTTTTGGTGCTCCAAATGAGGACAAACTTTTTCGTGTCATGGCCTCTAGTATCAGCTCCCATGAGAAGGTTAAAGAAGTGTCAAAGTATGTTAAATAAAGTAATGGCTATTTAACACTAAGTGGTAGAATGACTTATTCAATGATTTATGAACTTTCTTTTAACAAAACGACAAGGCATTGGACATAGCTTAATAGACTAAATACTCTCCCATCAAACTTATATTATTTGTAGAATTGTGTCTAAAATTTACGAAACACTGAAATATTTTTGGAAAAGGGCTGCAGAAGTGGAATTTATTAGGAAATTTGTGAGTCTCCTGTATGTTTTTTTACACGATATTATGATATCTTTTATATAAAATTTGGTATTTTGCAAACTAGGATCCAGCAGTTAACACCAAAGTCTATTTGTCTTAAGTGGTTGTGGCAAGACCAGAACCTTCCTCAGTTAATTCTTTACGGTGAGACATCAAATTGATGTAGGTATATAGTTTGCAAATATATTGTTCTTCTTTTGCAAGAGAAAATACTTGGACTGTCTCCAGACCACGTTTGTTGATTTTAAACAAACTTGTTTATTGTGAGCTTTTTTAACAGGATTGTGTTAGCATTGCCGGGCATGACACAGAAACTATTGGTGCTTTTAATTGGCATGTTTAAACTTATTGCTGTCAATGCAGATGACGCAGGAACAGGTGAGTTCATTGTTTGATAAGTAGCAAATTTCTGTTAATTTTTCTATTTCTTTTTATTTGATAAAATTGTAGTAAAACAGTGGATTCCTGCTGATGACTTTTATGATTATGATGCCTAATGTTGAAAATAAAGGAGTTTAGAATGAGAACGGGTGGTAAAAAGAGATGGGTTCATAGAACCTTAGAACATTTACAGTAGTCTGCAGTTTTTGAAATGCTTTAATAGTCTAGTTCAAGTTAAGTTACACTAACACTTGCGTTGAAAATCTATCTGAAATCCATATAATGGTGGAAATAATATTTTTTCTTGTCTATTACTTAAAAACATCATGAAGTGTGTGATAAGTCCACTTACCTACTTTTCTGCTGAAGTCCACATTGGTACCAAAAGGAAATTTTCTTCATTTCACCTATATTGGATAATTTTGCATGTCTTAACACTAAACCCTAACACTGAAGCTCCTGGAGTGGTGTTCCAGCCTTCATTGCTTTTTTTACATTCCAGCAGACAGCAGTTTTAAACTTTTATACTCCTATATTTTATACACTTAGGAAAGCTTTTTCACATATTTTCAAATGTGCAAATAAGTTCCAAGACATTAGTTTAGGCCTTAATTTAAAATATTGCTCATAATATGTCTAAAATTTGGTAGTGGTGCAATTTTATTAATACCCAAATGTCATTTACCAAAGACTTGTCCATATCTCGAATTAAATTTGAGTCTCAAGCTGAAATTTCCCAATTTTAGCAGCTTCGTTGGCCAAAATCTTTGTGCAGGTATAATCTTATTAAGTCTTTGTCAATAGTTTTTTCGTGTTACCTAGCATCGTATATGGGCAATTCTATTTTGGGCAAATGGAGGGGATGTTCTAAATCACTGTGAGTCGCATTTTGTGCATTTTTACCTTGAAATAATAGTCAGCTAAAAATAATCTTGAGATTTAGCAAGTAGGCAATCAATTTATTTATTAAACTGTAGCTGTATGGAAAGTTTGAGACCTGTATGATGTTCCTTTCGCTACATGAACAACTGTGTGCCAAGTACTGTGAACCTGCGATCACTGCAATTGTGATCTGCAGGTAATTTTACTAGCTAGCTTTCTGTGTTAATACGTGTACAGTAATTAAAGGTAATAGGCTACCATTCTGGCTAAATCATGAAAACTATATTCAACCTACGTTAGGAGTTTTCGAGCATTTTTGCAACAATAATAATTGTTTCAGTCATTTGTCACTGACTGTCATACTTAAGAATTCATGAATTCTTACAGTTTTATGCTTTGAAAAATGTAAATTGATCACGTTTTGTCAGAAGCATTATTTGAGCAGCACAAAGCAAACTGACAGTGAAGAAACATCATCCATAAGCGATCAGAGAACAGAAAATTTAACCACACTGCAATAATAGACACTGAGGGGGCAGCACAAGATATCAATGACATCACCCTAAAACTTTTATACGCTGTACCTCGTTATTGCATACAGTGCATTGAAGTAGATGTGGACAAAGCTGTGATTTGAGCTTAACATTAAAAATAACTTCAGTGCTGCTTTAAGGACCTTGTTTTAGTGTAATATCATAGATGTCTAATGAAGTAAGCAAAATGTACTTGATGTTACTGTAGCTGTTACAAATTGTTGACCAATTCCTCTTATAATAAGTATTTATCTTCAAAATGTCATTCATCCTTGTTTAAGCAAAGTGGTAATGAAAAGCTTGGTTGCAGTTGTTGCATAGAAATAGATTGAATTCAGTTTCGCAGTATGTTATTATTAACAGGAATGTCATCGGAAGCTTTAGGCGTCAGTGTAGCTCCCTCTATCTTGCATTCCTGTACTGCAAATGGCAAGAAAGTTGATGTTGACAGATTTCGTCAGGCTGCCAGCATTGTCACTTTCCTCATCGACCAGTTTGGCAGCCCTGTATTATTCGGCAGGTGAGGTTTTATAATTTCTGTTGTTATACTATTGCAAATGGTAATCAAGTTTTCAGCAATAAAATAAACTCATAACTGTGTTGGTACTGCTGATTGTTTACTAAAGCAGACTTATTTTCATATTAATTTCGATTTATAATGTACTCTTTGATAATTATGCTTTGACTTATAAGAAAAAACTAATTGTATATAATTTCCAAACAGGGACAACTACGAGTATTTTTCACAAACAACAAGACAGTTGTTTGACTCAGACAGCCATTGGCAATTACTGTTGCAATGTCCGCAGACTCTGGAGGCTGGTGATGGCCACCATGATTCTAGCCTTGCAGTCGAGACTACATTAACTAGCATAGAGTATAGCTTAGAAGGTAAAAATTATGATTTTGCAATTTTCGTATTTAGTTATTTATTGAGCTGCAGAAATAATAAAGATTTTTGTAGCTGTGAAACTGTGAGCTGTCTGCAAATGCAAAGTACTGCAAAGCACTGGATTTAGAACAGATACAGAACTTGTTAAAAGATGAAGTACTTAACAAAGCTTTATTTGTAGATCATAGATTACAGCATAATAATTTTAGACACTTTATAAATTGTCATGTGAACACTCTTCTACTTTATTTGCTTATTAGTAGATTTTTGAGTGCTTCGAGGAAAAATACATTTGCAAAAAAGAGCTCTATTCCTACTTTAAAAACTAAGCACAGAACTAAACTAGTATTCCTTCAGAGTAATTTTAGGCAAAAAACAATTGAAATACTTATGAAACATTTCCGAGGCAAGGTGGAAAAAATCTTGATGACAATAAGTCAAGAAAAAGATCAGTTAATAAAATATCCCGCAACAAAGAAATTGGAAAAAAATTCTGTTGATCAACTGTTAGGGCAAGTATTACGAATGTGTTCATTTGAATTAACAAAATTATACATGAGTTAAACTACTTGAAGTAGGCATAAATCACTAAATCAAGCATTATGAAGCAAACATTGTGCATTCTTCACATCAAAACCTTTACATTTTGAAAGGACAGTTTTTTAATTGATGTCTTCTTTTTTAGATACTCCAGAGACATCAAAGAGCCATGAAAGTCTAGACACTTTAGCAGTAGGCGGGCGAAAAAGTGGGAGATCTAGTATAAGCGGATCTTCGGCCACCCTTGAAGCACGCAGCTTGAGTCGGGTTTGTATCAACATGTATTGCTTTGTCCATCTTTCATCTTTATAGAACGTTTTCATGATGTGCGACCTACTAATTTTCCTCACAGTGTGCACTTACATTTTCTAGCAAAATCTGTTGTTTGTATAAGCCTATTGTTGATGGTGTTGCACAGCATTTAGAATACAATATAGCTTTCTCTGAAAAGCACATTTATTTATTTCTTTACAGAAAGGTTCGCGGTTTTCCCAAATGAGAGCTGCCTCCGTCGATGAGTTGAAAGTTGAACCAAAGCGAACAGAAAGCTCTCGGAGCTTGCATTTACTTGATTTACAGGAACGTCAGGCTGCACGAATGAGGGCACGTTCAGAGTGGTTTTTAGCACCTCCTAGACGTGTGGAGATTTCTGTTGATATGTTAAAACGAATTGAGGAGATACTAGAATCAATGGAGCAAAATTTAGGCATTTATATTTGTAAGTCTGCTATAGCCATTTATCAAGTAACTTCTGATAATTGATAAACTGCTGATAATTAGATAACTAATTATAAAAATTGTGGACTTTAATAGCTTACGGTTAGAGCAATGCAGTTTATCTGAAAGAAGTTATTTGTTTGGTTACGGCGATGAGTATCCTGATTAAGTGAAGAAAGTTCTGAGCTTGACTTGGCCATAAACAGTGAACTGTGTATTTTATGCTTTTTTTCCACATTTAAATGCCTTAGACTTTTGACACTAGTGTTTAGCTGCTTGGCTTTTCTGTCAAATCTCTAGAATTTGCTCATGATGCCTGAACCTTGGCATTTACTGCTGTACTTAGGATGTTATTGTGAGGATGGTTTTTAGAACATGCACTTGAAAGAGGGGTGATTTTTCTTAAACTTGCCAGAGACCAAGTCACTATTGTTAGTTATACGAGTTAGGTATATCATTCCTGTTGTGGAGCTTAGAAAAGTCTTATTTATAAGCATCAAAAATATTGCTGTATCGAGAATGTAAGATGAGTTTTTGTGGTGAGTAAAAAGGGAGTAAAAGTAAAAAAAGAAAATATGATATTTCTAAAAAAAATCAAGATAATTTTTTTGTATTTGCGTAATGTTGATTTATCATTCATTTTCACTCATTACATTTGCAGCTAAACCATTGAGTGAACAATCGTCATTTCGCTTTCCCCACCGCAGTGAACCAGCGCCATCTGGTCTGTCACCATTACTGCAAAAGGACGATCACAGCCACTCTGATGATGCATTTCAAGAATCCCATTCTGGTTATGTAAGCCAATCAGATGATGCCTTAGATAGGGGAACTTGTGACCGGGCAGGGTCGCATGACAGTGACCGTCTAGGTATCACACTAGAGGGCATGGACAGTGGTATGGCATCGCAGTCAGATGACGGCGGTTTATGTGCAACGCATTCCCCTGGAGTGACCTTCCTGGAAGGGGAAGATACAGGGTTGGTAAGTGCCGAAACTCTCAGTGATTCTGAGCTACTTGAGGAATCTTGCGATACAGGATCTTCGTCTGGTACAGTAGAGCGAATACGCAATATTGATGCGGAAACTCCAACATGACTTACATACTGTATATAGATCATGATAACAGGTAGAGTTTTTACTTGCAGCTTGAAATATGGTGATTATCTTGCATATTATATAAGATTTTATCAGATTTGATTTGCCCATGGATAGTCCTGGCCAATGAAATGATGAAGAAAAAGATCATTGCTTTTATGTACATATATTGGGCATCAGTTAAGTAAGTCCTATCGTTTTGTATGCTTTATTGATTACAGCCTTCCAGAATTCTATATGTGGCTATTTCTTATAACTACCTGTTTACTGAATTAAGCTTTGGGTAATGTTAACAAAGATTTTTGAAAGGCATTACAAGCACATCTTACATGCATAGTATTTCAGCAGTTGTAATTAATATTAGGTACAGGTTATAATAAGTGACTAAATTTTTGATTTACTGAAGACTTTAGGTTATTTTAAGTGCTTACCTAATAGAAGAGGTAAAGGAATGAAAGTTCGTAAATGGACAAGTTGGTTTGTCATCAAGTACTTATTCCAATCCAATAATCGTCCAATAATAGATCAGTGATATGCGGACTGAACTCTTGCAGAGCTTAATTTAATCTATTGTTTAACTATTACATATTGTGCAGATGCAGCTTCAAAATTGAATGTTTATTTTTTGTCATCTTTATTCTAGTTCTTTTTAATGTGCAGGTTGAAACGTGCACAGTTAATCACCCTTTAGCTACCTTCATGGCCAACAGAGTCTTACTACTCACTTTTTGTAGGCTGACCCCTGCAGTGTCACAGATATAGTTAATCTATAGAGTCGCTGAACCGTTCTTTGTGGACCTAAAAAAAGTGGGTCTGCTCATCTCTGCCATAAATGGTCTTGTACCTTCTGCAAACTGTATTTGTTTAAATGTCTATTGCAATGTTATAGTTTTTATTCCAGTACTTTTACAATTCGTTTTACTCCATGCAGTATTTTACTGAAGTACAACTAGATGTAATAGCCAGCTTTCTGAGCGAGAGTTTTATGTTATATAAATGAAAGGCTATGCCATTTTGGGAACATTCTTTCATCGTATACAACTAAATGGCGACACAACTTTCTCTCCTTAATTGCATCCAGTATGTTGCCATTGTACAACGCATCAGAAAATATCATTGCGAGTTCAGTATATTACTTGCTGGAACATAGTATGCTGGAGTCAGCAGCTTGTTTATCTTATTGTACTGGGAACTGCACAATGACATCCTATATTGCTGATTTGTAATTTGGTTGGTAGAAGGAGCTAGTAGACAATATGATACTTATGCATTTAGTTCTTCTGGTGAATAGTGTTGGTGCATCATGTACAGGCACGTCATATACCTAATGTTTAGTATAGTGATGTTTACATAGTTCTTGGTAGATTGTACACACATAGCACACGCGCATGTATATACACTGGAACTGCTGAGCAGGCACAATCTACAATGTATATTGGGTTATTATTTTATACTCACCATGTTGTGTTTCTAATATATACAGTTGTGCGTGTCTAATTTTTTCATTGTTGTGATTCTAATTATGTAACATATATATCTGCTGGTATATCAAAGTGCATTTACCATTCCAAGAATATCGTTATGTACTGAGCCAATGTATATTATACTTTATATATTATACTGACAGATGATAGTTGTTTTTCAGTAGTGAGTAATCAGTTATTATTGCAATAGTTGTAATCCCCATAATTGAGCTGAATACTGAAAGTTTGCTTAATGAAGATTATTCTTTCCGCAATGATTTAAACAATCCATTTCGTTCTATTATGTCGGCCGAGAAAAATCCTTAGGCGGTTTTACTGTAATTGTGCCAAGGACTTCAAATGGTACAGGATCATTTGAATAAGTAGTAATTATTTTGTGATTCGTGTGAATGAGCAGAGTAAATAGCCTTGGCATGCAGAAGTTAAAGTTAAATTCATCATTTTTACAAGATCTTTTCCTGTAAACTGTATTACTTCACCAATTGTTGCAATTGCCCTTATTTGAAAAACCTTTTCCTTAAAATGTTTGCATTTAACAGTAATAAGTGAAGCTAGGATAATTGTCATGTATTTTTTGTCTAAGAAAATGTGCTCTACTCGAGCCTATTCTGATGAAATTATAGCAAATATATGTGAAAATTATCACATTACAAGACATCAGTAATATTATATTACTTCAGAGTTTTGAAGTATTAGGCGATTTTCTTAACATAGTGGTAACATAAGAGAAATGTTAATATTATTTTATCAGTAAAATTTTTTTCAGCAAGATTACTGCATATAAATCGGGTCTGATTTTGTTATTTTATCAGTCTGTATGGATAATTTATTAAATATGTTTATTTTGTTCTTGATTTTTATTTGTTGACAATCATTTTATTATTATTATTTACCCTGTAATTCTGGTTGTGGTTTATGTTTAGTGGTGGTAATAACATTTCTGGTTTTCATATCGCATTTTTCTGTCAGCCCAAGTGTTTATTTGCTTTCATATCCTAGCTTTGTTATCGCTGTATATTTTTCAACTGTCCATAAATACAATATCAGTATCTTGTGTTGTAACTCTGGAGTTAAAATAAGTGTATAGGTATTATTATTAAAGGTATACTGGGAGCCTAACCATATTGTAAAGTGCCTTTAGATCATGCTGTTATGTTACAAATGTCAAGTATTTATTATCCTCATGAATTACAGGTACTGAATTATATGGTAATACATTATAAAGTAACAGCTCAAGGAAGCTGCAGTTTGCTGCCATTCAGGATCTTGTTTGGTAGTTACAACCGTTTCCTATGGCTCAGTTTTAATCATTATTGTTCTAGGATATGCAAAAAAATTTCAAGAGATATAAGTACATTGGAGAAATAATGTTTTCTTGTGTAATGTTATACTGTTTTTTGAAAAAAACACTCATTTGTTTTGTATTTCGTGTTTCGTGACATAAACACTCATGTGATTATTATCATTTGTATTTTTATTTACTATTAATTCATTTTGACAAAACAGTCTTTCATTGCAATTCAGTCACACCTTAAATAAAAGCAGTTTTAATCTACGGCAAAACATAAATCCATTAATAGCCTAGGAATTATCAGTAGTTGGTGTAGCCTGTAACTATAGGAACTATTAGCACTCACATTATAAAGGCAAGTAAATGAAATGTAGCAAGGTGCAAACTAGGCAAACTTTCAAAACTACATTTGTGAAACTTTTATTTTGAAACTGATCTCATTTGTGTGGTGACTTATTTGATTTAATATCAATCAGTAGGTATGGTTATCGCTGTAAGCCCACCTCATTGCCAAAAAGTTGTGTACAGTACCTTTTCACTTGCTGGATTCCTTGTACTTATTTCCTAGGTCTAAATCTGCAGTATGTCTCCCCATTTCTGGTCAACTGATGAGTGAAATTTTGTGGTTGTGCATCTAAATGTACAGGGAAAATTTGTTTATTTGTATAAAAATGCTACCAATATTCATGATGTCAGATTTAAAGCTTACATTTTTTGTTCTTGTGTTAATTGACAGTAGATTAAATTTGCAACAAGTTGACACATATCTGTAATATTGGTTGCTTTACAAAACAAAAATTGGTGTTTTTGATTTATTTATATGTTACCCTGTTCAACTATTATCCTATAATAAATTGAATTTTATAAATATTTTTGTACTGTTCATTCTCCTTTAACAGCTGCATACAGTATACTAACAGCATATGAAATAATCAGCACCACCCTTTTTAGAGAAATAAATCATTTTATTAGGTTATGGTAATGACTGGGAACAGTAGCTAATTAATAATAGTAACAATTATAACAACAATTTACGAGACCAAATTCTGCCTATTATAAATTCTCTATCTTAATACTTATAACAACTTCTGAATCCTAATGCTTTTAGCAATAGCTTACTCTTAAATCACTTTAATTGATTTGCATCAGTTTTGCCACTAAGCAGTGTTTGGATGGTCCTTTCAGAAAGCAAGGTATGGCTCAGTTAACTCAAAAATAGGAATAAGGCAGCAAAATGACTCATTTGCAACACTAAAATGCGGTTTCTTTTCCATCTAGATTATAATGAATATAATAGCTGTACTGAACAATTCTCATATTATAATTGTAATTATGTTTCACAAATTGTATGTGTAGTTATATTCCAAGACTACACATGCACAATAACATACTCGAGGACGCAAGTAAGTACTGTACACCAACCAGCTGTGTACTACTATCTTCTCTGCACCAACTTTGACCATTCAAAAATTCCTTTGAGTCACTTATTTAAGAATTCTTTTCTGGAATCTTCATCGTGACCTATGTTCAGAAAAATACAAATTATGATTATAGCAGAAAATAGTGCCTAAAATATGAAATCAATTTGATTAACTTGCTATGGCGGGTGGTTTTTGTTTGTAGCCTGTACGTTTCGTTGTGATTTTCCCATGTATGCATTTCCAAGACCACATGAGCATGTTGGTTCATGTGTTTGCACAATATGTGTGTGTGTGCACATTTTTGTTTGTTTGTTATCATGCTTGCTTGTTTATTTGTTTTTATCTAATTAATATATTTCAATAATTACAAAACGCTATAACTTTCACTGCCTGCAATGTTATTAGTAAGCTTAACAATTAGCAGCTATCAGATCAGCGAAGTAAACAAATGAACAAGAGAGCCAACTTGGTCAACTCTTTTTTTAATTTTCATAGATTTATTGTAATTCTGTTCAATTTTATTTGTGCAGATAGCTAAAACAGCCATCATGACGTGCAATGCATACCTCTGCTAGCAGGCACGGTCTGGTTTTGTTATATTTTCCACTTTCAATTCTGGTTAGCACCCTCTAGTTTTTTTTTGTTACTCTTACCGTTTTAACTTCAGTGTAGAGTTTCAAACCATATTCCCCGAGCTCGCGTCCCATCCCAGACATCTTATACCCACCAAATGGTGCGGCTGCGTCAAATACATCATAACAGTTCACCCTACATTAATACAAAAACCTTGATGTTTAATATTCAGAATATAATTATGGTGTTTCTGTTCATTCAGAAATACACCAAGAAAAATATGTTGTATCATACATAAATATGTTATGTATGTTAGATGCTTTATCAAAACATAATACAGTGGGTTTGCATCTGTAGTGCAAGTTCTAGTAGTTCAAAATGTAAATAACAACATACATTTGCAAGAGGGGTAGAACATTCTGTGCCATTCTTAAGACCCAGGTACCCTTGTTATTAGTAGTATGGTCTGTGTGTTTCTGTACCATTCTCCAATCTAAACTCATTTTCTGCTTAATTACTATTGTTAGTGGTTCGTTAAACAAATGTCTCTAAGAAATTCATCAAAATTGCGAAAACTAGGCTATGTTAAAAAGAAATGTAACAGGACAAAGAAATAAATGTGGTCATGATTTTTGTGTTTCCTCTTTGCTCTCTAATCGCTGCTGTTGTTCAGTTTTCTTTTATTAGTCAGGTCATTGTTTAAATGGTTAGTACAATATAACAGAAAGGATTTTTGCATAAATTAGTTTAAAATTTTGAATTTAAAAATTTATACAAACGTATAATCACATAATTTCAATAATGTAATCTAATTTAATACAGTGTTTAGACTTGTACGAAATGTACAAAACGAAATTACCTTCCTAAATTTAAGACTGTTACAGTAGTTCTACTGATAAAATTAATAATCTTCTGTGTGATTCAAAGTTTTCTGTGTCCTAAAAGAGAACCAGTGCACTGAATGCAAAGTTTTGCCCAATGTCTATACGTACAAACTACTTATTGAACTGCATGCCGAAAAAAAGACTTCTGCTTCTTGAAGCCAATTCCTTTTCAGTTAAACCATTGCAGCCAGACAAAAAGCAGAGAGGAAGATAGATTTATCATATAAGACAAGAGAAACAGTAAACTATAGGATATGGGAACAATTGCTAAAAAAACAACGAAAATGTGGAAACAAAGCTAAACAAGAGAAAATGGCTATTGAAGTAACAGTGATAAAGTTTTATAGGTAAAGATTTTCATAGTGCACGATGCTCACCACACAGTTCCTGCTCTTACTGATGAGGCCACCATCATTGCTTTCTCAATGTCCTTGGTAAAGACCGAAGCTGCAAGTCCATACATGCTGTCATTTGCTCTCTGGTACAACTCGTCCAGTGAGTCAAATTTCATGATCTGCATGACTGGCCCAAATATCTGCAAATCCCAATCTGCTGCTTTAAAGGTTAGCATTATGCAATCCAGGATACCACGTAACAGATATTTCAGTCTGAGAACCTTGCTAAATATCAAGGATAATCAAAGAAGATGAGATACTGAACCATCAGGGGTATCATAGCCCAGAATTATTTTTCCTGCTAGTCACTTATCCATTTATGTGCCAGGCTCAGCATTGCTCAAATTTGTTTGTTGAAAAACGCCATGACTACCTAGGCATTCTCCTCACCTTGCTACCAAAAATTCAAAAAGTGAAAGCTAAAGAAGACGTGCGCAGGATCATCATTAACATTGGCACTAAGGAAGACTGTCAGGAATATCTTTACTTATAACTCTAAATTAATTCTTGTCAAACCTCTTCCCTTGCTATCCTCATGTCATCTTTCACATCAGCAAACACTGTTGGTTGTATGAAGTAGCCCTTGTCGCCAAGACGACTGCCTCCTACAAGCATTTTAGCTCCTTCCTTCTTTCCACTATCAATCAAATCTAAAATCTTTCCCATTTGTTCCTCATCAATCTAAGAAAGATACAAAAGGAATCTATTTCTTAATAATTATACAAAACAGTGCAGTGCCTGCTCATATAATATATGCCTACTCATTGTAAACCACATTTAAATTTTGAACCAAATGTAAAAATTATCGAAGCACTGGGACTGATTATGAACCCGGAACCCTTCAGTTACAAAATGTTGGGGAGGCTATTAGAAATGAATTAAAAAGATCACAAGAACTATATGGTCTAGCGATTCGGTTTGTTCAGCTATATATTTATCTTGGAAGGTTGTCAGTTAAAATCTATTCAGATCTGATTTTGTAACTGTTCCTTCTTTCAGCCATGCTTTGTTTCAAAATTCAATTCTGAGCTTATTCAATTAATAAGTTTCTTAAAAATAAAAATATTACATCACATGTAATTAAATAACCATCCACAGATCATTCTTGGCTTAAAAATGACCAGAAAAATCGATCCAATTATCAAATCATTTATAATTAATACATGTAGTGTGAGACTTGTATGACTTGATATAATGGTCTCTGTTGTTTTAACCCTGAATGGCACCAAAAGTAAATCTGCTAACTGTAACTAGCATCTACTAACCTGCGGGCCCTGCTCATTTGCTGCATCAAAGGGGTTTCCTGTCGTACGTTTCTTTGCTCGTTCCACACTTCTCTCAACAAACTCATCATAAGCTTTACTTTCAACATATATTCTTGAACCAGCACAGCAGCACTGTCCCTGATTGAAAAACAGGCCAAAATGACTGGTTTCCACAGCGTGGTTCACTAGAAGTAAAACATCAAAAAGAAATACAATAGAACTGCCACAGTTGCAAACAAGCACTAATAACATAGTAGCTTTGGCTGTTTACCTGCCATGCATATCAGTCCTGTTTTATCCAGTCCATTCTCTCTTTTACTCTACTTGCCATTCTTGAAACTATCCTTTATAATACTGCTTTTTTCCATTCAGTGTTGTGTTTTGTTTGACATGTGTTAGTCTGCCTAATTGAACTACAATTCCCTTTCATGCCTTGTCTTGTCTTAACCTGCTTTTGCCCTATTCTTCATTCTTCTGCCTTGTTCTCATATTGTTTACCATGTTGCCCTATCTTGCCTCGCTAGCCCATCTGTATCACCTCACAAGTAATCATCCAAGTAATTAATTGTTGTACTGAAATCGCTAAAGCACACATATTTTTATTTATCAGTCTCGTTTCTAATTTATTTTGATTACTTAAAAGAATTTCTTCACATTCTTCAAGATACTAGAGTAAGTGTCTGCAAACAAACTCACTGTCTGCATCAGCGAAAACAACATTGGGACTCTTTCCTCCCAATTCTAAAGTGACACGCTTCAAGTTGCTCTGCCCTGCTGCAGTCTGGATCAAATGCCCTACCTGAGACAAAGTAAAAATTATTTTAAACAATGAAACTAAGTGTCTCAAATTGCAGTATGCAAAACCTGCATTCGATAATACACGTACAGTTAAGATTCCATATTTCTGTGATGAACACAGTAAAATCCTTTAAGGTCTTAAACATCATTATTAGCATTCACTTTTTAAATATAATTCCGGCACTTATCTATGGATGATTAAAATGCTTTCTTTTAAGCAGTGGGTGTGAAAAAGGAATGCTAAAAAAATTGGCAAATTATCATAAGAATTTCAGAAACAGATGGCTATCTCTTGTCTGAGTATAAAACATGGTTCTCTGAAGAACACTGCAATGATTGTCTTTTAGTAGTTGTGCTTGATTCAGCAACTAGTAATATAATATAAGAAATAAGAATTATACCTCAGTGGAGCCAGTAAAAGCAACTTTGTCGATTGCCATATGACCTGCAACAGCTGCACCTGCAGTGGGTCCATAGCCAGGAATTATATTTATTACTCCTGGTGGAAAGCCAGCCTGACAATAACATGCAATATAGTGAAAATATTATAGTTTACTGACGAACAATACAGTACAATATACAACACGTATATATTAAAACACACATTCCCCAAAACATCCAATAGCAGTACAACTAGCAATCAAGAAACAAAAATAATTAGTTCTAAGATAAATATCTTCAAAAACAAGAAATGTGTGCTCAAAAAAGCAATTAATTAACTCAGTATTAATCACGAATACAGCCTAACTTTATACAGCAGCAAGTTTAGTTAGCTCGGAATCTGGTCAATCTATTTCTACTGGAACAAAGGCTAAATTCCAGTACTACGTCATCCCTACCTTCAGGAGGTAGGAAGCTGAGACACAAAGGTACCTACCTCCGCTGCAAGTTGAGCTACATAAAGAGCAGTGAGTGGAGTCTGTTCTGCTGGCTTCATAACTACAGTATTGCCTGCTGCCAGTGCTGGTCCCAATTTCCATGCCTGCATGAGAAGTGGGAAGTTCCATGGTATGATCTGACCACATACGCCTACTGGTTCGTGCCTTGTGAAACAGAAGTGGTCTCCTTCTACAAAACAAACCTATATTCAGTATTCAGCGTTGTTTCAAAACTTATTCCAGCAAATATTGTTGGAGGATGAGCGACTGGTCATGTAGTAACGTCGTATTGTGAAGAGCTAGTCGACAATGAGGCAGAACAGTCGAGTAAAAGCAGGGAAATGTCAGAACACAATACTGAAGTTTACTATGCTGGGATACATCCTAGGAGGAAAAATGAAATGAAATAGTATGAAGCATAAAAAGTTAGAACGCCTATGATGCTAGATGCAAGAGGGAATTGGAAGTTTTAGTTTAGCTATTATTTGACTGCGTGTAGGGTTTAATTGCGTTGATGCGGTAGTTACTAAAAATGATACAATGAAGGATACATGGACATGATGCAAACTAGGATGGCACACAAAACATCTGGATATGTTTTGGTAAATAATTGCAATGATAAAAACAACAAAGAAAAATACGATGTGGTGGAAGTACTAAAAGATCAAACACAAAAAATTTAAATCTAAGAATGAGGAAAGATGCTGATGCATGGGCACACAAGTGCAAATGCGACATTATACCTATTGGTATAACTTGTCCATGGTTTTTATCTGCCCAGCCAGCGTAGTACCTGTAATAGAATAAAAATCTGAGTTGATGATAAAATTCCAAAGTGTCCCACTAAAATGTGCATGTGAAATTTGCAAAACAGATTTTTCAGTCTGTAAAGAAACACTAATTTGAAAAGAAATGTTAATTCCAGCTAGCCTTAACGGTCACAATTAATATGAAGATCTTAATGTAGTGCTGTTATCAACAATTCGGATGTATTTTCAATTCGAAAAACAGGACTGATATAATGATACTGGGGCCTGTCACTTACCTATAAAGAAGTCTGAAAATGTCATGGTCAAAATTATTTGAGGAAAACTTATTTATAAAAGCCTACACAGAATAAATAATACAACCTGTTAAAATTTCGTTACACAAAATTTAGCTTACGTTGTAGATATGTAATGTAATATTTCACTAAATTTTAGCCCGCAACGCCATACAATGTAGACAAGAATTGTTGACATCTAAAGTTCTAATTTTTCCTAGTTACCAGTCACTCCATTTTAGATTCTACAATAACGATGTCAAAGCAGGTAAAACTGGTTTAGCACATGACAAACAATGAGACACGTCAAACAGCTTGATTTCAATGTCCACACAGGTTAGTGCTAATGCTCAAGGAAACATTACTGTATGTCGTAAACCTATTATTATACTCAGTCTTTTACTTGACTATAGTCACTGCATAGTTGTTCAAACAACACGATTCATTTTAATCGCATTTCAGCGTAACTTCGTGACAATTTTAATGGGAAAAACTAATAGCCTATTAGCTGAAAGGTAGCCCAAAAAGGCCTAAGTGTGGCGCATTGGTGATAAATGTTTATGAGTGGGCGTATAAAAAGGTAATTAGGGTAAGCCTAATTTGACGAATCATAATTAAATAATAATAGTTTTATTATTTAATGCGCAATAATGCCCACCTCAAGCATTTTATTGTCAGAGAAAGATCTGCTGCATATGCAATGTGATATGGTTTGCCATTATCCAAAGTCTCCAAACTCTAAAACAATTAAAAATATTTGTAAAGAAAGTTAAGCCACCTTGTCCATTCGTTTTTACTAATTTCAGTGAAAACTATGATATAGGTCAATCTATGAAATACTATGATTAAATACAGTCTTAACCTGTACACAATACTACAATGATCTTATCAATGATCTTAGCAAAAAGTAAAGCATACCTGCCAAACATTCAGTCGACAGTAACATATTGAAGACAGAGAAGCAAAGATTACAAAACAGTGTGTGGCTAAGATCCGAGAAGTTAACCAATTTCGTCAAACGAAGTAAATATCACCTAGTTCGATGTAAAAAACGTATACAACTTTTCTGCACAGGCGTCAGTAGCATACATACCGCCAAATATACTCTGTCCCTTTCTATAAGATCAGCTAGTTTATTCAACAGCTGCCCTCTGCCGGAGGCATCCATGCGCCGCCATGGTGACCCCAACTTGAAAGCATTCGAAGCAGCAGTAACTGCCTTGTCAACATCGGCCTAAGTAAGATGGCAGAGTACAATTAATTATTATGCTAACAAATAATCGTTTTACAGGCTATTAAAGGATTTCATAATTTCCACATACAATTTCATTGAAACCAATTTTAAGCTGTCTGCAGTTGAAAGTTATCTGTGCGACGTGCAAATAAGCAAGACGATCAGACAATCCTTACGCAATATTTTTCAGCAAGCAATGCAGATAGACGCGTTCGGGTGAGTAACCGTACTCAGTGTGAATATGACTACATAAAACCACCTAACAAGCACATTATCAGAGCTAGGAAACAGCAAATAAAATTTCAGTGAACACACAATGGATGACTTTGCAGGGTAATCCAAAAGAAATAATGCATCTAAGCATAACAAAAATGAGCATACCAATATTACACCATAAAAAAGTCCAATAAGTGTGGCTACAACAAGTTATATGGTAGAAAATATTTTAATTTTAAGTCATTATGATGTCAGACTGCAGAAATCTAGGTTCATTTTAGAACGTTTTCTTCAACACATTTCAAACTATCAGCAATTCAGCATAGTTCTTTTGAAACACCCTGTGTCGGTTTCACAAAGTCAAGTGTGACATTATACAAACATTTTGCCGCACCATATACTACGTCCTACCTGCCTATCCAGGTGTCAAATTTAGCTTTGGTGGCATCTTGCAAAATTTTCGGAGAAAGGGCACAATGTTCTTTAGATAAAATATTTACAGGGTCAGTGTAAGACTAAGTCTGAAGGATCAGTCTTCAGTGTTAAAGCCAAAATCAAGTATGCGATACTGTTACTACTACCCGCATATCAAATTTCAAGTTTGACTGGTTTCTCTTTGCTTTAGGGGTAAAATGCAAAACGTTTCGGTAGGCTAACTGATACGCAATGACTTAACTGTAAAACTGTGCAGATCTTGAAGCCAAGACCTAATATTTTTTAAGACAGAAACTTAGTGGGGAATACCCTGCAGGCCTTCTCCAAAGTTACCAAAATCAGTCTGTATTTTTGTAATAGTGTTATAGTTGGTCATTTTCCACTTTCAGTGTTTTATTTTCAGGTATATCAGTAATTGTTAAAATTCTTATTGGCGTTGTTTAAGAATAAATTATAGTGAAACAAATCTCAAAACTATATTGCTAAGTAGCAAGAATGCGAATTAAATCTTTTAAGTAATGCATCAAGGTCTACAAAATACGTAGCCACTAAAGGGACATAATAGAAAAATTTTGTCATTCCTCCGAGTTATTAAGTCGTTCCCTCGAGTTATTAACTCGTTCCCCCGAGTTACTAAGTCGTACCCCCGAGTAACTAAGTCAACCCCCGAGTTACTAAGCAACTCTGGAGAACGACTTAGCAACTCGGGGGAACGATTTAGCAACTCGGTGGATCGACTTAGCAACTGGGGGGAACGACTTAGCAACTCGGGGGATCGACTTAGCAACTCGGGGCAACGACTTAACAACTTGGGGGAATGACTTAAATTATTTTATTGTGTCCATTTAGGGCTCCGTAATAAAAACACTGCAAATACTTATTTGTTTTAACCAAATAAGTTGTTATAGTCTATAAGATACTACCTTATAGTGCTCTTAAACGCCCTCAAATGCAGTAAAATGATCGGTGGATGATGCTAGCCTCCGGTTATACTTTCTTAAAAAGGCTTTCTTGAAGAACAAAGACAAAGTCAAGAGTATCACGGTGATCTTCCATTAGCAACTTACCGAATGATAGTTTTGTTGACTTGCTTTTCAATGATCCATTCGAGTGTGCGTTTGACTGTACACGCATGCATGCACGCACGCACGTCTTCACTTTTACGTCAGCAAAAGCTACTTTTATGTCACTTTTGGGCTAGGAACAAAAATCCATGTCTTTTATTTTCATAAATATGCACACTTAGTAGAATGCCTTACCTGATCGCCTTCTGCCACGTCACAGATTTTCTCCCCTGTAGTTGGATTGATAGTGGGAAAAGTTTTACCACTGGCGGAGTCCTGCCACTCGTTATTGATGAATATCTAGAAAGTAAAAAGCGAAAAGCAAAAAGTAAAAAGTAAAAAGTAACATTTACGTATATATAAAAAGACATTGAACGTGCAAATGCTGCTGGGTACCAAAATGTTTAAATTCTTCAAATAAAACTTTTTTATTGTTGAAATTGACTATTACATGTGCTAATAAAGTAAAGTTCATTTGTGGGCCCGCTGGGCCGCAGTGGGCACAAAAACTTAGAAGCATTGGGTAAGTCGCCAGTAAGCCAGTGAATATTTTAATTTTTTTAATCTTTGCAGTTGAACTCAAGAGATACTGAGTGTGCATGCAAAAAGCCTCGAATTTATTGCCCATATTTCTGTAGTAATATAGATAAAATTTGAAGGCTGCCATTTAATTCGCATTTTGTACGTATCATCCACAATAGGGTACTAATATAAAAATAATCAAAATCACAAACTGTTTCGTTGGGCGGCCAAAAAAAATCGGGGTTCATTGACGTACGATGTAATGGCCGTCGATTAGCTATCAAGCATAACAAAAACAATGTGCCGACGTTTGGTCACGATATTTATGAAAAGAAAATAACCGGAATCGCTTGAAAATTACCACACTGATATGTTACAAACGCTTGAGTATAATGCCAAACATTTTGGTTATTCCCTTAATTTTTACAAAAACGCAAAACTTTTAAAGCAACAAGTCAAAAGAATATATGGTGGGCAAAATTTTTCGTGTCAGTATTGTTAAAATTTGCAGTAAGTGAAGTGCTGTATATTGAAGTGCTGTATATACCATTTTCAAAGTAAACTAGATGAAGGCATTTCTTCCAACAGCTGACAAAGTTTCTCACTTCTTTAAGAGGTATTTGTTCCCAGCTATCGACAATTTTTGCCTTAGGTTCCTCTGCATTAAACTGCTCTGTGCGACCGTCCTTCGCGGGAATTCCAGGTACCGTAGTCCAAAGGATTAAGTCCCATTTTTATTGATAAATTTTTATCTGAGATTTATGTTTTGTGGTGAAGTTCACTATGTAACTGGTTGATTTCTTTATTGTCTCCCGCATGTATTAAGTGCTTTATACCTCAACGTGGCTGTTTCTCAACTGATGATTTATTTAACAACAGCCATACTGTCCCGACTGTTTACCTTACTGAGAGAAGATATACCCGACTAGACACCTCTGCCCGAATGACCGCATCTTAAAGGAATAGTGTTGGCAGTGAACTATAAATTCCGCACACGCACGCACGCACGCACGCACACACACGCGCGCGCGTAGAATTGCCACTGCTGTATCCTGCGTTTGGCATGATTACCGAATTGTGGAGAAAATTTCACGCCATACACGTGTGATTAAGGGTGGTTTACGCAGTACTTCAGAATTTTACAACATGTCGCGACTGTACATTTTATGTTGTATGCACATTACACCCGCAACACGACGAAGGGATATTTATGCGGGAAACAAAATTGTACAAATAAATATGTTCAACTACGTTTACACACGTTTTATATGAAATTTACACACCCCATGTGTCACTAATAATATTATTAGTATCTACAAGATCTGTTTCATTTGATTGTACAACGCGCTAAGAGAATTGTATGTTCCAAAAGAGAATACTAAATTTCAATCACAATGTAGGTAATAATTATGTACAACAGAGTTAATATATTACATATATGGATCTACTTTATTTAATTTCAAGACGCACTAACAGAATTGGATATTACAAAAGAGAATAATAAATTTGTTATCGTAGTGCAGGTTATTATAATGTTTACAACAAAGTCAACTAATATTACTCAGCTAATGTTAATTATTGTAATGTTAATCAATTAACATTAATGATGGCCTTGCATTAATTTCTTTTTAGCGTTAACCACTTTCAAGAGTTTTTTCAATAAATAAATCACTTAATTCAGCATACTTTTACTGCTTGGAAAGTCTTATTAAACATATGAACACAAAAATGTAAAAAACGTATTATGGAATGTTTTAGCTAACGCCCATCCTGCACCAACTAGACCTATAACAATAAAATGGCTATCATTAGAAAAAACAAAGTTGTAAATCACCTGGTAAGAAAAAACTACATTAATTGTCGGGATATGAATTATCGTACTTTTTTCTTGTTAGATAATCACAACTTTGTTTTTCAAGTTAGATATTTTATTGTTGTAGGCCTAACTGGCTGAGGATGACCGTTTGGGCAACTTAAATATTCCAAAAGTAGCATGTTTTCATATGGCATTCGTTGGCGTTCATACTTTATTTAATTATAAAAGTGGGTATATTAAATCAAAATTAAATAAAATAATGGTTCTAATTATTTAGATTTACTTACTCATTGAAAATAGATCAGTAGAGTAAATCTTCTGACTACAACGTAGAATTGCCTACATAACTAACTACATATCACACTACATACCTTGTTATAATGTGGTTGAACATTCGTTTGCGGTGCTGGTACACCCGGCGCTGCGGCGGTTGAATAGGCGGCTCTCGCAGCCCTTTTTAGGATCTGCTGTAGGCCTACTTTTGTCAAACTTTGAGCCATTACTAATATCGAAAAAACACACTAACAGATCTATCTACTATGGTAACGAACCAAAAGCAAGCGCTTCGCCGACCAAAAAGCTTGCTACTGCCAAATTCTGTAGGTAGTTTGCATACTTTCACTGGGCAGTATCACATGGAAGAAGCGAGGGGTGTATTCAGTGAGTATCGTCTGTAAACGTTGTCAGGTAATTGGCCAAGTATACCTGGCTAAAATCAATTCAATATAGGTTCAGGATAATTATGTTGTTGCCAACTTGTTCTGTTTGTAGTGAACATATTTATTTTGTCTTTAATATAAGCTCACGGGTGCGCAGTTTGGATTCGGACCTTGCCCCCTATCAGTTACAAAAACAAACCTTCGTGAATCACATCGTTCTAGATATTTCGTAAAGAACGTGTACACGTTTTCTATGCAGAGTTTATGCAGTAGTTTATGCAGTAGTTAATGAATGGGCGGTTTATTTTTGCTGTAAATGAAACTCACATTTGGTTGTTTCTAGCCCGAGCTGTCTTCGCCTGCGGTTTTTTGAGATGCTTCTGTGCGCGTGTGAACTGAATACGCCGCGGTGTAGCAAGTTTTTGGAAGCATCTTCTCCTCCTCGTAAATCATCGAGAGCTAGCACATTTTGACATGAGGGTGAACCAGACTGGTAGGAAATCAAGGCAACACGAACATAGTCGTCACAGTCTATATTTTTTCTGTAAAAAAGAGACGAGTTATTTGTCCACATCTGTTTCAGTTCAAACTATGTAGGTAATAACTGTTATTGTAAAATTTCCACACTTAAGATAAAATGGAGGTTACCATGCAGTCATAAGACCAGCGCCGAAAGGCATTACCATTGTGATGAAAGCAGGTTTTAATATTACAAGAGCATTCATAGTAGAGTAATTACAAAATGATTACATTATTTTTATAAAATTAATTTAGAGCCTCAAATGCTCCATCCGTAATTAATTGTTACTTTATTTTGATGATTATCAATTAATGATGAATAAACGCCCTATTATTAAACGTCGGAATAATTGAAAGTATTAGAAAATATATTCAAATCATTATTCAAGGAAGAATTGACTAAAATCAAAAAGGCAATGGCTTCGAAGAGTCTCATTGGAAGGATTAACAGTTTTGAATTGTTGAACCAGTTGAAATACCCATCAAATCACACCCCTACTGCTATATACGTTCGTGCGAATGTAGGTAAAAATGGCACAGGAAAAATGGCGTGATAAAAATGGCACAGGAAACAATGGCATAGGAAAAGACGGCACAAATGGAAAAATGGCACAGTTATACAAGATATGTATTTGGGGTAGGGTTACTGTGGGGAATAGGGAAAGCACTAAGGCTATTGCGCATAAACTGCTTAACAGATTTCCACGAAATTTTGTGAAGAATGTGTATAGGGGACAAGAAGGATGCATTTAGAAAACTTTTCGGAAAGAGGACTTGGCTGCAAGATAGGATAACTCTTTTTTGTTATCTAAACACCAGCCAGAACAAATGCGGACTAGTTCAGTTCCATTTCGAGAAATTTTCGCTTGAAAACTGAGTAACGCTATCTAAAAGTTTTGTTTATACAAGTATAGCCCTATAAGCTAACTTGCTGTGAAAAATAAGTATACTTGCCAGTCTATTATTGTCGCCAAATGGTTAAAGAAATTTAGACAAGTACTATGTGGAATGCTCGTGCATTGTTGATTGTAATTCCTTTTAACGAACAAAATATTTTGTGAGTCTTTTGCTTGTTTATATAATACTTATTCAAATACAAATCAAATATATATCTTTGTATACATTGTCTGGATTACTATCATAGTACACGCGCTCTGTGACTCTGTCATACATCACTCTTACAGAACAACTTAGTCGCCCAGGATTAGGGCTTTTTAAACATCATAGTAAGGCAAGTCTAATGGGGCTATATAGCAACCGTCCATCACCTCTTATTTAAGTTTTTCAGCTGAACACACATTTGATCGCATTTTATGTTATTCAGTTTTACTATTAAAGACACTAATAATTTATTCTTAATTAATACTGTAATACTAGATTCTTGCAGCAGCCTGGTGACTTTCAGGAATAGGTACTTGTGATTTGTACAATTTAAATACAGAAAGAGGGGTGCACTTTTTGCCTCATTTATAAAAAACTATTTCAAAACTATTCAATAATCAACAACACCGTTAAAATTAAGTTTTTTCTTTATACCATACATGAACATTTAGACACTTCTCCACTATTTACATCAATGCGGCACGTCTTGTTAACTGATCTAAAACAAAATCTTGATTTGATCTAAAAATGATAACGTTATACCTGAGATCCATCTTCTCTTTCCAGTCAGTCGATATCGCGTGATCTTGGTTGCAAGGTATTGCTTTTTCTTGTTTTAGTGCGTTTCATATAGAAATGCTGAGTTTACTCTTCTGACATTTGCTGGAATATAATTCGTAGCATATATTTTCTTAATCCCCATTTCATCTGCTGTCTTCATAGTATTGCAAAAGATGGCTTACTATATTTTTGTCGTGGAAGGGAAACAATATCGCCTCATAATCAGCATTTCCACTGATATCTAGCTTTCCTAACCTTAGTACCTTACGCAAGTAAAAGAGGTTTCGCTGGCATCTCCAAAATATTCAGCATCCTCTCACACTAGTCCAATGCTATGGAAAACTAGACCACGGAGCAACTGGGGTAAGCCTTATTTTAATACTGTGTTAGTGTTAGCTGACTCATACAAAAGCAATTGCTAATTGTTATTAACTATTATTTTTAATATAAAACCCTGAAATCTTTCATCCTTCCTTGGCTAATTAATTAATTTTTGTTACTTAATTTCACGATTATGGGTTATAATGATGAAATACACTAGCAAGTGTTAATTTTCTAAAAACAACCAGAGCGAACAAAAGGAATGGTAAAAAACGAAATTCAATCTGTATTTGAATCTGAGATCTTTGTACAGCAATCTGGGGAAAGGTACAGACTACACAACCTATGCCGATGAAAACAGTCCTTAATTCAGTTCTTAATAATAGTTTCAATGCCTTAATTCAATCCGACTAGTTCAATCCACCAATCTAGCATGTTGATGTTAGTTAGGCTTGAAAACAGAGATTTCTGAAAATTTCCGTGACCGCGATTTTATATAGGAAAACAGGGCAAAGTGTAAATGCTAAGTCGTTTTACTTATATCTGATTAATGAAAAGGTGTGCAGAATTACCCATCTTCCCTTCAGTGACGTTGTCTTTCCTGCTTCTTACAAAAATGTTAGTTAGTTTCAAGGATCAGGAGTAGTAACAAGGGTCTTTGTTTAAACTTTATTTTTTATCACTTTGCCCCAGTATATAGGTAAAATGAAATACGTTATTGAGGGAAAAGGAATGAATGGTTTTCAGCAAAAAAGTTATTTAATAGGTGACTGTTATAAACTATTACCGCTTTGACAAACAGATCCTGCAACTCAAAAAATATTCAATTTTCAGCATTTGCGCTTTTCTGGTAATTAGCTCATATTTAGCGCATAATTGACATTCATAAGTTCTTGAATAGGCAACACTTTACAAAAACATCAGGAAATATATATACTACTGTCTACAAGAAAATTGTCCATAACCGGAAATTTCACAAAGCTTTCTTACTGAATGATTCTGGAAATCACCGCCATATGCATCAAAATAAAGCTGACCGTTATATCTAGTCTCAGTGCAGATGCGTCTCGGGAACTGCTTTTACTTATTTTTGTTTTAACGCTTTCTAGAGTACATCTATTATGTGTATGTTACCGGGACAAGCATATAATTTGTAAATAGTGGATGCAGCATAATAATTTATGTAATGTTTATAAATACTTACTAAGGCTAGCTAATTAGTAGAAAATAAAAGTTGCCAGCTTTTAAAACATCATAGCAAAATTTGTACATTTGCCCTAACCGGGACAACCAACGCTGGGAATGTCCAAAAACCGGGATATATAAAAGCTGTTCCCGTCTACGAACACTCTGAAATGGTCATTGTAAGCTTGCTTGTTGTTTCTCTATTGAGCATTTTGTTGCTTTTAATCTTGGATTTTTCACTCCATTGATTGTAAGGGCAGACAAATGAAAGGCAAGCAAAAGATATTTAGACATAAAATAAGTCTGAAAGTAAATTCATATTTACTTATTTTCTGGAGTTCTTTGAGCATTGTGATTCAACAATAATCACCATACTACCAAAATATAACAGTATGTGGTTTATTATTTGTAGATGAAGTCACAAAACTAGATTTAATATTTTCTTTGCCCTGGCTTTAGCGTAGATGCCAAATTCCGCTTTTGAGGGCAAAGTCCTAAACAAAACTTAATGTCCACCAACCATCCACATACCGGAACTATATGTCCACCAATCTAGACTGATTAAAGAATAATTAGCCTATATGTCCGCTAAAATGCAGTAAAAATGCGTTTCCATATTGTATTTGTTGAAGAGAATTCTTAGATAATCAAATGTTGTTGCTGTTTGGTGGTTTGTTTGTCCGTTTGCTTGTATGTACGTTTGTTTGTTTGTTCGTCTGTACGTATGTCTGTTTGTTTGTTTGTATGTTTGCATGTATGTATGTGTGTATGCTTGTTTGTTTGTTTGTCGTTTATTTGTTTGTTTATCGAAATGTCTTCATTAATGAATATTCGTTTTGTTCCACTGTTTTACTTTTTAATTTTACATTTGTTACAGGCTGCTACGATTTTATAATTTCTAGTTGTAGCTAGTTTCTAAGTGAATCACTTATCAAAAATGACGAACACGGGTCAACAGCGTTCACATCACACGTTTTGAACAGCGCAAGCTACCTCTAATGTATTTTTGTCTTCGTTTGAACGGGTTATCCGTTAAATATCTGGAAATCTTAATTGGGTGAAAAACGCGCACAGCAATAACCTCAGCATCCATAGGTCTTGTGATAATTACATAGTACGTACGTTCGGCTTCTAAGAGGAGCTTCTGTGAAACCTGATAACGTGTGGCCTCACATAACACGAACTATCTCATTAGAAGTAATTACATGGAAACAGAAGGCTTCTAAGTGAAATGGCTTACGTCTCATCGTCGCGATCTCGTTATACGACGATACGTAATAATCGTAATTACACGTTAGAAAGCTTTACGCAGAGGCGCAAGAAAAATGAAGCATGGAATTGCTTTCACAAAATGAGAAAATTTGCGTAAAAAATCAATGTCTTCGCAATAACTCAAGCATATAGAAACTGCATTTCTCGCATGCAGAAACCACGCGGTTTTTTTCGAGCGTCCAGCTGCTCTAGCATGCAATTCAGGTTGCAATTTAATCAAATTACAATTAACAAATTTAATATTTAGAGTAGTCATAAACCACTTCACAGTTTGACAGAAATACATTAATTGCATGCATATGTTACATTTTCACGAATATAACCACTACTGTTACCTCAGTAAAACAAAAAATTGTCTATTTGATAAAAGAAGATAAGACGGACTGAAAACTAAAGTAATTTTGTACTGAAATGCGTTAATCGTTGTTCACTAAACAAGAAAGAAGAACTTAAGCTGTTCAACCGTGAGAAGTCCGCACGATAATGGAACATGCTGCATTTCTACCAAGCGGCAAAAATTTTTATGCCTGACGCACAGCTTATGCCAGGCGGCAGAATTTCTTACGAGGAACACGATTTCTTACGTAGGGCGTCTGTGTGAAATGTACCGTAGAAAGCAATGTGTTCCATTTTTGTGAGAAATGCCACAAAGAATTTTTTCTTGAGAAATTTTGCTGCGTATCTTTTGTGTGAAATGGCCGCATAATCAAAGGAGGTAAATTTTAAATTTATAGCTAGTATGAGGATATAATAATAATGAATTAAAATTCTCTGTATTTTACGGCCACAGTTATCGAACTCACGACGTCTCAGACAGAAAGCGGACGCAATACCACTAACCTCTACCGTCTAGTCTAAATTATAGACGCGTTACCACTGATTTATTGTGTCTAGTTCTGTGAATAGACCTAATAATTTTAACTGTGGATGTCATAATAATTACATTCAAAACAATAATAGCGTTCTAGTGCAAAGTGCACTACATGTATTAAAATAATAAACAGCTAACAAATACAAATATTATGTTTTATGTAGTGTGCATGTGTTAACACATTACGTTAGCCGTATATAATTTTTTTCGTGGACATAAAAGCGAGTGTCTGGAGGCAGCCCTCCCAGGGTAAACAAATTGTAAATTTTTGGACAATAGCTGTTTAATTAAGAATTCAAAAATTGCTTACCTAATACACCACCTCTTTTTACTGGCTGCAATTAAAGTGCTTCTTTAGCTTTTAATAATTATAAAGTTAATAATAGTACCTGCTGTCAAATTTAGTTCACTAAACCACGTGTTATGTTGAGTACAAATATGTAGGAAATAAGTATCCAGTATTAAACAACGGAAATCGCTCATATTAGGTTGGGCAACTTGGAAAATTTTCAGGTCAAACTTATGAAATCTTCTCCCCTACGCCTATGATAAAAACTGACGTTAAATTAAAAAATAGTTAACAACTATAACCTATAGTGCCATGTGGAGCTAAAAATTGTGCAACTAAAAGTTACAATCTCGGCTCATACTTTTAGTTGCGCAACTAGTTTGTAATATACTGTTTTCAACGAAAGCACGCAGACATGCAATTTTTAATTGCGCAACTTTAAACCAAACACAAAGGTTAAGCCTAAGAAGAAGGCAATGTCTTATGAAAAGGGACCATTAAATGACAAAACTGGTAAGAGAAAAACAAACTGACGAAGGTAAATCATTCTTACTGTTTTTGTTATCATCTTTTAAGAAATTCACTGACAAATTTGGAAATTGGAGACCAAAATAATTAGGAACTTGGAAAGTGAACAGCGCCATGCAAACATGTCTTAATACACTGTATGTACAAGCAATTAATTCATTTTTGCTGCTCAACTGCTCCATTTTTTCTCTACTACTGCGGTATTTCACAATGACAGATGCCACTTACAACTATTATCTCTAGGTCTGTCAATGAAGCCTAGCCTATGCCTATGCAATGTGTCAGACGCACTTAGAAATAAGGTTCACTCCTTTCCCAAGAATTATACGAATTGTAAATTGGATAAAATTCGCACTACTAATTACTTTAACCGTTTCGTAATAACTGATATGGTACCGTAAGTCTACAGGCAGCATAAAAAATGTCTTGTCATTAATCAGTGATTGGGTAATAATGATTAGGTAAGTCCAAAAGGCCCGCGTCTACTTCTCTTTTTCTAAATTAACAACACACAAATCACAATTCCATAGTCCCAGATGCGCAATTACTGGTTGTATGTCTGCGCTCCCGGTTTTGGTGCATGAGAAAAATTGCTGCAATTTTCAGTTGCGCAACTAAAAGATGTGCAACTAAAGATTGCATGTCTGCACGGAGCCTAAAACTTTATCCGTTTACAATTATACACTTTAAATCCAAGTTATAATTGCTATTAACGTCATGTTCATTCAAATCATTATTACATAATAATAAAACATTTACATTGTTTACAATAAACAAATGCTACAAAGTAACAACGGGCATCAGTGAACCTTACGGCATCCTGAATAAGCTACTTGTGAGCTAGGCAGCTCATGAACTTTTCTGTTCCATCATTGGAGCTAGAGCCGTCATACCGGATACAGTTTTTACTTCCTGTTGTTGTCTCCTGATTTTTTCAATACATGACTTACATACGTTCAAGTGCTCCAGTTCAGTGACAACTTGACTCTGAAAATATTAATTTTAATTTTACTCAGAAAGGGAAACAGTAGCGGTTGCAACATTAAAGATAGTCTAGGTGCAATATTTATCTTACAACCGCGTGCGAATAAGTGTAGCAATATTTGTAATGACTTTTTCCACATTGCATTCAATAATACTAAATAATATCACACGTCAAACATTAGTATTCATATTTTGTAGTATTTTATATTTTGAAGTTTTTAATACGAGTCACTTCTTTCAATAATACTGTAGAGTGCCTGTATAAATTAACAATAATTGCTTCCTGAAGAATCTATTTTTACAAAAACAAATTAATAAAAAAATAAATGAGGAGAAATTTTCAAAAATATTACACAAACATTTATTTTAATGCCGTTTGATGATCTAGTAAAATGTACTTAGAAGGAATTTGCTAAACTTTCAGAGGAAGTCAGGTCTGCGAAAGAGTCACAAAGTCCCTCGGTGATGTTAATACAACACGTTTTATGCATAACTACAAAATATTTTCAGCTACTAATATAGAAGCATTTGCGTTTTTATACGTAGTTAATAAGTCAAGAATTGTACAATTGGGAATAAGCGCCATCATCATCATCATCGTCGTCGTCGTCGTCATCATCGTCATCATCTTCTTCTTCTTCTTCACCATCATCATCATTGTTGTCGTCATTATCATCACCATCGTCATCAAAATCATCATTATCTGGAGTAACAGCGTGTAGCAATATCACTGACAACTACAAATCATTTTGAGCTTGTGGTAGCAAAAACAGTAACAGCCATAACGACGTTCGTAATGCAACGTCACTAAGAAGAAAAAAACAGAGACATTTCACTCACCAAAGACAGTTTAGGGGATAAGTGACTTCTTGAACTCAACGAAGTCTGTCCCCGCACAGTGCTCGGCATAACGACAGAAGGTGTGACCTGATTGCTACGTCGCATCTTATTCGTCATGTTATCAAGGATGGAATGATCAACATCATTACCATGACCGCTAGCTGCTAGATAAATCTGTAAAAAAGGATTTAAAAATATTTTGCAAATAAAAGACAAAATCTAACTTGCAAAAAAAGACAAAATTATTACATGAAATAACAATTAGGGCACTAAGCTATGCAAACTCATCACTCTAATTGTACTTGATTTTAACTAAACCTCTTGTAAACAGTCATATCAAAACCGGAGCAGAGAGGAGTTGAACTATTTCACAGACCAAAGGCATACGTCGGAAGGTCATTTCAAGATCACACAAGGTAAACTAGATTACTTGGTTTAGATGGAGTCAATTTTAAACTGCGAAAACTATTGTTACTAAGGAGCCTCGTTATTCGCCCTTAGGCCTGCTCAAGATTCTACAAAATGTAGGCCTATGGGCAGGGCACTTTATTTATGACTTTAGTCATAAATTGCATAAATAGCTTATTTAATACTAATTTCAGATTTTATTTATGACTATTTATGACGTGTCAAATTTTGACCAAAAATGCCATCCTGAGCTAAAAGAAATACATATTTTTAATCAGAATCTTGTATTTTGCCTTTCTTCGTTCTTCATTACATTAAAATGTAATAAAAATGTCTACTTTCATCATTCCAAGGCCTGAAGTTTCTCGTATTGTTTTGCATGCAGGCATCCCTCCAGACTGAAATCCGTGATCGTGTTTATAATAATTATAGTATCGGTTTTAATTTGTTTAGGATGACCTATAAAATTACTGCTCATAAAAATCAATCTATTAATTAATTCGTACAGTCACAATTCGTAGCCACAATTAGTACAAGTAAATAATGTATTTTTTTAAATATCGATTTTAAATTTAATGTTGGAAAATACTATTGGCTATTACATCTTTCTAGGGAACCGTCGCGTATGTTTTCTAATTAAAATTACATTAAGCAAAATAACTAAACAAGAAAAACAGTTAAATTTTAATGACAATGAAGCAACAAATTCTCCCAAAGATAAAATATGCTCAAATTCTAGCAGACGGCATTATTCTTATTTCTTGAGGATGAGGCAGTAAGGCACGGGAAACGCTTGCGGCAAACTCGAGCTAAAACCTACACCCAAGCCATTGACTTACGCCGCTTAGGGGTAAGCATCGAAGTTCGGTTCGATTCGAATTCGAAAGTCACAAATTCGGTTCGATTCGAATTCGCTTTCTGGTAGAGAATGCTCACCCCTAACGCCGCTAGGATGAGAAAGGCACTGAAATGAACGTGCAAAGAAAAGAATTAGAAGTGTAGATTTCTATTATTGTGCAGAGCGTAGGTTTGAGGCGGCAGAACTTTAGGACATTAAAATAGGTAAGCTGTCTTTAATTCAAATTTTCGATGGAACGACAACGATTCTGTCGGTGCCTATTTATTTTTTCGCGGTAACGCGCTCATTTACTTTTTATTATTTAGGTTACTTCTAGACGAGTTAATGACAGATAAACGCATCAGTTAGACAGTCTCAGTTACTGTGTTAGTCCACCAAACAGTCACGCGCAAGCTTCTTATGGACTGCCTGTGTGTGTGGGAGAGAGAGAGAGAGAGAGACGGTGGAAACAGTTTTCTGTACTGAATTTTTTGTTCCATTCATCGGGAAATGATTATTTTTCTTTCGTTATTTATGACAAATTTGAAATCTTATTTATGACTATTTATGACTATTTTGCAAGAAAAGTCATAAATAAAGTGCCCTGCCTATGGGGCTTCAATTAAGAAAGTAATAGCTGGGGCAAATCTTTGTCATTTTGTTAAGACTATTTAACGAACTGAATTACGCTACAATACATACCATTAATCATTATTAGAAAATTATAAATATCATTATTATACCTTTGGTAGGAAAATTAAACATTGCGTAACAGTGACTTGTATTTGCAGTTCTAACATAAATACCATGTAGCTCATATCTGGACCATAAGAAATTGCGACAAACATTCTGGAAAAATTAAGTTGTCAGTCCAAAACACATAAATCAAGTAAAAGAATAACAAAATTGTTAAATTAAAAAAGCCCCGTAATTACAAATCGTGTTACATTTAGTAATTATTAGTAATATTTAGACAATTTAGTAATCTATGAACAAACCGATTAAATGGTTTAAAAACGCGAATATGAATATAATGATAAAATACCTTATAATTATTAAAAATGTGCCGACGATAACTGTGTTATATATGGACCATGAGATGAACTTGCTTTCATTAAAGCTAGATGGTGCTTTCCTTACAATAAAGCACAAGTAAACGCCCCAAAGCAGAAACAGAAAACGAGCTGAAAAGAAAACAACTATAGTACATATCATCGTTACCATAATCATCATCATCATCACTCGTAACCTTTGTATTCGTCGCAGTCATCATCATCATCATCATTATCGCCATCGTTGTCGCTATCACCAGCAGTGCCTTGTCACTGATGCCACCACTATCACCACAACGCAAGCTAATAACAACACCTCAAAAATTCATTTGCAATTTCGGACAAGAAGCATGAATATTTTGCTACACGCTACACTTCATTGACGTTGGAGGCAGCTTGTTGGACGCATGGCTTACGTCGAGTAATCGACGTCAACAAGTCCTAATTTTGCTTTCACTTACCAACTGTTCCTGCATGGTCCCACCAACTGATTATACAGTCTTCATACTTGAGGCCGCTGTTCGTGACGACAACAGTTACATCACCTGCGTGACCTGACACGCACCAAATCACCAAGTATAGACAAGGTGAAACGATGATCGGGAGAAACCATTTCAGCAATGCCCCGTCAGTGATTCGTAGAGGGCGTGCAGACTTTACACGGAATATATTGGCTATTCTGAAATGTTAAGTATTAAATTGCTACTATAGCCTCATTATTTTGCACAAGAACGAAAATTTAAAAACGTATAGAACAACCTTTTTGATTTTTAGCAATTTAAGTGATAGTGTTTAGGTTAAAGCAAAAGCTTCCGAGGCAATCTACTATTTGGCGCTTGACGACCTAACTCGTCGTGCAGTATTAAAAATGGAATTTAAAAACTGCTACATATTGGATTGAAATTAACTATACTGATAATTATAAACCTTTTTGGTGCTATTTTGGATTTTATTTTTTAATATGAGAAAGCTTTTTGCATCCTAAGCTAAAATTTACATTGCATCCTAAAATGGCAAAAGAGGGGACATTCAAACGACCACCAGTCAAAGGACCACCGGACAAAGGACCACCAGTCTGACAGCAGCTTTAGTAAAATTGCAACTTTAACTTACCGATAATGTTTATTTAATAAAACGTGATTGATAATTTTTTTGGTGATAATATTAATGATTGATAAACCTCTTACAATTATTTTATATTATTTTTATTTAAAATTTATTTTAAAATACACAGCTTTGTAAAAAATGTACGAAACATGTACAACATGTCAACATCTCTATGTTGTTGCTTGAAAATAGCAAATTATCATTTATTAAAAAACGACGATGACAGTGGTTTCATTAAATGTGTTTACTGGGTGTATAATTATGAATTATTAAGATGGTATCAATGAAGGTATGCAAAAATTGTTAGTAAAAACTAAAATAAATTCCATTCCCCGTACATACATTTATTTTTCGAACTCGAAAACTGAAGTACGTGACGAAAAGTCTGAAAATTGTTGGAAACTCTCAAAATGCACCAAGTCTATTCAAGGCTCCTGTCGCGACTTGACAAATAAAATTCAAACAAAGGTCAGTGAGTGCTTGCATGTTTTGGATAGAATAAAATTCTTAAACTGCTGAGAATTTGTGACAAGAGCTGTTTAGATTAACCCCTACCCCCACCCCCAACACACACGCACGCACACTTCACTGATTTCCTGGGTTATCATGAGAATAACTGCTGAAATGTTGCAATATTTCACAAAATAAAGGTCCACGTTTGCTGAATTTTAGTGTGCGTTATTAAACGTGGACGTGCACAAGTAAAAGTTAACGGCTGTCTTAAAAATTTATTTTTCAGGCAACGAGCCTTCAATTGCTGACAACAACCCAAGGATAAAAGAAATAAAGTAAGACAACATATGTCCATCCTCGTCCACTGTTATGACCTACATGTAAGTCGAAAGCAGTTCAATGTTGTTACCTATAAGCGAGTAAAAAGCGGGTTCACATAAAAATAACTCGAAATCGGATTCCTAAAATAATTTCTCAGGGAAAAGCAGCTTTATTTATTATCGCATTGCACCTTAATCTTTCTGCTTTTACACGAGCTTTCACTTCTAGCAAATAGAGTAAATACCATCACCACAGTCAACAGTTTCTTCCTGCTACAAATGTGGGATGATAAGTTAGACCACTCTAGAGGATGAGACTGAGTTTTGCTTACCGCATTTTGACTGTGTATTAATTTCTGGCCTTTGCGGATTACTATTCCTGTTCGCAATCACTTGTAAGCATTATACTGACTAAATTTTATTTCTCTAGCTTTACAATTTAAACCTATTAAACAGTGAACAGTAAGGCAGGTGGAACTAGACAGCTTCACGTTTTACTGTTGCAAAAGACAAAGATTTTATGAGGCAGTATCTGCTTCTGTAACTTTCCCCAAATAAATCATTTGTAAATTCTATGGAAGATAAAACCATACATCTGTAGGATAAAAATTTAACTTTGACTATCAACATAGCTAACATTTTAATTCCTTCAAAAATTGGAGAAAGTGTTTTAGCAGTTGTTCTTTCACGCATACTACTTATTTTAAAAAGAAAATGACAAATATATAAATAAAGAAACAACTAAACAAATAAGAATACCTATGCGTCAGTACATACATTAAGCTGACGTTTTAAGAGTACATATACTACTTAAGTCTATAAGTTTGTCGTTCTGTTTTCATTGTTTTGTTTCTCTATATCACTCTATGTATATTTAATGTCGCTAATAAAAGTCATCAACGATTGATTTTTCATTCAATCATTCATTAATTTTTCACACATTCATTCATTCTTTCTTTCTTTCCTTCCTTCCTTTTTTCTTACTAGTCTTAGCTAATCTGATTTACTTACTCCTTACACATTTAATTTTTGCCATGTGTTACGATACATTAATTATGTCGTATGTTGTCCATACACTTGTGGCTTACCTGAGACAGCATTATTAAATTTTGGTATATAGCTACAAGCAGTGTCAAAACGGAATCAAAAATTGCGGATCTTCTATTTTATTACCACTTTGTGACCGAGCTTTCGTTTCTTGTTGTATTGTGATGTAAGTTTTATCCTCCCTAAAGATTATATTATGAGGAAATTCATGCCTAAACAACCTGGTTTCAACTTTTCGATGAAGTAAAAAATCTTTCATTTCTCACCTCCATGTTTTCAATAACAGAGCGCCGTAGAGCAAGAAAAATCCAATATAATGAACCCAGATGCGTGTAAGACACAACGCGTATGTTGGACGGAAATACATGATGATACCCTAAAAACAAAACTTACAGATGAAATATTTTGCCAATTAAGCAGTGTCATGTAGTTGGACGACTGTGCTGAATTATACTAGGCAGTAAATATCTTTTGATCATCGAATTAGCACCCAGGGTCGACTGAACCACTTAACAAGAAAAATTAAACAGAAATGTCCACAGGGATAAATATATGGTAGTGGCTGGTTCACAAAAGGACCAGAACGGCTGACGAAAAAGGTCAATAAAAAAGTAGACCGAAAATTTTTTCCAAAAAGACCCATCCAAAAGATGGATATGGAGGGTCGACCTAAATGGTCAAGAAAAATGTTGCCTATTGTAGCAATTGCGGCGCATTGCTTTTGCTACTGTAGTTGTTATTGTATTAGTGGTACTGTTATCGTTGTTGCCGACATTGTTCGCATTGGCGGTAGCCATGATGTTGGTGATGATGGTGGCTTTGGCAGTTTGTTGCTGCTGCTGATGTTGATGTTGCTCCAGTAGTTAAATAATTTGTTCGGTTTTAAAAGATTATAAGGTAGACTCATATAAGGTAAGATTATAAGGTATCTCGGTACACAGTAAAAGGTCGACCATTTTCTTTTGCTTTTTGCCGTTCAATTTTTTGGTCAACTTAATGACCTTTCTCAAAGCAGCCCAGACCAACCTTTCCGTTAATTTTGGTTGACTTTGCCTAGTCGCCTTGTCGATCCACGACACAAAATGGCATTTTACTTGACCACCAAATGTAAAACATAATATTCAACTTTGCTGTAGTACGTACATTCTAATGATGCTCACCATTACGCATAGAAGAGCTGATCCTAAGCACATTATGTACAAGAAAACAGGAGATGAAGCTTTAAACACCTGAAGTAAAAAACTATTAACATTACAGAAATTATTTCAACGATTTATGTAAAGTTTTATCTTCACATCTTGTGCAATAACATAAACAAAAAGAAAATTACTTTAACAATGGGTGCACTTCATCATTTTTCCATAGAATACATGAAGTTTTTATTATTCATTTTTTTTATTGTAATTCTTTATTTTGAAAAACTATGTACAATATACATTCCCTCTATTTGTAGAGGGAAGCATGAAGTTTGGCGTTATAGCAGCCAGAATTGCAGACAAACTCCAAAAAGTAATGGTAAAAATTGCATAGAAACGTTCTAATAAATAATTATGCGTATTTTATCGACTTTATTATTGCAAATTGCACATTGGCTAATTAATTTTGCTTATTGTAAACATATTATTCGTAACTGCCATAAATGCCAGTAATGAGGAAAACTTTGCCATATAAACTGGTAATTAATAAATTTCTGAAACCAAATAATGACCGAGGTGCAGAAAAGTTGAAACTGAGGTTTGAACCGGCCACCTTTGATTACAAGTATGATGCGTTTTCTGCACGAAACGGGCATAACAAACTTGATGTCGATAGCAGTGCCACCCTATCTAATGTGAAAGTGCTCTAACAAACCTTGAGCTCCTGCCTTGAGCGAGTTATCAGCACAAAGCAGAGAGTGAGCAACAATGAGAAACAAATGATGGCAAGATAGATAGCTCTGTGAGTAAAATTCCATTCCACCAAACATGGCGTATTGTCGACGCATGTGTCACAACCTGGTGGACAAGGCACACAGGAAAAATCTTTCAAGTATCTAGAAGAATAAACGTTGCTCATTCAAATTTGCAGACGTTCAAAGTTCCGAAAATTAGTATATTTCCCAAAGTAGCAGGCTTACAAAACACACGCGGAGTAATGTTTTTAAGATAAGTCTGTTGATTTTCTAAACGTATATTGTTACTGTGAATGGTCTATGATCATAATTCTTGCGTCATAGGGTGACGCGTATATTGAAATGCTTTTATAATTGCTAATACTAACAAAGGGTACCACCATTCTTATGAATTTTTAAGCATGCACTCAGATACATGCAAAGCTTGAAACAACCAGAGCCGTATGAAAAGATTATCACTTTCAGATCTCTTTGTGTGAATTTTTTTTTTTTTTTTTGTAACGTTCATTTTAGTAGGAGAGATAAAAAATAATGTTGTTGTTGTTGTCGTTGATGATGGCAATAAAAATGATGATGATGATGATGATGATGATGATGATGATGATGATGATGATGATGATGATGATGATGATGATGATGATGATGATGATGATAACGATGATGATGACGAAGATGACGGATGCCGACGATGATGACGATGACGGTGATGATGATAATGATGATGATGTAGGTGGTGATGATGATGATGATTGTGATGATGATGATTTAAGTTTATTCAAGTTTATTCACCGCACATAATTATTACATCGTCATACAAACACACACTTTTAGTAAGGTTATTTCAGAGGCTGAAAATTTTAGTCTATTAGTCTGTAAAATATAATTTTAAATCTTGTTCACAAAATGCCTCTGTGTCGCAAATTAGTCTGAAAGCAGACCCTTGTTAGACTGATTTGACAGTAAAATGAAAAGATTACGAAGAAAAGACATGTAATGAATCAGTTAAATATAAAGCAAGTTAACCAGAGTTTAAAAAGGTTAGTGAAGAGGGGTTAGTGAGAAGGATCAATATGATAGAGCAAAAACTGAGGATGAAATTGTCATGTAATTAATTACTTGTTATAGTCTGATTTTAGTTCAATGAAATCTTGTACTACATATAACTCTCATATTTAGATCCGTAATAACAACAATAGAATCACTATGATGAAATTACGTACTGCTGATATGATAACGATACATCTCCCTATGATGTTTATCAAGGTTAATTAAAACATTAATCAGCATTGTAATTCTTAAATTTTTCTGACGTAATAAAATTGCAATTTCTTAAGTGATACAATAGTTTTAATGATAGAATTCAAAGAGTTCCATAATGATGCCCAGTGCATGTAATTAAATGCTTAGCTAGATTTGTTCTGCAGTAATGTACGGCAACATAAATTGATTTTGTCTTGTGTTATGGTGTGCAATATTTGTTCTAACTGGTTAAATGAAAGCAGTTAAGAAACAAATCGTTATTAGTTTTATACGTGAAGGTTGCTACATTCAAATTTGCTAGGTCGTCTAATAGTAAGATATTGTTTATCTTGAAATACTGGTACTGACATGGGTGCATTTGCTTAAGTTATAAATTGATCTAATAAATTTATGTTGTAATGTTTCAATAGAATTTGATTTGTTTTATATGTTCGACCCTACAAAATAGTACAATCGTTTATAGGTGGTAAAATTAGATTATTGTATAATGTGATCAAATGTTTTACTCTCGGACGTTTTTATATGCGTGATAATCCCTAATTTTTAGTTCATTAATGATCACACCCAAAAACTCTATCTCAGTTACATGTTTATTTGGCACTTAGTCGATTTTTGTGGGTGTATTATTAGAAAAGTGATTCAATTTTTTACCACGGGCTCTGATTAATATATATTTGGTTTTTAATGCATTAAGCAATAATTTATTGCTTTTAAACCACCTTGATATTGTCTGCAATTCTCTATTAATTGTAATGATATCTTGTTCTAGCATTCTAATGCATGAAAAAAACTTCTGTCATCTGCAAATTGAAACATTTTAGATTGATTTAGACAGCTTTTTAAATCATTAGTATAAATTAAAAACAAAACTGGGCCCAAAACGGAACTCTTGGAATGTAAAAATGTTTACATTCATTGGAAGTTTTATCTGAAACACCTTTCCTAAAGAGACAATTAATATATTTTTAGTTAAAGCTAGAATTATATTCTAAGTTTTTGCTATAATATCTATACTCTTATATTAATATTCTTGGTATACATATTTATTTATATATATATATAAGATTCGAGGCTACAGCCCGGACGAGGGCAGCATTTGCGACGATCTATATATCAAACGAAAGGTCTCGATCTAGTGTCGTGCCATTGATGGTTTATTTTTCAAATCGGGCCCACCGGAAGGAAGGGGAGGCGAAAAACCTCCAAAAATGGCCCTTTTTCGGCCGTTTTTTGCAAAAGTTATACGGCTGAGATGTAGAGAACGGGAATGGGCTGAGGGTGGTACTGGGTATGGATAGATAGCCCGTTCAGCGGTGGGTGTAGTAGGCATATTTAGAATTCGCGAGAGGGCCAGGGCGCCCCGCAACGGGAGTTTTCCCGGACCCAACTCGCGATTTTTTCGAAATTTTGACCAAACGGCCTGCGGAAAAAACGTTCTAGCGGCGCCCAGTGGGACTCTCGGAAGAAGATATATAGCTCTTTACAAAGAGGAAGAACAAGGCTACACGATGATACACGATGATGTAGGTTATATTTTAGGGCAGGTCCACCGAGAGGAGTATCAACGAGTTAATTAGATGTTCTATTTTTCGCAATTTTCACTTAGAAAACTGCTGACGCGAAACCATTGTTCTGACGTCATCCATTGTACTCTACTCTGCTTATAACTTTAATTCAGCAAAAAGCTACAGGCTTTGCGTTAGTTAAACAAACAGTAGGCACGATGTTAAGGGCTTTGTGTTATAAATGAGGACTAGGTAGGATGTTCGCGTATTATTGATTACACGTGTATTTATACGCAAAATCTTTTGCGGGGCCTTTGCTATTTATTATATTATAGCACATAGTTTCAACTTTGTGAAAAATGTTTGGAATGGTTTTGTTGTAATGCTGTGCTGTTGGTGCTTGTGCTATAGGTGTCGTCATCATTGCCACCATCATCATCACCATCATCAACATCATGATCACCACGTGAGGTGGTGGATTTGATGTGGTGTGGTAGTGGTGTGCTTTGTGTGTTGTGCTATGGATGGTTTGGTGGTGTGATAGGGTGTGTGGGGTGTGGTGTGGGTAGTGTGGTATGGAGTGGGTGGCATGGTGTGTGGGTGGGTGGGTGCTGTGGTGCAGTGTGGTGTTATGGTGTGGTGCAGTGCGGTGTGATGTGGTGGAGTATTATGGTGTAGGTGATGTGGTGTGGTGTGTGGGTGGTGCGGTGTGGTGTGGTGCAGTGTGGTGTGATGTGGTGGAGTCGTATGGTGTGGGTGGTGTGGTGTGTGGGTGGTGCGGTGTGCTGCAGTGGTATGGTGTGGTGCAGTGTGGTGTGATGTGGTGGAGTGGTATGGTGTGGGTGGTGTGGTGTGTAGGTGGGTGGGTGGTGTGGTGCAATGTGGTGTTATGGTGTGGTGCTGTGCAGTGTGAATTGGTGGAGTATTATGGTGTGGGTGGTGTGGTGTGGTGTGTGGGTGGTGCAGTGGTATGGTGTGGTGCAGTGTGGTGTGATGTGGTGGAGTGGTATGGTGTGGGTGGTGTGGTGTGTAGGTGGTGTGGTGTGGTGCGGTGCAGTGTGGTGTTATGGTGTGGTGCTGTGTAGTGTGATGTGGTGGAGTATTATGGTGTTTGTGGTGTGGTGTGTGAGTGGTGTGGTGTGTGGGTGGTGCAATGATATGGTGTGGTGCAGTGTGGTGTGATGTGGTGGAGTGGTATGGTGTGGGTGGTGTGGTGTGCAGGTGGTATGGTGTGGTGCCGTGCAGTGTGGTGGTATTGTGTGGTGCAGTGTGTGCGATGAGGTGGAGTGGTATGGTGTGGTGCAGTGTGGTGTGATGAGGTGGAGTGGTGTGATGTGGGTTGTGTGTTGATTTGTGCACAAAATTCTTTTTGTGGGGTTTGGCTAGTTATTTATTAAAGCTAATTGCGAAGTGTTCTGTATATTTTAAAGAACGTAGTTTTCTGCTGGATGCTAGCTTAATTACATGTTGAATAATCTAAAGCAGGTGAGTCACTGTTGTCATCCGGTCATTAACTGTATAATTGCCTAAATGCATATGTAAAATAGTAAACAGGGAATAATTCCCTGGGAAAAACCTGTTAGGTGCGTAAAATGCTGACAACAGATTTTTCTCGCAGAGGTTTTTCCTTGGATTAAGTACTTGTAGAGTACGAAACTGTGCACAAATAAATAGAGTAATTAGCACTAACTTCACGTTTGTGCCTCAACGTGACGTTTAACATTATTATAATTGTATTTCAATACGTCGTCTAACATTGTAAATAGCATGTAAATAATTATTTGCATCATGATGTTTTAATTCATAGTTCCTTGCTTTTATTTCCACAACTAGAACTACATTGAGGATCTGCACACACTAATTTCTTTCTAATAAGACACCTTTCGCGAACGTCATTTAGAAATAAAAACTTTCAGTCTGATACATTAGAATTCTCACAGACCAAGAGTAACAAAGTTAAATTTAAATTATTAACACAACCATCAAAAATTTTAGATTCACGACATGATGCCGAAAGTGGGCACATGCCCAGTTTTAGGTTGGTGGCAGTATCTTGCACTAAAAATGATGATGATGATGATGATGACGGTGATTATCATGACCATGATGATGATGATGATAATGATAATAATAATGATAATGATAATGTCAATGAAAATGATAATGATGTTGAACGAAAAATGTGTGCACTGGGTTACTTAGGCTACTATGAGAAATTATTAATTAATACTTTTTTGATGTATCATGTTCCTCACTATATAATGAAACACACACAGTTACATCGATGGTGACACAATAACTCTGAAATTTGGCTAGTTAACCGCGGTCATACAACCGAATAATTTTTAACAAGCTAAACTCAACTCTATAAGCTAAATAACCCGCCTGGCACCTACTATTATGCTCCCAGAATTGTACGTTTATTTGAAAGTCGATAAAAATAATTTAAATATCTTTTTATGGGAGTATATTGTGAGGTTATATCAGTATTTTTAATTGTATATTAAAAAACAATGAGTGTTGTTCGAGGGTTGGATGTTCCTTGATGTGGTGTTATTGCACGTACTTTGTCAAATGTTCAGTAAGTTCCAAGTATCTGGTTCGAAAAAATATATATTTTCGACCTAGCGAACTTGTCAGCAACATTGTGAACCTTAAAATATCCCAGTTAAAACTTTTTAACTTCTATGTAATTACATTACCATTCTCATTCCTACTGACCTCTCGCTATCATCATAAAATCAATTCATTAGCCTACCGCTCTGAAGTTCCCGCTATCCATTCTACGTAGGCTTCTTCTATATCTGTTCCATTAAAGTACTGATGTTCAGCGAGCTGGTCCGAAAAATAAAAACCATTTAGGCATTCGCAAATGTAGGAACCTCTTTTGAATCCCATCCCATAAACTCGTACGCACTGTAAAAAGAACCCAAACCTTATAAGTGAGCGCTTTACATTTTTCAGTTTTTGAAGTGAACTTTTTCAGTGATAAAAACTAAAAACACTGCAAGTTCGTTCAAGACAAATTCAGAGAAAACAAAAATCTTTAGTTTAGAGTAGCTCTGAGTTGCTATTCTGCTAAAAGAAAAGTGTACATTGTCACCTTTGATAACTTTCTGATAAATATATACTAACATAGAAACTTAATTAATGGGTATGGTGAGCACAGTTAGCAATGACATCACAACCGAAGACGATTTTCAAACGGCAAAAATATTCGGAGAGCATGTTGCAATTGTTCACAAAAGCGAAAATTGAAATACAGTGCTACTGTACAGCACTGACTATGATTTGCGCTAACTATGATTGGCAAATTTTATGTTAAATTTAAGTTATTGTAACTTCCAATTTCACTACAAGTGTACGCAACATCAGAACTTGAGAAGTACAGTGCCTGTTGTTTGTGCAAGGCGTTTCCTAGATGCCGGCGCTGTGCCCATCTAACTAGCGAATGGCGAAATGCACGTAGTAACGAAAAACTAATGGCGCGAACGTCAACGAAACTTTAGTGGTAACAACTTTTTCGCGTAAATTGTTTTTAAAGAAACAGTATTTCCCTTATAATATTTTATACATTCTATCATTTTGAGCTATGGTTTAACATTGGGCCCGGTTTGCCTTTCCGTAATCATTAGTTGATTAACAGCGATATAAGTAGTGAGTTAATTCCTATGCCAAGCCATACTGCAATTATTACAGTGGCTGAGTGCCAGATTCTAGAGTACTGTAAGTCGAAATATCGGGCGTTTCAAAAGTTTATATTTTATTAAAATTTAATAGCAATTTCTACAAGAACCAAATGGCAATTTGATGGCCGAGCCTCCAATTTATGAGTATTTTAGTCATAACAAACTTGGCTTCATAAGTCTATTGCAGCGAATTCAATTTTTCCATAAGTGTCATGTAGGGATTTTACACCATCGCTCTACAGTCAGCAGGACTTCAGAAGAAAACGACGCAAAACTTCAAATGTAGACTCAAAAAAAATCTCATTTACTGAGTAAGAGGTTACAATACGAAGAACGTCATTAGTTGAAGTTACAAAGAAAACTGGAAATCAAATTAGCGAGGGATTTATGAAACACCCTTTATTATATCTTTTGACAAGACGGATTCGTTAAACTCAACGCTAAAGCGCCGTTTTGTACGAACCTTTGTAGACTCTCGGCAACGATGTGTCCCTCTAAACACATCCACTGTTGTTTCCGTGTCATTTTCATCTAAGTCGCACTGATCGATGTCAATATTGCTAAGGTGAACGTCAAGACCAACAATACCTCTAAAAAGTATTATATACGATATGTATATGCGTTTCAGTGTTAATGCGCCCGAAAAAAACCTTTATAGCAAATCAAAAGCGTGAACGTACAATAATGGATCTCCTTTATAGCATACACATATATCACACTCTCAGTGAATTTAAACAACTTTCTACAATATCATAATCTCCTTGCGGAAGCACTACAAATTTAGATCTAAGCTAAAGCTCTTCCGTATAGCAACGTCGCAAAAACTTGAAAATGTGTAATACCTTCAATTTTAGTTCTGTACTTGTTTCCACAGAGCTGTGGTTGGGTTCATAGTCAATAGCTAGCATTACAGGCCACAAAAAAACCATTATGATAACTGCACAAAAACTTCTCGTACATGCTGTTAAATAGCCGGTTTTCTTTATTTCAGAAAAGTTATTTTTGTTGCGTTAATGTTTCTTATAAATGCATCCAAGCGGACATATGTATATTATCACTCAATAGCCGTTGCCGGCTAACACGAGAAAGTAGCTTTACTATGGGCTTACATGAATTCCAGTTCATCAACTGTATTAAATTTGCGTCTGAATATAGGCGCAGAGTATGTAACCATCCATATATCTCCTCCCCCGCAGTCAAAGTACGGTTTTGTCCAATGCCCATCGTCGAGGTCAGCAAAAGGCTCGATGAAAGTTCGAGGTTTCCCGTGAGTATTTCCCGTCGAATTGTATCTGAAGTTACAGCATAAAATTTCTTAATAACCAATAATGAGAAAGATAATCAAAGTTCATCTTGTGGAAACTAAAAACCTCGTACTACCTACGTACTAGCTTCAAGTAAAGACTCAACAAAGCTTCATAGACCATGATAGAATGAAACGAAGTAGATACACGAATTTCATTTTTATGAAGCAGTAGCTTACTTCAATTTTTATAGATACTCGTATGTGAAGACACTTTTAGCGTACATATGTTGTAAAGGGATGATGCGTAAGGGGATGATGCACACTTAGTTAAACAGAAGAAAAAAGAAAAAAGAAAATAAAAACAACACCGTTTATAAAACGGAATAAAAAAATGATTTTAACTCGTCGAAAATTTAATGGCAACCAGTACGAGTTTTATTGCAAAACTATGTACAGATTGTCAAAAAGCAAAATGTCTAAATTTCCAAATGACTGGAAAATCGTGGATTGCTATGTGCTACACTTGACTCGAAAAAGCCTGCGCAAGTCGCTAACAGGAAGCTCGTCATGCAGCAAACAAACATTCTTAAAAAATATTCATTATGATTCATTTACCTGGGTCTCAAGTAGACATTCCACGTATGCAGATTATCATAACTCTGATTATATGGGTGCCACCACCACTCTGTTTGACTATTGTCAAGAAATTTGTACTCCACTGAAATATCATGCACATTTATCCTGCTCTGCTTCTTGAAAGCATAGGAACAGAACTGACGATAATCCTTATAAATGTATTCCCCAAACGCCACCATGCAACCAAATGTCCGCGGATCGGACTCCACGTTCGTTCTGGATATGGCAAAGAAAAAGTCGTCCGTGACATATGGAGGAGTTCCATTGTAATATAACCACTGCGACGTGAGAAAGTTGGCAGACCTGACGGCTATCATGGCGATTTCAGACCAACTAGAGTAGTTGAATTCGATGGAGAGTTGCATGGAGGTTCCTGGGGTACATTCGCTCTTGCTCACCTCTTCTACATAATGCAGCGCCGTTCCAGCTTTATCTACAAAATTACAAACACAAAACTATTTAAGGCTACTCTTATGGAAATAACAAACGCGTACTAAACTTTCAGAAAAAAAGATGAAAGTAGGACAAGGAGGAGAGATAAGGTCAAACGACAGTTGTGAAATAATTTAGTTCCTCATGCAAAAGTAGCACATAGTGGATATTGTCCAACAACATTTCTCATTAAGTTTTCATTCATGGAAGTGGGAAGTTTAATTATAAGCCAAAAACTTAAAAACCATGTTTACCCAAAAGTCAGACAAACAGTTCTATTTATAAGCAAAAACAATGAGTCAATGACAACTACATTATAAATATTTCATCAAGAAAAAAGATTCCTCATCTATTAAAATTATTATTTAAGTAACAGTTCTTCGCTAGTTAGTTTAAATTAGTTTATTTGACATCTATCTATTTATTTCGGCAGTATGGGATATATATATATATATATAGATATAGATATAGATATAGAGATAGATATAGAGATAGATATGTATATATATGTAAAAGATTCGAGTCCATAAACTAATACAATAAAATAAATAAAATTACTAAATTTATGATACTAAAAATAGTCAATAGGGTGCGGAAGAGGCGCACAGAGCTATACTGCTTAAGTGCGTCTTACAAAGTGATACACAGTATTACAAAATGTTCTAAACAAAGTAATATTAAACAACGCATAATACAAATACTGATTTAAATCCAAGGTATTTAAACGTTTCCGAAATAATTTGGCATTCATTGCTGTCCAAAAGATGTCCATTGCATGTTATGGTACGGAATTCCATACTACACGATTTGAGAAGAAATGACCAAAAGTAGTTTTGGAAACACATCTCATATATAATTTTAGAGGATGATTCCACCTCGTGTTATCGGCTAGTGCACGCCTAAAAACATGTCAGAGTCTAAATTCACTTCTTTGTGTATAATATTATAACACATGACTAAATCGTTTTTAGACGTCTTTCTTCAAGAGATTCTAAGCTAGTAGACTTAAGTGTCTCGGGTTAAGATACGTAGTTTAAATTGCATCTATAGAAAACTTTACGTTTGAAATATCTTTGGACATTTCCAGCATATCTGTATCGCCATACTGGGATGTAGACCAAGCAGGGGAACAACATTGCCTAACTGGCCTGACTTATACCTTATAGGCCATAAGAAGTGCATTGCTATCCTTTTTTCGAATGTTCTAAATAATATATTCACACTTCTACTAGCTTTTTTAGAAATTTAATGTACATATCTTTAAAGCAGCGCTGAAGGCATATTTGATGTTAAAGCTCAAATGATAGCTTTGTCCGCACCTATTTCAGTACACTGTATGCGATAGATGAAAAAATATCATTAACGAAGTGTAGCGTGCGAAAGTTTAGCGTGACGTCACTGGTATCTCGTGCTGATAGACAAACAGATAGAGGGATGGATGGATGGATGGATGGATGGATGGATGGATGGATGGATGGATGGATGGATGGATGGATGGATGGATGGATGGATGGATGGATGGATGGATGGAAGGACGGACGGACGGACGGACGGACGGACGGACGGACGGACGGATGGATGGATGGGTGGATGCATGGATGGACTGACGGACGGACGGACGGACGGATGGTTGGATGGTTGGATGAATGGAAGGATGGATGGACGGACCGACAGATAGACGAACGGACGGACGGGTAGGCATTCAGACAGACAGATAGATGCTTTGCTTCTCGTTATAAGATACAATTTTTTTAAAAAAAGAAATTGGTTGTCAATATGCAAAATTACTGAAAAAAATTATGTTACCATAAAAAGTACCTAATGTTAACAACTCCACAACGGGGTCAACGGGACATCACTTACCAAGACAAAATACAAAGACAAGGGAAAATGATAATTAATAGCCATTAATATAACGTCGTGGGAAAATACAGTCATTGTCAGCAGGCCTATCAAGATCATGTTTATTTTGTGGTATTACGTAGGTTATCATTAGTCTCTTTTTTAACTTTTTTTAGAATTTTTCAATGTGGGTTCTTGCTTTTCACTAGATAGTTGGTTATTCCAAAGAGTTATTGTGGTTTTAACTATGCTATGGTTGTCATATTTGTTTTTAGTAGTAATTTGTTTAACATTGTTAGTCCTGTTGTTTTTCTCTATTGTTTGAAACAGGGGTAGTTTACTGCTTAAAAACGGTATACTAATATTATGCGTGTATTTGTAGAAGAAATCCATGGTGATTTTGTGAGCGACTAGATTATTGGTATTCTTAAATTTTCCTGATTGATTGGCTTGATTCATATTTTTGAGGGCGTTTTTGCTGACACCAGTAATGAGTCTCTGGGCACAATTTTGAGAAGTATTTATTTTGTTCAAAACTTGCATTTTAGCATTATTGTATAAAATGCGAAGGTAGACCGAAGGTTTTGTTTCAGAGTAGGTTGTCCTTTAACTTGTCGAAAGTAACTAATGCTGATTGCCATCTTACAGATACTTTCCAGTATAAGATTCCATTTTAATTTGTTATCAACAATTGTTCCCAAGAAATTTGTGTTCGTAGTTTCAGTAATACATGAAGTTCTCCCGCTAATTTCAAATGTTTTGCTACGAGCATGTGTATATAAAATACTTTTTTGCACGCGTTATACTTACAAGTATGATAAAATACATATATAAGCAGTTCGCTAAGGCAGAAGTTCACTAACGTTGGACTACAACCAGCAGGCCTATCCACTATCCAGTGCTGGTATCGCTACAATCGCTGTACATGTATTACGTTTATGTACATGTAAATTAACATACATCTACACGCGCACACATATGTCGCCTACTAAAAGTCAACGAAATGTACCTTATTTGCATCTTTCATCGATACTTTATCCATGCATGGGCTCCAACAAGACCTAGCATGAGTTTCTGAGATAGTAAGGTGAATGTTTATGAACTTAATTGATAACCACTCACCTTATTGCTTAACAATCATCTCTTTGCTTGTTGGCTGTTTGAAAAAGAACACTAATAAACTGCTTTTTGAACAAAAAACTTAATTAATATATACTTAAAAATGTTCCTCCTTCTTTCGTATGTTCGTTCGTTCGTTTATTCGTTCGTTCGTTCGTTCGCTTGTTTGTTTCTCATTAGAAATACCTTACATCTTCGACAATTCTTCATCATAGAGAGAGAAACGGCGGGAAACGGCGTCTAAACTGTCGATGTCAGTATTTCGACATTCCCATGCGGGGGTCATCATGCAGTCTATGTATTCAAACCTTAAGAAGTTTCTTCAGGTATCAGTCTTCCTGCCGAACATGCAATATACTACATGCAAATGTTCATTCTGCGTGCATTGCCTTAGTGCGTAATATATTAAAATCCACAATGAAATCAACATAGATGGATATTTTTTTGTAAACATTAATTTTGAAATTCCGGACATCTGCGTATTCTCGTCCATGCCTCGACCATATTCAGCTATAATTTATTGCCCATCCGTCTGCAGTATGCGATCAGTGTAAGTGTTTTCACTTCTTCACTTTATTTTCGAGTTTTAAGAGTAGAACAACAGACAGGCAGCCAGATACAAATTACTGAACTTTATATACGATGTACAAATGAATGACAGCAAGGTCACTGGAGACGTAGCAGGCATCAAGAAGATTGAATTATAGGAAATCGAACACGTGGCAGGTGGGATTTCACTCTTTCTACACCAATTAAGCATTTAAGCTTGCTGTCTCGTTTAATCAGTTCCTACTTAATTAGCCGAATCATTATTGTTTACTAGAGGTAAAGGGATTAACTAAATATTCCAAAAGTAATTATTGTAATAACGCAGAAATAAATTAGTATAATGCATGATTAATTTAATGAAATTACACCTGGGCCCGACTGGTGTTTACTATTATGCGTGACTGTTTGACTTAATTAAGTTCATTCACTTGTTACATGTACTGCTTCTGCTCCCTTCTCTGTCTCTCTCTCTCTCTCTCTCCTCTCTCTCACCCTCTCACCCTCCCTCCCACCCTCTCTCTCTCTCTCTCTCTCCCTCCCTCTCTCTCTCTCTCTCTCTCTCTCTCTCTCTCTCTCTCTCTCTCCCCTTACACGTTTAAAGATAAATACATTACCTGGTAAGACAGGAGCATTGCTAGTAGGGGCATGGGATGAAAATAACAAGCCAGACAATTTAAAAATTAGTAACGATGAAATATTGTTTGTTGAAGACAGCAAAATATTAGGCCTTACTGTTGATCGGAAATTAACATTTGCTAAACACGCGGGTAATGTTCATAAAAAGTTATGGTATAGATGGTTGAAAGTAAAAAACAATTGCAGTAAATATGCAGGTTTGCGACTTGCTACCATTGTAAATATTTAAAAACTACTATTTTGCCGATTATGCTGTACGGTGCTATTGCATGGTTAAGTAAAAAACTTTCTGTATTTGAAGATATAATCTATGATATAATGAAAGTTGCTGCAGGGTCTGCTTTTAAACCAGATCGAACTAAATTGGAAATACGTTGTGGTCTTCCACCGTTAGACATTGAATTAAATGTAATTGTTGTTAAATCTTGTCTCAAGACGTTATGTCAGAGCGCTGATGATTTAATTAAACAAAAGATTCTGCGGCATGGTAGTGCACGTCTTACAGGAAGGCATATTTATAAAAATATTATGTATACACATGCGCAGACTGTGAGACACAATTTGTCTGGAATGAAAACTTCCGTACTACAGATCTTGAAGAAGTTCCTGAAAATATGTTAGAGTATACTAAACGTCAAATTATGGATTATGTTTCTTGTACCTGGTCAAATAAATATAGGCATGTTATGCAATTTCGAGGAGAAAATGTTGAAATACAGAATATAAAATGTAAAACCTTGAATTTGCCGCTTGGAAATAATGAAAGGAAAATAGAATCCATTGCCGTGTCTTTTTTAACTGGCCAGGGGAATTTTAACAGCTTTTTGTATAGACTTAATCTGTGTGATACTAGTTTATGTCCATGTGGAGAAGAAGAGCAAACTCCTCAGCACATTTTATTCAGATGCAATAAAGTAGATAATACAAAAAGAATGCGTTTCATAGAAATAGCTGATGCCAATTATACACGTAATATTATGCTTCAATCTGATAAAAATTTAATAATGGCTTTTACTAACCTGATCAGAGATAATTTTATACTAAGTAATTGTTAATTTAGGCCCGCTCAAGTATACAAAAATAAATTATGTAGGTGTGTAAAGTTAATTTGTGTGTATAATACTTTTGAATCATTTGAAATTAAATCTAATTTAAGTATAATATGTTATTCGTTGTACATACTGTGAAAGTAGTGAAACTGGAAATATTTAAAAGATTTGTTATACGAAAATGTAAATTGTTGATCTGAGCCTGCAAAAAGAGGCACCTTTTTGTATATATGTTCATTTCTTTAATAAAGATTTATTATTATTATTACTATTATATTATCTCCCCCCCCCCCTCTTTTCTCTCGCTCTCCCTCTCGGTCACAGTCACGTGGTTTTGTGTGGTTGTATGGTAACAATAGCTCTGATAAACCGTGTAAAAATGTTCACTTAGAAAGAAAGGAGATTAAAACAATTGTGATGTAATTGTGCGTCTTGTTATGGACAATTCGTCTGTGTTATGTTGGATAAGCTGTAAGTGGAACGCTTTTTAATTAATTGGGAAGAAAACAAGAATTTTGACTATTTGATCCAATGCAGCAGTACCATTCACTAACAGAAATCAGTAAAATCTAAGTGGTACTGGTATCGGTACCGCAATTTCTAGCCAAACAGGTGAGAGCAAGTTTGTTCTTACGCACAATGAGCTTAAGTCATCTCTCATCATCGTCATCATACGCCCATCACGTCCATTGTAGACACTGGGCAGGCAGAATTCTAAAACAAACGAAATCTGATACGCCAGTGGCTTGTCAGCATCACTTCCGAGTAATGGGCTTAATTATTTTACTCAAAATCGGTTACAAGCACGAGTAGCTTTTACTTACCAACTGACTGTAATTCACGACTTTTACATAGAAAAGCAGTGTGTCAAGGCGAAGTTGCAGTTTATTGAATTGATACCGGCAACTGGATGCGTAGTTTATTGACGAACATCACAGTACAATATAAAATACAATGTACATAAAAAAATCACAAATCTCACAAAGCATCCCAACCCTTGCATATAATTTTCACATTGAAACAGTCGAGGTAAACAGTTTGTGATATTTACACGTTTACAAGAATAATATAATTACAATAATGCGCTTTTGCTATTAATTGAATACGATTGTCTGTGACTAAGATTTTATTTTCCTTCTTTCAAAACAATCTCTAATATAATTGAAACTAAATTATTTACAAGTTCACATTTATTCATTTCATCAGAAATATGATTTTTTCCGGTACTGTGAGATTCGCAAAGTTTGGAAAAATTGCCTTGACACGAGAGAACAAGCTATGTCTTAAATCATTATAATAGTTACATTCAAGAATTAAATTCTTTTCGCCATCAATTTTTTGATCTGTACAAAAACAACATAATTGTTAAGGGGGATTATAGGTTTAGCGTGTCGGCCTTTTTCAATAAGGAAGCTGTGTGAGCTAATACGCAACTTTGTAAAGTTTGCTCTTTTAGCGAGATTTTTTATTAGCAACAAGTATCTTTCTTCTACGAACTGTTTTTAAACTTGGAATAAGTTCGTAACTTGTTCTTTTCGTTAACATTTTTACCAGTTTTGTGGTGACATTTTCCTTCCAGTAATTTTCATAGTTAGTTTGAAGTTTGTTTTGATTTCGGTAAACTTATAAATTGTTTGAGCCTCTGTACTTTGAGCCCCCAAAATGTGCGAACCCTGTATGATTTAAAATGGCAAGATATCACTTTTATATTTTTATTTTAAAGATCTGAGCTTTCATCTGCCCAACTTGTTTGCAATATTTCTAACAGGATTATGAACCACTAGATGTATGTTGACGATGCCTGTTTATTAGTGCATCAATGATTACGGCCGTTCAGCAGCTACGAGAGATATATAAATTGTGTGCTGCAAAGTATGTAACGAGGACCAACTTACGTCAAATAATTCAAATTTTATGAGAAATTTTACGTTTGGTAACATCAGATTAGATAATGTTCTTCGCATCTGTGATAATGAAAAATACCTAGACATACCATTTCAAATGATTACCGACATGACCTAGACATCGTTAATCAAAGATCGTTATACAATTGACGTCTAACATAATGTTAATTATTTTCGTTGACTGCCCAATCAGGGTGCAAGTTATTTCACACACCCCTGCAGCAGGTACGTGCGGTACATTTAGCTACAGCTCCGTCTAACACCGTTATGAAAAATGCTCAACTTTTCATTAGTTAGCGGGAGAAATATTGGCCTTGTTCTAGATTTTATTATTGTCAATTCAAATTGCAAGTGAATTAGTGGAAATATATAGTCTAGTTTCGTTTATAGGAAGAAATGCACTTACGTCTATGAGTTCCTGATTAAACCATTTTGCAATCAAGACAATATGCAGTTTAGTTTAGTTTATGGCTTTGCAAGTTAGATAAAACAACTATTCGATTAACTTTAAATAAAGACAAAGCAAAATGTTTTCTTTTCTAGCCAGTTTTTATAAACCTCAATGAGATCTTCACAGTCAAAATTAATTCAAATGTGAATGGAATGGAATGGAACAGTCAAGTTTATTCCATTTCCGCAGCCTGACAAACGGAAAAATACAAAACCTTAATAAATCTCGCAGACGAGCACATGACCAGTTAATATAGAAAAATACATTGTAAGCTTGATGTTCGTATGTTTAAAGTCAAAAGAGACTTAGTATTTTTGTTGCTCATTTATTGTAAAGCAAGGCTAACTGGCTCAGTTTCTTTATTATATTTATATATATATATATATATATATACAATAGTTATGTATGTTATATATAATATTATATATGTCTCTGTATTTTGTAGTGCTTTGAAACTTCGTCTCTATATTCTGTTTAAATTGAAAAGTCATTTTGGCTAATTGAAGTGTTAATTTCATGTTAAAATAGCTGCTGCTTTACAAATTTGTGTTTATAAAAAAGAGCAATCAGGTTATCTGCTGATTAGACATTAGTTGTGACTGTCATGTTGTTTAGTTTAGTTTAGTTTAGCTTAGACAGTTGTTGTCCTGCGTGAGCTGTTGTCCCGAATGCTGCTGAGTGTGCTTACGTTGCAGCGGGGGGGGGGGGGGGTAGGGGGAGGGCGATAGACCAATATGTTTGACGTCAATTGTCATGCAAACCAAATATAGAAAAATTCAGCTGCTCTTCTGTTGATGTTAAAATATATCTATTTAGTGCCTGTTGTAATGCCTTCTATTGCATGGCTACCTGGTGGCATTCTAATAATTAAGAAATTTTAAAGCTCAAAGTTGCGAGCAATATTATTTTTCAAGTATGCGTATGATTATAGTGCTCATGCAATGAGCATTGAAATTCGCAGTATATGTTTCGATGTATTATATAGGAAATGTGTATCCAGAATAATGAAGGAACTTGATTCCAGTGCGAATTTAATGTGCTAGGAAACTTCAGCAGCCAATGCATAATTGACCTCGCACATAAAACAGCAATGGTTACAAAATTTTTATGTTTATGTAAGTTTGTGCAATTTGTTTGTATTAGTTTTTGTTTTTATAATGCTGTATGTTGCAAATATGTAAATTATAATACGAACTTAAGTTCTAGCCCCCCCCCCCCCGCCCGCTCCCTCTCTCTCTCTCTCTCTCTCTCTCTCCCGAGGAGAAACCATAGAGGGGAAACAACGCATTTATTGTTTAATAAAAAGACTTATACTAATAATAATCTACTATTATATTAATATTCTTGGTATCTTAATATATATATATATATATAAGATTCGAGGCTACAGCTTCGACGAGGGCACCATTTGCGGCGATCTATATATCAAACGAAAGGTCTCGATCTAGTGTCGTCTCATTGGGGGATTATTTTTCGAATCGGGCCCACCGGGAGGAACGGGGGGCAAAAAACCTCCAAAAATGGCCATTTTTCGGCCGTTTTTTGCAAAAGTTATACGGCTGAGATGTAGAGAACGGGAATGGGCCGAGGGTGGTGCTGGGTATGGATAGATAGCCCGTTCGGCGGTGGGTGTAGTAGGTATATTTAGAATTCCCGAGAGGGCCACGGCGCCCCGCAACGGGCGTTTTCCCGGACCCAACTCGCGATTTTTTCGAAATTTTGACCAAACAGCCTGCGGAAAAACGTTCTAGCGTCGCCCAGTGGGACTCTCGGAAGGAGATATATAGCTCTTTACAAAGAGGAAGGACTGGGCTACACGATGATGTGGACTATATGTTAGGGCAAGTCCACCGAGAGAAGTACCGACGAGTTAATTAGAGGTTCCATTTTCGGCAATTTTCGCTTAGAAAACTGTTGACGCAAAGGCATTGTTGTGACGTCATCCATTGTACTCTGCTGTAATCTTATAACTTTAATTCAGCAAAAAGCTGCCTGCTACGGGTTTGCGTTAGTTAAACAAACAGTAGGCATGATGTTACGGGCTTTGTGTAATAAATGAGGACTAGGTAGGATGTTCGCGTGTTATTGATTATACGTGGTTTTTTACGCAAAATCTTTTGCGGGGCCTTTGCTATTTATTATATTATAGCACATAGTTTCAACTTTGTGAAAAATGTTTGGAATGGTTTTGTTGTAATGCTGTGCTGTTGGTGCTTGTGCTATAGGTGTCGTCATCGTTGCCACCATCATCATCATCAACATCATGATCACCACGTGAGGTGGTGGATTTGATGTGGTGTGGTGGTGGTGTGCTTTGTGTGTTGTGCTATGGATGGTGTGGTGGGGTGATAGGGTGTGTGGGGTGTGGTGTGGGTAGTGTGGTATGGAGTGGGTGGCGTGGTGTGTGGGTGGGTGTTGTGGTGCAGTGTGGGGTGATGTGGTGGAGTCGTATGGTGTGGGTGGTGTGGTGTGTGGGTGGTGCGGTGTGCTGCGGTGGTATGGTGTGATGCGGTGTGGTGTGATGTGGTGGAGTGGTATGGTGTGGGTGGTGTGGTGTGTAGGTGGGTGGGTGGTGTGGTGCAGTGTGGTGTTATGGTGTGGTGCTGTGCGGTGTGATGTGGTGGAGTCGTATGGTGTGGGTGGTGTGGTGTGGTGTGGTGTGTGGGTGGTGCGGTGTGCTGCAGTGGTATGGTGTGGTGCAGTGTGGTGTGATGTGTGGAGTATTATGGTGTGGGTGGTGTGGTGTGGTGGAGTGGGTAGTGCGGTGTGCTGCAGTGGTATGGTGTGGTGCGGTGTGGTGTGATGTGGTGGAGTGGTATGGTGTGAGTGGTGTGGTGTGTAGGTGGGTGGGTGGTGTGGTGCAGTGTGGTGTTATGGTGTGGTGCTGTGCGGTGTGATGTGGTGGAATATTATGGTGTGGGTGGTGTGGTGTGGTGCATGGGTGGTGCAGTGGTATGGTGTGGGTGGTGTGGTGTGTAGGTGGTATGATGTGGTGCGGTGCGGTGTGGTGGTATTGTGTGGTGCAGTGTGGTGCGATGAGGTGGAGTGGTATGGTGTGGTGCAGTGTGGTGTGATGGGGTGGAGTGGTGTGGTGTGGGTTGTGTGTTGATTTGTGCACAAAATTCTTTTTGTGGGGTTTGGCTAGTAATAATAGTAATAATAATAATAATAATCTCTCTCTCGCTCTGGAATGACAGTATCAAGACATTCCAAATTATTTCAAACCTAAAACAATCATAAAATAATTATCGCTTAGTACGTAGATCTATGAAATTCACACTCGTTTCCGTAGTGATTCGCAGTTCCCACGCAAATACTCACTTAATTACTCTGTGGATGCACACATTCTAGATTCTGAGGCTATATTGTAATGATAACTACTATAAATCTATAACGCAATAATGAAAATGCACCTGCTTAAGACAACATAAAGAGCGCCGCACGTATGATGTTAATTAATGCTAGTTACCCGTTGACCATGTTAACAAGCGTTGCGTTGCATCAAAGAATTATATTATAACAATGTCAATACTCTTTCGATATTGGTAAGTTTGTTGATACAATTTGCAGTCTCTCTATTGAACAGGAAGTAGGGGTGTTCGAAGATTGCGGTGGAATAGGGTTCGGGTCGGGTTCGGGATCGAATAGGGATCAGTAGTCGGGATCGAGGTGCGAAACGCTGAATGAATTCAATTTCGTAATATTTCGGGTTTCGGGATGAAGCGCTCAGTATCGAGGCTTGAGACAGGACTGAATGTTCGGAAACTGAGTTCGGGGTTTGACGAAAGTTCGAGGTGTATGTGTACCTGATAATATGACTATCGTTTATTGATGGTAAATTAAATTAGTGCTGACGGTTTAAATTAAATTAAATTAGACCAAATGGTTTAGTCTATTGGTAACGCATCCGCTTTCCGTCTTGCAGGTCGTGAGTTCGATAGAGCTGCCGATTCATACCAAAGACTTTAAAAATGGTACCTGCTGTTGCTTTGCCTGGCGCGTGGTATTTAGGGTAAAAGTGGAATAATAATAGTCTCTGTTATATAGTTGTAGGTTTACTATTTACAGTCGGCGAAATTTGTTAACCCAAAATCCGACTTTAAATAACGATTATTATCACTATTATTATTATTATTTATTATTTATTATTTATTATTTATTATTATTATTATTATTATTATTATTATTATTATTATTATTATTATTATTATTATTATTATTATTATTATTATTATTATTATTATTATTATTATTATTATTATTATTATTATTATTATTATTATTATTATTATTATTATTATTATTATTATTATTATTATTATTATTATTATTATTATTATTATTATCATTATTACTACGGTAAATAAATTTCTGAAATACCAATTTTGTAGACACTCATTATTGATTAATCAGCAATAATTAGTGCATGAATGCTCGAGAAAATCGTCATTGGCTTGCCAAAACACCAGGACTGCTATGTTATTACACAGTTTCTAAGCTAAAAAATGAACTTAATGGTCAGTTTCTGAAAATAAGACTGGGACTTTTCAATTTAATGATCAGCTTAGTTTAATTCTGTCTTTAATGATTTCTTAATTCTTTATCAATAATTCTATAATTATTAAATATTTTTTTAATTTAATCATTCTTCTACACGTATTTAATAATTCTTTAATGAAATCAAGACTTATACCATTTAAATGACACCAAATTTGAAATTATTACGAAGCATTTCTCATTTTTTTTCTGATTTTTATGACTGATTGGTTCCACGTAAATCTGCAAGAAGATAACTTTCTAGACACAGCAAGTCAGAAATGTAAATATATTAAATTCCTGCCAATGCACAATATTTAGCTGTATACACAAAATGTCATCATATGCGAAGCCATAGATACTAGAACAAACAAAACTATTTACTGGATAATAATTAAAAGCTGAAGCCGTGTGTTTCCAGACAGGAAATTAACTTAGTGTCAATGCTGTAGCAGTATACACATATAAGAAAGAGCCGATTGTGAATGCGCGTACGATTTTCGCAGTGAAGCTGGCATCGAAGCTTTTTCTTAAAAACACGTTTATTTATAATCAGGTATTTATAAATCGTGCAAAAGGGCTTCGTGAAGAGGGTTAATTGAAGCACAAATACGTCGCTTAACGTAAAGAAGAAAAATAAAAAAATCAATAAATTACAGCATGGTTCAACGTTAGGCTATAAGCACATATTTTTAATCTTGCAACTTTTTTGCTCCGGCAAATTGCAAGTTGGGAAAACCCGACTACGTGCGCACAAACAGTTTTTATCTGAGCATTTTGAATGACGGGAAACGTGATTTAAGGGACTGAGTGCACTTGTGTTCATGCATTGTTAATTCACAAAACAAAACAAATACTGGTGAAAAACAGGCAGTTTAAGCACCACTTACGCATGAGCTTTCTCAATAAACTTATCCCACTATATAATAAATTCGGGGCTGCCAGAAATAAATTTAACAGACAGGTCAACCTCACAAAAAGGACATTTTATTTGACGGCAACGGTGATTATAGCGATATTATTTTAAATAATAATCATTAGATCTATTTTTATTATTTAGCCGAATTATATTTCACACTGGCTTAGAATATGGTTTAACCTTGATATTTTAGATAGCTTTTTTTTAGAAAAGGCCACTTTCTGCCCCAGTTCAACCAGCCAGGGAGGGTGGCTGCCTCCACTGCCACTTTACTACTGGCGCTCTTGAGTACTGTAAATTGTAGTAAGGGTGTGCGTGTAGTACACTAACAAGCAATGTTATACGTAGTACGACTATTTCGTCGTCTGCTAATTATTTGTTGCTCCAAATGATCTTTTTTATTTGTCTTTATCACAATGTAATCCATTTTTGGCACAGAGATTTGATACATCAGTGATTGATAATTCATTGGTTATCAGTTGCAAGAAAATATGTGATAGGTAATAAAGTCAGTGATTGGTTACTTGTCGGTGATCAGTTACTATTATCAAATCTATTTTTTGTGATGGGATTAGCATGGGTGACGGTTATGGCGAACAACCACATTTAATGTTGGTGTGCTACTAGACTGCATTTAATGAAAAAACTATTTCCACAAAAAGCCAGCATTAAATGGATTTGCGCTCTCATTACAGACAATGCGTATTTCATCTGTTACAAGAGAAATTTCATGCAACGAAACGATAACGCAGCCTCTGTCCAAGAAAAATCTTATATGAGATTCATATTCTAGGTAAGTGGAAATGGTGTTAACAGGCCAGCCTTCACGCAAAGTTTTGCAATCTCATTTTAAAGTCGCGAATCAAAATTTGGCGCTTTTTTCAATTGTCAATTACTCTATCGATTTTTTTTGTAGAATTCAGCACTCAAAAATGAATAAAGGATCCAGCGCTCAAGAGCCTTTTCAATGTATATGATTGTGAATACTTTAAGTCGTTTAGCAGTGAACAACGAACTACATTTGCTTTAATCATGTCTCATGGTTGTGAACTTCTTAATTTAATCCAATATAGCTCTACAATATCAAGCGAAAGGATAGAAAAAATGAAGGTCTGATAAACAATGAAAATTGTGAAAATTAGTAAAACTTATATTTTTATATTAGGCGGTCACAAAATTACTAAAAATGCATTCATATTACGCAGCGATAACCTACAAATTGTCCAAAACGATACCTATTTAGGAATAACCTTTAATGCCAATGGCTCCTTTAATACAGCTAAACAAGAGCTGCATAATAAGTCCGCCAAAGTTTTTTTCAAACTTAGACAAAATGCATGGGTACAAATACAGAAATAAATGCAGTAACGAAATTATTTGCCACTCTGATCAAACTAGTTGCACTGTACTCGTGCGAGATTTTGGCATCCTTTCCTTTTACAACAAAACAGTGCAGAAGGATCATGTAATATGTATCGAAAATATATATGATTCTTTGCTAGCAGAACTTCTAAACGTAGAATTATGCAAATTTATGCTGGGCGTCGGAAAAGCTTTGGAAAAGCGCCGTACGATGTGAACTTGGTATATACCCACTATGCATACCCACATCATTATCGAAAGTGTAGAATATTAGATTAGCCAATTAAACATGCCAGAAAATTCTATGATCTCACTTTGAAAATATGATACTTGTGAACAACGATATGGACTGTTGGTTACTCTTTGTTAAAGATATATTAACCCATATACAGGTTTTATAAACATTTGGGAATGTCAGAACGTATCAGATACCACTCAGTTTGTTAAATCAGTTTGTTAAATATTTAAAACTTAAAACTTTTATCAAACTCTTAGTCTTACTGGAAAAATAATATATCCAAAAAAGGGAAGAGTGGAAAAATAATAAATTAAGAATGTACTCAAAGTTCAAATCCCCTTATCAATGTGAAAAATACTTAAAAATAAATAAAAATCCCGTCCATAGATCTAACTTCACTAAAGTGCATATAAGTGCTCATAATTTTTTCATTGAAAAAGGACGCCACCAATGCCAGAAAATTCCTGTTGAGCAACGAATATGCCAGGTTTGGAATACTCAAGAAATTGAAACCATCTACTATTTCGTACTACGTTGTAACAAATATAATTATATTAGAGAGACTTTGCTTAGGGAAATTTGTATTTTGTGTCCCACTTTTATGTCACTTACTGATGAGGATAAATTCAAAGTCAGCATGATCACGCCTTCTTGGCCAAAATTTAACTTGTTTGTTTTTTACATACTCAAATTTGTCATACTCAAATGTATGACATTTCACACAGGCATAAATCATTAGTTGTCGTTAAGCGGACACCGAAGCAAGCTTTTATGCAATTCATGTGCAAAGTGTTAACGCTCCTTAGGTTGTCTTTTAACTAGGATTCACATCCGTAGTGATGCAAAACCATAGCGCTGCCTGTAAAACGCTTCTCTTCATAACGATTGAAGCATCCTGAAATCTGCTGTAAAAGCTCGAAATTAAAGTAAATCTGTTAACCGAATTTTAGCATGTTGAGTTAATACATGTCTAAATTTGTATCCTCTATAAATGGCTAACCAAGACAAACGTAGATGATACAATGGATATATTAATAGAGCCACTACTCACTTTTATTGAATTTCTGTCATGAGTTGTGCCATTTACCAAATAAATTTGGTTTTAATTTGATTAATAATCATGCCGTACTCCTCGCAAAATAGTAGTAGTACTATTTACTGACCTTAAAATTAATATTTACAACCTTTGACGGGGATAGCAAAATTGAAACATTTCATAGTCAAACATTTTCTCATTTTCAGAAAAAAGCAACATTATAGAAAGGTTAAAACAAATTTTCATTTTGTGTCAGTGAAAAAAGATAAGAATATATGATAATGATTGAGCTGAAACTAGAAGATGATTCAACAATGTAGATAGAGACAATGTAAATGAGCTTACAGAATTTTACAATTACAAATTATAACAATTCATTATGGTACTTGCAAAAATTGGTGTGTTTTTTATTCATAAACTTTTAAAATGTTGAAGCAGATCTCCAATACAAAATTGGAATTCATGATTGACGTTAAGGATGTAAAGTCTATATTGCTGAACTGCAGTACTCGTGCCTTTGTAGCAACTTCTCCTTGTTAGCACTGAATCATCATCAGTAATAAGGAGTGCCTACTACTAAGAAAATAATCTGTGCTAGTGCTCTTCAGCAACCTGATTAGGGGTTTACTGAAGAGAACAAATAACAAGCAGCTGGTTAGTGCACCTTGACGCACACCAATATTTGGCTCTTGTTCGATTCAAATCAGTGCTTTAGTCGTTGCGTATATGACTCGGATGGCTTCTAGCATTCTTCTTCCGAAACCCAGCGACATAAGTTCTTGCGGTAGTTTAGATCTTGGTACGCGATCGTAAGCTACGTTGAAGTCATTATCACTTACATTATCACATTATCATTACAGCATTAAAGACATAACATAATCGGTTAGAAATTTTGTTTTTACTTTATGCTTTGCTGTGGTGTTACAATATGCGTTAAACTTCAGGTTGTTTATTATATTGTGCGTTTTTGGAGTCTTACATTTTGAGTTAATTTTTTGATTATATTGTTAGTTAATTTTATTACATTATCGGTTATTTAATACATTATGCGTTCATTTTTAATACATTGTGCGTTAATTTTTTGGTATTACATTATCGGGCGTTTATTACATTATCAGTTATAACAAGCTTAATTAATAATGCTTGATACAGCGGTGTAGTGTTGTGGGAATACATGGAATGGCGCGTTTCTTGCACTGTTTGGAAGGGGGGATAGCGCTTCTTCACTGTTTCAAGTTAATTTTACCGACATTTCAGATATAGTCTGTCCATGCGTAGGCCTATAAAAAATTTTTTAGTAGAAATGTGTTTGAATACAATAGTTACATACTCATTAAGTGCAGCATTACGTCAAAATTATGAAAACGAGTCATAATTTGCAAATTCGTGTGATTCGACTATTATATTTTAGTAACTGCATACTTGGAACTATAAGCAGTTGCTATTATTTATTCGTTTATAAAATATACAATTTTATAAAGACAGGAAGGCAGCTGGGTTAAAGCACCTTGTTGATCCTTTTTCGAGTGCAACAGTTATTTGAAAGCGAAATTAAAAAACTAACAAGTACGAGATTCCCTTTTGAATTGTAAGTTGCCGTATCGCCATGCTGTATTCAGTATTTTTTACATAAACGACTTTACTTTGATGTGTTTTAAAAAGTAGGTAAACCTAAATTGCACTTCTTGTACTTCTGTGCAAGTATTAACGTTTAGGTTTGGCTGCTATACTTCGGCAAAATTTAGGCGTAATTCTTCTGCTTCTGTGAACGTTTAGGTTTCACTGTTACACGTTGTAGACCAATTTACTCTTTCTCGTGTAACATAATTTATTGATGTGTTTGCAAATTAAGGGTTGCAAATTGATTTACTTTTTTTCGCAACAGCAACAGCAAATAGATACACCTTAAACATAAATGAATCCAATAATAACTACTCAACCTTTACTAACTACTTCTATATCAGATGCAACCGACCTGCAGTCACTTACCTAAGACAAAATCAGAATCCAAATTGTAGATCGGTTTGTCTGCCTCTTGGACGGCATCGCTCATTGAAATGGTCAACAACAAAAACAACAAAATCGGGTTCAACAGCAATCTACCTTTCTTTGAAGCCATTTTCGCAAATATTTTGGCTACCTTTCAAAATGTTGTCATTGACTTCAGTTTCTCCGTCTTTATTAGAAACTTTTGATCAAGCCATCGTATCGTCGATTAGTAAACACTTTTGTTTATTACAACAATAATTTATACTAATTAACCACTACGCACGACTTTGCTTGACTGGCGTACACAAGACTTCTATTGAATATCGAACTCTCGTCTTTATTTGTTGCCGCAAATGAGCAGTGTGTGTTTGCTGTTCTTTTGCTCAATAATAATGACGGAGTTAGCATGTTTGTTCAACCTGCCAGGAAAGTTCTGATTCCGTTGATATTCGAAAGTGATTAGTTCCTTAGCGTAACGATGCAAGAAGATTCATGGAACGTTAGTGACGTGTTCTGCTCTCAGCATCCAACCACGCAGCTTTGTCTTTACTGCAGCTGGCTAAGAATAAAACGATGCGCGCAGGTGCACTTATTCCGCGAAACTGTAAACATGACAACGAGAAAATAGTTCTAATCAAGCAAAAAGGCTTCTACGATTCGACTGTAATAAGACATTAGTGTAAAATCAAAGCTTTGTGAAATCGCATTTTGCAGCATCAGTGTAATATTCATGCAACGAAAGCCCCAGCGGTTACTATAGTTACATACGATTTTTTTTCTATTTGCCTTGTATGACGTACATACTCGTTAATTACTTACTTACTGATTAGAATATTTGTTACTTGACATTCAAAAATTAACATTTTTGTTGATTACTTATAGACTTATTCACCAGATTGACGTCTTATAATTTGTATTTTCTTCATTTACTTGCAAATTTATTTAATTATTTCATATTTATTTCATTTATTTCATTATTATTTCATATAAAATTTGATGGTTTTTATTTTCTTGATTGTCATTATCAGGGTGAAATTGGCAGAAACATAAAATTACATATTCCTATTCATATTCTTGAGTTGCAGAATTCGATTTGTCGTTACTAGTCTGATCTGCCTTTTGTTACTCGGGTAATTGTCACTGACTTGCGTAAAAAACAGAAAAGTAAAAATGAAAAAAAGAGATGGTAAGAATACACTAAATTAGATGAACTTTTATTTACGGTTAAAACTTAAATAGTTTGTTCTCACTCATAATGTGATGCTACCCAATTAATTATCATCTGTCTTAAGTGCAATAATTTCCGTTTGCCAGATCATATTTAGTCTTTGTATTCGTGTTTTATTTTTACACGAACGAAATGTAGAATCTACAGCAACACTAAAGTAAATTAAAATCATTCCTTTCTGCATACACTAAGTGAATTTCGATAAGTAACCTTTAGATAATGCATAAAATAAATAAAAACAAAACCTTTTTAGTCTGATAGTTTTAAACAACAATTTATTAATCAGCAAATTATCGACCGCACCTCCCCCCCCCCCCATTATTATGCGCCCCACTAAGCGTAGTCTTTTGTCGACCTTACCTTAGAACAGTTTGAAGTGTCACGTTCTGGTTTAGGCATTTTTGTGATGATTCGATCCATTACGAAGCCATTGCATATCAGCACTGCATAGCAGCTATAAGTAGCTGGTACGGAATGGCCTCGTTGGTTCTGTCGGCAGACGGACGGGTGCGTCTACCACTTAAGCACCTGTTCCGTAGTCATGATCAGCATGAGGAAAGGCAGGAAAAGTTTCTGGCTAGAGTTTACCTTAATTTTTTTTGTTTGAATTTTTATATTTCTTTTCTATTTTCTCATCTACAATATTTGTCTGATCTGACTTGCCACCTCCGCAACAGTGTTATTAAGCATCTCAAATCCTGCATTCGTGTCGTTTTCGTAATTTTACGAACTAGTAGATGTAAGTTTTTTGCACAACTAATATTTGACATAATATTAGTTCCTAACTTGACTACTATGTTACGGGCAGGCTTTGCTGTTCCATTCGTTTGTTACGTTGCTATTTTACTGATTATTTGTACATGTAAGCCATAGTTACAAAGTTTATTGCTGCTATTATCAGGTGATGATGACGAGGGTGATGAACCCTGTCCCACATATTATTTGTACATATCAATGTCTTAAGTATATTAGTTAACGATTCTTACTTATTCGTTCTAGATTAAATAATCCCGAAAGTTGCCCAATTAATTTAATTAAAAATAAAGACTGTGATAAAATTATCTTTGCGGTATATTACCATTCACCAAATCAATCGGCTATTTTTATTGTTTACTTTATAAAAGCATGAAATTCTAATCTTGATAAAGCGTTCAAAATGTCACATGCGAATGGTTCGCAGCTGATGAGAATAATAATTACGGAACTGCAGGGCATGATGTACTTCTAAATCATAATTTATTTCCGTTAACTGACATACCAACTCATTTTTACGGTTTTGAAAGACACTCTTGCATTGATTTAATTATTACAGACTCATCCAACTACTCATTGAAATCTTTAATAAGGTCCATTGGCATACTTGTCCAATGTATACTGATATCATTGATGAAATTTATGATGTATGGTCTAGTTCAGTTCCAAATAATATCAAAGAGATGATACTGAATTTGCTAAGGTTACTGAGGTGACAGCAGTTCCTAATAATAAACCGTGTTATAGTAAACGCCTTTTTCTTCAAAGATAAAAATCAATAGATTATACAAGAACCCATATAACCCATATAAGAAATTCTACTGATTGGGCTAATTGTAAAAGATCGCGAAATTCTTATACGCTAGCTTGTAGAAATGCCAAAGAGAAATTGTGAGAATCTGATTTATGCGTCACTGTGCCATCCAAATACGTCCAGTAAAGGAATGCTTGAAAATTACTAAATAGTTATTAGGTAAGAAAGGAATAAATCATATGCCCCCACCCCCCGATTGAAAATGATGCAGTTTATTGTGACAACGCTGATAAGGCTGCTAAATAACCATTTTTCTTTAACAATTACCACTGATACTTCCAATTTGGCAGTGCCTCACTATGTACATAATGACACTCTGCCTATATTAAGTCATATTTCTTGTTTACCTGAAGAAATAACAACTATAATTAACGGTCCAGATTCTAATAAAGCGTGTGGGTATAATGGGATTACAGCCAGGATGCTGAAACTGATCTCTTCATTTATAACAGACACTCTTTGTTTCATTGTATGTAAATCGTTTGACTTAGGAGAATTTCCGTCAGTATTAAAACAAGGTAACATAACGCCAACACACAAATATGGCATCAAGAATGTTATTTGAAAATAACCCACAAAGGCACATTAGTAATAGGAAGAGCACTAATGGCAGCAGCAGGCAGGCAGCTGCAACAACAGTCCTTCTCCCCAACCTTGCCTGCCTTTTTTTGACGGATTTACTTTTTATTTGCCATAACGTTTTATTTTGTTATAACTTTTGATTAATTATTTTTTGTTGCTTGCCTATTTCACGTAGATTGCATTTTGGCTTGGTGTTTTTATCATCCATTTTTTATTTCTGTCTTTTTGGGTATTTTCCAAATACCAATGATTACCCGCTGAATTTAACAGGAAAATGTATACACCGGGTTTATTCGAATAGACCTCCAGTAGGCCTACATTCCCTTTCCAGTTTGACGAATGTCGTAAGACTATGTGTCCGCAAAGGGACGGGTCATTCTTGATTCGGAACAAACAGGCAGGCAGGAACCCCGGAACAAACTGGTTTTTGTTGATAAGAGGTCGCAAATTTAAATGGAAAATTTTCAGCTATAATATACGATTTGGTAATTCTACTCTGAGTAAACTGTCTCTAATGGAAAATTTGGGTCCAACAGAATGCCAACGTGCTAAGTTTTGTTTGTTATCTAATCTTAAACACACACGATTGAATAGTTTCTTAAATAAATAGGAAAATGATACATGTTTGGTGCAACGGAACGATCTTTCTTCAAGGTCTGACAGAGAAATTACTAGACCATTATACCTCCGCACGCAGTCTCAGTTTAGGCCTACTTTTGCTAACCTGGCTAAACGATTCGTGATAACGACTATGATTCGTCGGCAAAGTCTCACGTAGTTACTGCAAGAAAAGTAGGCCTAAATGCCACTTTGCATCAAGGGCAGATCTGAGTTTAGAAGTCGAGCTTCTACTGAGTCTGGGAGGAGATCTTTAGTGCAGCTTTTGTCAGGTCTGACCTGTGCTTTTTCCCTGCTAAGTTATTTCGGTGGCGCGAACTGACAAGGCTTTTAAACGGCGATTTTCTTTTCTAAATAACATAGATAAGATTTTATTTTTTAGTTGCTTACATTGAAAATTGTTACAGACTACTATTGCCACAATGTTCCAAACCTTAGTATTAAGAAGTGGTAAATTAAACTAGGTATAGTTGCACATAATTACATAGCTAAAAACTATTAAATTAACTCACAAATATATTAGGGAGATTAAAATAATAGACTCGGGTCTATAAGTATGACCTAACTATAATATTCTATAATACGTAATATTTAAAATTATGATTAGCAAATAAAATAAATTAAGAAGTTATGACTGATCAAAATCATAAAAGGCAGTAGAAAATTAAGAGAAAAACAAATCAAAATCATAAAATATAATGTATATACTACAGGAAAATACTGATCAAAATCGAAAGTAAAAAACGTCTAGTATAATTTATGACATTCATCTCTAGTAAAACGTTCGCTCATTTAGTCAGTTTTGTTTTTAAACCTTCACATAATCAAGGCCGCCTTTAGATAGCTCGACGCCCTAGGCAAACGCATTCTTAGTGCCCGTTCCTCAAACGTCAAACCTTCCTACACGGTCCCCATTCACCTCACCCACTAAATTGGATTTTTGCTGTTATGATAGAAAGTATAATGATAACTGCACGTTAAGCATATACAGGTATTATAGAATACTAATTAACTGCATTTAATTATCTATCTAATGTTGATTTCATTTGAAACTGAATGTGAGCGCACTTATCCGATCTTCACGAGCAATCGTTTTTTCTGCAATTTCTGCCGCACATGTACATACTGCTGTAAAGATTTTCACTCAGCATTTTCATCAGCACATCTTTGAAACACTAAATTCTCTTTTATATCCATTTCACGAGTTTCGTCGTCTTCATAGCCATAACTATGGCCTAGTTGCTAATACTTCATGGGCGAATCATTTTGCTGTTTAATGACAGCCAGCTTTTTACCTTCCGTTCACATCCCCTGTATTACTCTCCTGAAGACTTCCATTTTTATAGGTTTATCTGCCATAATTAGGTAAATACCAAGAGACATTCTTTTATTAAACGAAAGAGTCGTTTACTTCTGTACTGCTTTTATGCACACAAAATAAACTGGGGGCAAATGTAGTGAAACCCTTCAGTAATATCAGCATCTAGTGAAATAATCTTAGCAAGCCAGACAAAGCAAAAGTAGAAAGTGTTTTGATGAAGGAATAGAGCTTGGTGTTAGAGTGAACGAATCACATATTTTGACACAAGTTGTTTCTTTTATTAATGTGTTGTGAACTTGAGCAATTTCACACTGTTATTGCTTATATTAAAGCTAAAGTTAAAGACTAAACAATAGTTCCAGAATTTGTAGCACCCCAAAATTTGGCACCCTAAGCAATTGTCTAGTTTGCCTAGTGGTAGAGCCGGCCCTGCAAATAATACCCTAAATTTCAAGGAATTGTCCAACACGCCCGAGTATTCTAAGGTTACCTTTCTATAATTTGTTCTCGCTTTGTTTCGTAAAATTGTCCACCAGAAGCTTGTTTAGTGTTACTAAACTACATATTTCCTTTTCATTTTTCTTTGAATTTTCTCTGGTACTATTACTATTTGGTGTATCATGTATTGTTTTTCTATAGTCAACATATTCTCCAATCGGAATAATTTTGCCACCTCAAGACGATTTTCTTAGCTTATACCATCTATATGCTGCTCTAAGATAACACCAGCTGCTTTGTTGGCGTGTAATATTTATACTGTCTTATTTGTTTCGGGAATTGCCCCATATGTTGACTACAGAGAAGAAGAACTCTTGGGACTCACCTAACGAGTTATAATAGATTAGTAGGTATTTAGATACCCTGTTATTCACTAAGCGTGCAGATTACATTCACACAAAATCAATAGTTCATTAAATGCGAACAGACTTTGTTTTTATAGATAACTAGACCTAGTTTTATGTCTAGGCATAGCTACTTTTTGCTTGCGAACACGGCAGGCATATAGGTAGATCCAGTCCATGGTTGCAAGCAAACTTTTTGCTCGAAGAGAATTGAAAATTTTTAGGAAGTAAATTCTGAGTAGCTTTCATTTCAAATATATATTCTGTCCATTAAAGTCCGTTTTTTTGGATTATTTAATCTGTGTTGTGTCCATGTGAGGGTTTCATGTCTGTGCAGCCCTAGACAGTCGCCTTTGACAATATGCCGCGCTGATAACGACACGTAGGCATGACGTCACTGCAACAATTATAAAGGTCAGCATCACGTTTTAATTGCTTTACATTCGCGAAGACGTCTCGCAGATATCCTTCGAAAGTGCAGAAAAATGGGTTTTCCAATTCCAGAGCCATTTTGCTGGGATGAGAGCTTTAAAGTTTTCGTAAGTTGTGAATTCTATTTACAGTTTACGCCGAGCCTGTATCACACGGAGCTTGATTAGTGTAATTTTTTTGAAGAAAAATATAATTATCTCGTTATAATGATATAGCTATCTCAACGTACCACGGCATTGTAACGATTTAATACCTCCATTATAACAACATATATAGTTATCTCGTTATAATGAAGTAGTATCTCGTTATAATGACATAAAGATAACTTGTTATAACGACTTATAACAAGATACCGCCTCATTAAAACAATATACTACCTCGTTATCGCGACTATCTAACTAACGCACTTGACCTCAATTAAAGTTATTAAAGTTTATGCATTAATAACTCCTTTGTCAGTTTTTTTACGCACAAGAATTTCAGCATTTTACATTCAAAAGTATAATTATAAGGATTAGACATACAAGAATCGTTAAATAACAATTTATTTACCTTGGTGTTAGTTACCGATAATGACACGTTCCTGAAAGCACTAATTCTCTCATTTTTCTAAAATACATCAGAAAACTAAAGCCTAACATTTAACTGTTTTGAGATATAAATCAACACACTTGTAAGCTAAAAACATGTCAGCTGAACATTTTCGCCGTTGACTCGGCCTCTAACACAGTGCTTTTGCACTCCAGGCATAGCCACATATTCACGTATAACGCAACCATAACAAAACTTTTGATTTAATTAATTGGGGGTTAGTTGATAAGAATAAACTAACGTCAGCACGTAGCAATATTGGGCGAAGACTTGGGATAGAATCTTCGGACAACTTGGGAGTGAGTGGATCTTCGCTATAACAAGATAATTATGTTTTTCTTCTCAAAATAAAATTGACACTGAGCTCTGAAGTATCTAATGTAAAATCTTAGAGCTGAAAAATCCCGCTCTTTAAATGGGAAAGATGCTGTGTAGTTTGTCTTTCGTTTTTGTGCTGTTCAACGCTCTGTAAAATGGTTATGGTGGGACTGAGATCAAAATTTAGCTCATTTTATAGGATCTGAAACGAGGCACTGAACCGACAGAGTTCACTTAGGCACATTAAGATGCGTCTAAACAAGTAAAGTAACTTGGTCAGTATTGCTAAAATCAGTTTTTTCGGCAGTCGTTCATCTGTAGACTAACCAGGTTCGGCGCTGCTTAATTTCATAGCTAAACACGCATCGTGAGCACTGAATACTAAGTTGTTCAGGTCACACTTACTATTGACGAACAGCTTAGACGTAGAGTAACGGAGTGGGACTAATACCAATCTCGTTGTACTCTTATTAACGGTATTTCAGCCATTTAATAAAAGTTGATTTTACTAACATGAGGGTCCTCGTCGTGTCAGAGTGACATTCAAAGTGGTCATTCTTACACGTCAGGCCTCACCGATAATATAAGTGTCGTTTGTTTAGACTATCTGGCATTCCCGAAAGAAGCAAAGCTGTGCAGCAAAAGTAGTTTTACGTGCAGATAATTTTGGCCTGCTGGTAAGACGGGATTTGTGCCACTCCAGAATTATGCAAGTTAAATTGCCACGCAAAGCCGTCATTCATGCAAGTTTAGGCTATTGGGAAAGCGTGTTACTCATATACTTTCGCGACGAATTATCGGGTGCGTCCGATAGTCTAAACAGGGCTTAAGCTAAACTCTGTTAGTACATAATACCATGTACTAGGTCAGTACGCAGCCATTCGACAGGTGGCACTTTAAAAGTAGCGGATATTATATTCTCTTGTGACCTGTCTCGTGATATTAACTAAACTTTTCTGCGTTTGTGGCACCTTTTCTGTGTTGCGTATAAAAATAACAAAATTATTAAAGTTGTCTTTCAAAAGTACTGTTTTGTTACTTTAGCTACATAATACCTCTCGCTATTTACGTGTAGAATGGATATGCAGTACTTGTCGCATGCGGTTTCTGACATTAATTGCTATAATTTAAATAGGTTTGATTTTGCCTACGACAATCGCACTGCCTACGATAAAGCAGTTATGTACTGTATTTTAAATTTCATGTTACATTTCCTTTAAACATTTCAAGGTTAGTTTATTTCGTTCGCCTTGTATTAATTCAGTAGGGCCTGTCAAAGTGTATTAATGATCAATAAACCATTACAATTAACTAACTAACTAATTGTCCAATTAATATTTTTTCCAAAAAACGAAATAATAAAAACGCTACTCGTAAAATGCAAAATGTGCGATGGTAGAACATTTTTCTTAATGTTTCAGTACGATAAACTAGATGAACAACACAAGCAACTGTTCAAAGGCCTCTACGATGTAAACAAAGATCCTGGCAATGCCAATAAAGTAAGAGAACTCAAAGACAGCGTTATTGAGCACTTCAATACCGAAGAGGTATGTTGTAAATAAATGTTATTACCGCTTTAAACAGTTTTAAATTACCCCCAATTTCGATACCTTCACTTCACCTTAATATACGCCGAGGATATCAAATTACCTACACTGTTTTACATATGCGATCGAGCTCCCTAAGTGCCTGTGGTGTGCTAAAAGTACATAGACGCCAAAAGCGCCAGGTTGTCAACCCATCTTAGCAAGTGTTGCAGCGAGAAAATAGGATGCGAAGTTAGGAGCCATTCTTCTGATGTGTGTTGTTAATTTGACCAGTCTAAGTGCATACACAGATTTTATAGTGAAAATTTTTTGTGGCTGTATGAATGCGTATGTATGTTTTACACTAAAATTCGTTTTATACTTTTAGTATAGTTTAGCAAAAAATTGCGTGCTCTTAAAATCACCGAATTTCAGAAATTAATGCAGAAGTGTAAATACGAGGATTATGTGACTCACAAGACGTATCACGATGATTTTGTTGAAAAGCTAGGTGGACTAACTTTACCAGTTCCGGAAGACGCTATCAAGTGGGCTAAAAGCTGGTGAGTGCTCATTAATATATGTAATAGTATCCTCCATTTCCAGATTCGTCGTCCATTCTCCCCCCTCGCTCTTTCTCTCTCTCTCTCATTCGCGCTCTCTCTTTCTGTCTCTCGCTCTCTTTTCTTTCACTCTCTATTACATCAAGCTTTAAAAGAAAGCAAGTGTTTAGAAACACAAGCAGAGGAAGAAAATCTTACAAATATCCCAACGACTAAAAATTACTGTAAGTGAAAATTTGTGCCCCTCTGTCGGAAGAAATATCTGTAGACTAAGTCCGCCAGGCCCAGTCCCCGGTTACTTTCCAGCCCTGCGGCCCTTGCCCAGAAGCTAAATTTATGTCTTTCGTTCGTCAACGTTCTCTGTAAATAGAATATTGTGCACAGCCTAGTGACATCTACTGACGAAAAGGATTAGCGTCGCATTAGGACCTATACAGCAATCAACTACACATGCCCGTAGCAAAACACTTAAAATTAATGGGAACACCATTACTGAAACTACGAACACAAAATTGTTGGTAATAATTGTAGATAACAAATTAAAATGGAATCTTCAATTGGAAAAGTATTCCTTAAGATGTCAGCTAGCATTACATACTTGCGACAAGTTAAAGGACAACTAAATTCTAAAACCAAACTGCATATATACAAAGCTTTTGTTCTACCGCATTATACCTACGCTTGCAATTTATACAATAATGCTGAAACGCAAACTTCGAACAAAATAAATACTTTTCAAAATTATGCCCTAAGACTCATTACTGGTATCAGTAATAAAAACGCCTATGTGCTTTTAAAAAATGAATAAGCAAGTCAGTCAATCAAGAAAACTTTAAGAATACCAATAATCCAATTACACCCGAAATTTCACACCATGGTTTTCTTCTACAAATACACAAATAACATTAACATAGTGTTCTTAAGCAGCAAACTACCTCTGCTTCTAAAAATAGAGAAAAACAACAGGACTAACAATATTGGACAAATTACCACTAAAAATAAATATGGCCACGATAGAATAGATAAGACAGTAATAACCATTTGGAATAATCAATTATTTAGCGAAAAACAAGAATCCACATTAAAAAATGATAAGAAAAGGTTAAAAAAGAGACTAATGACAACCTACGCAATACCCCAAAATATAAATGATTTTGATAGTCTGTTGACAATTCTTATATTTTTCCACGACCATGTATTTAATAGCCCGAAATGCCTAAAATAGACATCATCTGCTTATCTACGACATTACAATTATGACATAGAATATTGTTCATTTTATACATGATAAAAAGTAACCAATTTTGCCATATTCATCTTTTTAGTATTCTCTTAATTCTGTAAATATGTAAATTTTGTACATAACCTGTGTTTAGAAGTTTTATAAGTTAATAATAATTTTATAATGTTGTAGTTCTTTTCTTCATAGTATTAGTTGTAGTTGACGCTATTGCCAATATTCACTTAAGTCGCATACACAGTATATGATCGACTGGTATGCTACCTCCGAGACGCAGTATACATTACTTATGTGCAATGTATTTTTTCACTTCGTATATAAGTTTTATTTGGCAAATAAAGACTTTATCCATCTATCTATACCCTAATGCTCCATTTTAATTAGGACATATGACGATATAATCTAAGAAAGGACGAAAGCTTCTTTAGGGCAACTTCACGGAAGCAGGCTATACCTATCTAGAACATCTTTTTGAAATACCTCACTGACCTTGTCGAACCATGGGCGCCAAATTGATATTAAATTTTACTAAAAAATTTCTTGTATAAATTTCGCAGCTATGTTCTGATAGCTATAATAAATCAATAATTACGTAAATCATAAATTAAGTAATATATTACACCCAATGATGAATGTTAGTAGAGGCACCGTAATACTTAGCATAATTCATTACCCTAGAAATCGACTGTTATATCCGCCTCTTCACGTCATCGTATGTACGTCTCCGTCATGCTTTATTTACGAAATGAAGTCGATGTAGCAAATGATCGTACTTCTGCCTTGATGAAGCTCATCAAGACAACACATTACTCGCAAATCGTGCAGATTACAATGAAGCACGTGTATCGGGTTGTGCACGATAAGTTCTGACTAATAAATGCAAGTAAATTATTCGCATTCTCCGGACATTATGAAAAGAACTAGAACACCTAGCCTAAGCTTAAGCCTTGCCCAAACTAGTTTCGTTAGTTAAATCGAAGACACAGCACATTGATTAATCTACCTTGTGATGCGCACGTATGCATGCTTACGAGAACCTATACCTCGTTTGCTCAGCGAATTCACGCGAAAAAGTTTTGCTTTCTGTCGTAAGTAGGTGTTCAATTTACACGTAAGCAGGTGTTGCGACTAGTGCAGATGGGGCAGGCCTGACTAAATGTAAGGTAGTCACTGGAGATTCCTTGGCCGAGCAATAAGTTTACATAAAATTTTACTTTAAAGAGGGATCTGCCGACCAACTTCAGATAGTGGCTTCGCAGCAAGGGTAGTCTACGGGGGGGGGGGCGCTACCACTTCAAGATGGTATTGCTTCTTGTGGGATTCTGTATTAACACTTGTCGGTTAATCGTATTAAATGCAACAGGACAAGATGCAACAATAATAATTATAGTATATTGTAATCACGTTTAATGACAAAACATTAGGCACGAAAATCAAACCGATGAAATATGTCATTAAAGCACAATACATCGAAACAAAACATTGGCAAAAATTTCCGAAAAAGTTATTGGGCAAAAGCGAAAACAAAATTAAGCAATAGCACCAAAAATAAACAGTGTTCATTATTAAACATATTATAATGACTTGGTAATATTTCCATTGGAACATAAACTAAACTAACCGTAGCAAATGTTCGTCTAAGGGCTTATCCTAACTACCACCCACCCCTGGGGAAATGCTAGCAAGTTAACGAGTTAAGAGTAGCATTCAGGGCTGTGACGTCACGTGTAAATTAGCAGCATCCGGAAACATTTCGTGGCTAATCCTCATGCATAATTTCAATGTCTGGCATGACTTCAGCTCGTGTAGGATCACGTTTATATTGAACATTTATCAATTGTGAATACCATTAGTCCATCTGTACCCATGACACGCTGCATAGTAACGGCAAACAATAAATCAACTTACAGATCGGTATCCCGTGGGATAGTCTGAAGCTCTAGATACCTCTTGCTGGCCTTAAATAAACAAGAGAACTGTCGTGGTGTCCTTCTCGTCTATCGCTCAACCGGTAGTCCTCCAGCCACAAGTACTATCACCATAACATCGGGTGCTTGAGAGTCCATTAACTGTCCAAAATCATCACCCATCAACTATGACAGCAGTAATCAAAAGTAGTAAAATGGACAAACATTGTCGTTCGAAAGTTCAGCAAAACTGCCATTACGAAAAGTCTGACCTATGTAATGTTTTCAGGTCCAGTACCAAAGCTCAACTGTTTTCTACCTTATACACCTGTATCGTGACGAGTTTTCTGGGTCACCTCTCCGCATTCAAAAGTTGATCAGACGGCTTCATATCGCGCACAAAATTGAATGCTACAAACCAACCCGCAGAACTTAAATTCCTAAATCTTGGGTTTAAAGGGCAACTGAACCATTTTTAATACTTGTTTTCAGGTTTAGTTGATAATATGACAATAGCTTGGTTGTCATATTAATTATTATTATTGATAACACCATCATTACATTATTTCTCATCAGACTTTCTGGGGGAAAATAAACAGTATGTTACAGCAGGTTTTGGTGAATCGCGCATAAGCCTTGCGTCAGGAAATATCTCTGTACTGTTCGGATTTTTCGCCGTTGACAAACAATCATAGGGCTATGTACCCACCGTGGCTTGGCATTTGCGACAGAGAAAACGGATCATGGCCTCATAGGCTGTTAGACCCTCATAACAGACTAACTAAGTTACTAACTATAACAAATTCTAAATAGTAGAATGCCGTACATTATAAGCATGCAACTTAAAAATAAACAGGACGATTTTCCAGATCCTATCTCATTTTGTAATATTTTCTAAAATATATATTTTATTATTGAATGTGAAAGCCACTATAAGGTCTGTACTCAAGTAACTTGAACTGCATCCCCATTATTCTACCTACATATTTACCCTTGCCTAATCGTGCGTATTATGATTTTGTTTTCTCTTCCTTGCATATTTGATTATTTCATATCGGTATATTTCCTGCATGTGTTGCGGTTTGGAAATCGCGTTTTACATTTTGTTATTTTCTTAATTAAAATATAATACTCACATTTGTATGTGAGCTTATGTGACTTTGAAGACGAGCTTTTAAATAATTTTAGCTCTTGACAATTCTTATTTGTATATATAGGCAGGACGCACCAGCTTGTTTTTATTTGTAAATAACAAACAAAAAACTGGACTATAGGTACTGTTTCATGGGCTAGAAACTACAGTTACGCAATGACAGTAAGTGCAAACAATAATAAACCCGCATTTACTGGTATTTTTATTAACGAACAGTCATTCGCTATTTCAGGTTAGTGAATCATATCAAAGAAGTCGATTTCAAATACAAGGGGAAATTATAAGAACTTGTTAGACCACTTCAACAAGACGTACATCGTAAGTGGAAGCTGTAATGCAGCATGGTATCTTGATCAAGTCTTCAACCTTGATTAGTATTTGCAAACATAATTTCAACAGGTTTTTGCTGAGACTGAACGCGATTTCTTTATAAAATACATTTAATGTTAATTGCATCTTTTTGTTTGATGAATGTAAATTCCTTTTTTCATGTAGTACAGGATGCTCATACAAAAACAAACCAATCCATAAGTAACACAGAGGAAGCCTAATACAGAAAGAAAACAGGGAATGCACTGCAACGTGCTTTATCCCAAGTTGACAACTGCATGTTTAAGTTGTGAGAAGAGAAATTTTATTTAATGGACAGTTGCTGCCACCATTCACATAAAAACAATGATTAACAAGAGAGCATGAAATATCAAATCTGAATTTAATTCTGTAACACTGTAAAACACATACAACAAAGAATAGAAGAATACATTCACAACAATAACAAGTCTATTATAGACAGTAGTAATTAAGTATTAAAATAAATAACACACGAATATGTAATAAAAAACAGTTGTAACAAATATTAACAATAAAAACAATGCCATCACTCCAATTTATAGATCCAATTTATAGATGCATATGCAAATAAGGGCCTCAGATTTGTCTTTAGTATTTAAGATAAAATGATCGTGGAAAGACACACACACACACACACACACACAAACACGCACGCACGCATGCACCCACACACACACACACACACACACACACACACACACACACACACACACACACACACACACACACACACACACACACACACACACACACACATATATAAGCATTAAATAGCAATTTCAAAAACCATACTCTACCTAAATATTTTGTACCATAGTTTATCTATGGGACCAAAGTAGATCATATATATAAGTCTTGTAAATCTTGTAAATCCAGCAACACATGACATACAAAGTACAAGAATAACATTTTGGTTCAATAAAATATGGTACATACCACAGAATGCTGTCTGGTTCCAAGATACAACTACAGTAAAACAGGTAAAGTTGTAACACGGTCATTGTTCTTTCCATTATTCTAACAAATAAGCAGAAATGATTATCTGTCTACCTCCCTTTCAACGTTGACTATTCAATGAATAAGCTGCTAATAAAAAAGCGGTTGGCAGAGATAAGCAAAGTAGAAATGCTGATGAAAACAAAATGTAATAATATTACCAGAATTAATAAATACAAAGTAAATATGGACTTTTACTACACTAAGTTAAGACTTAAAAAACTTAAAAAAAAATCTAGTTGTCAACTAAACATCAGTTCTTAGTTCTCAGCTTCAGTGTGCTGATTCTGGGTTCCAGTCTTCCCAATGTTCTAGTTAAAAAGATCCAGACCCAGAGTTACCAATGAACAACTCAGAAAAAGTCAGACAATCACTTCCAAAATTACAGAAATTAAGCACTCAACAGCAATAAAAACCAGTCAGTTCAATTGATAAACACACGAAGAAATCTATTGTAGTCAACAGACCCTAGCAGATCTCTGTCATAGAATGAAACTACATGATAAAACTCATCATTGCTATAGTTAATGTCAAACTGTTGCAAAATACGGCGGAAATCTCCAATCTTAACACGTCCAGTATTCATCGGATCAGCAGTTAAGCACTTTCGCCGGATAGAATTCCAGTTATCAGCAATGCGAGTGTGGTAACGCAACATCGCTTTGGAGAAGTCGGTCTGTACATCTCCAATTGCATCAAAATTGACATCCTAAAGATATAAAAATAAGTGCTATAAGCAGCAGTTATTTAAAATAAACGATTAGATCCATCAATTCTAGCTTTGCACCGCTTAAATGTTGTGCTATGGCCAGTTAAATTTTGCATAGTTTCATCTTTCTCTTGAATGTAAATGGTGCCAATTGGCGGTGTGATTTTACAAAAATAATTCATGCTTACATTGTCTTACAAGTCTGCATAGCTCGGTGGCAAAGCATGCAAGTTTTAATATTACAGTCGGTGTTCAAGTTTTGATTAACACACAGTTGTTTAACATAAACTGCCAAGTTTATTAGCTCTAATCTTTCACAATTAAGATTCATTATTTAAAGGATTCACACTGTTAGTTTGATTTACTGCCAGTTGAAACATTACCTCATAGTGGGGCAAGCAAACAACAACCAGCTGATATAAGACTGAAACATTGTTTATATAAACTGCATTTTAAACATGTACTCCCACTTTAAATTTAGGCAACAACCTTGAATTTTATCATTAGATAGGTGACTTCAGTAGTTGAGCTGGTTATTGTTGACTGCTGAGCCACTTGTAATTGGTTTTTTCTTCTCGTGCACATAATCCTGGCTCTGTGAGACATGCTACACCTCACAAATCAAGTTAGCATCATGGTTATCACTTGATCGCATTTCACTTAACTACTAGCAGTTCCAAGAAATACGAGCTATAAGGATTAGACTGTATATCTAATCAGGAACATTAAGTAGGAGGTATATGAAATAAACTGCTTAAGTTAAGCACAAATGGATCAGGAACTAGCAGGCTAAATAATAAGACTTCAGTGATTTTCATTACGGTGATTGCAAATTATATCCTAGGGCCTTAACAGGACTTCAAGATCTAAGAGATAATAGAAAATCCACATAAAGGGATCTAGACAAGATCCTGATCTAAGTTGATTGTATACCTATTAAAAGTATAACAGCTTAACTTATTTTTTGGAAGATTTCAACAAAAAAATACGTAACTTTCAAAATAAACTTCTTCAACACTTTTTAGCATTATTTCAATTATGTCAAGCCAAATGCTCATTTACAGATATCAAAAATATCAGACCAGATGAATGATTAATCTTGAATTAATGATGGAATTAAGAGAGTTAATAAAACAAATTGACAGAACAAATGGCTGAACGAAAAATGCTATGACACAGCCTGTAAATTAGCCAAGATTAAAATAATAATAAAGTGTTAAGTAAGTCATAAATAGCAGTTTACGTGAATGAATGAAAGATAGAAAGGCAAGCCAAGCAGGATGATCCATAATGCCAAAAAAAGTTTAGCAATTTATCCAAACAGAAGGCAGCATATTGAGAATGGCTAAACAAATTGCACAAAACCAAAAGACCAACAGAGAGTAACATACTACTCAAATATACTGACTAGACATGAGCACAAGATGAAAAATCAACCTGAACAAAATGATTGAGTTTGAGTAAGTGGTTAAAGGTTAAACCAGGCATATCAAACAAATCATATAGCTGCAAGCATGCAATAGCTAATAAATTAGGCAATTCTGTAGTGTAAATTATATAAAAAACAATATTTCAAAATCATGGAATGCAAAATGTAGAATATTTTGAGGTAAGGTATATATATATATATATATATATATATATATATATATATATATATATATAAGTTTTTTTCCTTCAAATTATATGAAATTAACAACAATAACTTCCACTAGATATAATGAAACAGTCACAATGAAATCCTGGCAAACTAAGAATTAGGAACTGAAAGTCGAAACCTCAGGATCAAAGCAAAATGAAATTAAAGAAGAATCTGTTCTTCTGCATCTTTAGTTAAAGAATCCACATTGTCTGGTTAAATTTTAATTCATAGTGTTAAATTAGGCACATTTTAGTACATCATGCAGTTAAGTGAACACAACTAAATGCAATAAATAGTATTTCTTCAAACCAAAGATTTAATTAATTAATTAATTTCTTCTTTTTTGTGCATTTATTTCACACATTTCTCTGTATCTCTCTATAATAACTTTGCAAACAAAAAATTAGAATGCGATAGTGGCCATTTGTTCTTGTTACACAAAACTGATACGCTGTGTACAAAAATTGTGTTTGCAGTTCCTTGCTTCTTGATGCATTCTCTCCTACAGGGTTTTTTATGTTAAAGCTACCACTTGATTTATGCTCTCTATCATTTTTTGTATGGGATACAAATATTTAACGGATACACATTTCTACAATGGAAACTATCGGACACAAAAAATCTGTTTCTGTGCAGGACTTTGCTTGTGAACATGGGAAAACTAACACAAACAAATCATAAAAGAACTTTGTACATGTACCAGAATTTGAAAAAGTTGTGTAACATGTGTTCAAAATAATATTTTCACATTGCACACTAACTGATTAGCACCTGGCAGTTTCCATTACAGACGTGTGTTTGGTCATAAGTTGTAAATAGCAACAGAAAGATCACACATAATACATTAAATCATTCAGTTTAGCCAAAATTTTTACCTCTGATTTATTACACAGCATTTTCAGTTTATGACTTTCTGGGATCATTTTCTTATTATTGAGTACTATGTGGCGTACAAGATTGCAGTAATGAACTCGGCCCTTTTCCAAAGCATCATGCTTGTATAATAAAGAATGCCACTCATTCACCGAAGCCTTTACATCAAATTTTTCCATTATTTCTGGAAAAAAACAAAAATAAATTTGGTAAATGTTACCTATGCAGACATAGCAAATGCTGACTTTTTCCTTGTCACTATGAAAGTCTTGCCCACTGAAATGCACTATAATTTAACCTTGTTATAAATAAACAAAACACCAACAATTACAGGAATCAACAAACAAACAAACTAATGAGTGACAAAATGCCCAATTAGCTTAGAAAAATAAAAAAAAGAAAAAATACAAAAAAAATGAAAGGATAAATGACTACATGAATGCATGAATGAATGAATGAATGAATGAGTGAGTAAATGAATAAATAAAAGGATGAAAAAATGAGTAAATGAATGAACAAACGAACAAACAAACGAATGAATGAGGAGCAAATAACTAAAAACTTTTCAAAGGAAAGCTACATTCAGTATCATTAGATGGTTACCAATTTACCTGCAAACTTTATCAGAGACAAAGTACTTTTGTCATCTGTATCAGCTCTTCGACAAACTTTGTAGACTTTCTTCCAACCTGACAAAAGAAAAAAACATCTGTGATCCAACTTAAAATATGCTGCAATTATAATTTGCCAAAAATCGTTGATACTTATTTAGTGCCAACTTTTGATGCTATTGCATATCCATTGACCCAATTGGACAGACGTTCAAACAAATCAACTTATATTTGCATTGTCTGCCAAATTATGAGTACACTAGTAGCTGGTTAAACAATGCTATGTCACGCACAGAAAAGCTTGGCAATCTGCCAACACACCTAAAAATTTCACTGGCAATAGGCTGAATGCTCGCATATGCAACTTGACAATGATGACATGACACGATACTTTATGATTTTAAGCACAACAAGCATTTATGATGTCACATGCCAGCTACGAGTTACCTCATACTGGCAATTGAGAAAAAAACTAGGATAATGGTAGGCAAAGTGTTAAAATAATTTGTAGTAATTGGTCATAATTAGTCTTTAGACATGTGTTCCCATTTTCACCTTTCTACCATAGCCCATGCACAGTGAGTGGCTATTAATTTGGCTTGGTTTGGGCAAATTGCATAAAAATATAACATCAATAGTATGTATTTATCCAATTCAATGCCTTGCAAAAATCATAATCTGAGCACAGAAGTTAACAAGTTTGTGTTTATGATTATGGCAATTGTTGTATCTGTATTGGGCAAACGTAAATTATAAAGAATACAAATCCACATTACAGAAGAATTGAAGAGAAAGTAATAAAATATGCAAATCAACGTGACAAAAAATATTTTTGTACATAAGAAAACCCAGATACTTGTTCAGAGTAGTATTTAGCAAATAGTTACGTGTGAACAATGTTTCTCTTTTACGTATGTATCATACATTAACAGCATATATATACAGTTACGATATAATTGACTTTAATCCAGAAACGATGGAGTGTATTTGCCGCTTAATAAAACTAAGTTTTCAATCATCAAACAAAAACCGTATTATAAATCACTGATATTGCTGGAAGCATCCCTCACTTTTATTCATCAACATGTGCAGTTGCTTGTTCAATATATCGATCACAGCCTATAAAGAGAATTTTTTTCTATATCATTACAGAATAAAATGTGTGAATAATATAGATATAATTGTCATAAAAGCTGTAGAGATGAGCTGCAGTCAAAATATGAATTGAATGTTTGTTCAAAGACTGTATTAATGTGAAGCAGCTGCAATAGATTAATTATTGTTTTTGCACACTATTGATATATCAGTCTTTTACATAAAAAGATATTAACTGGACTTCAAATCAGAAATGGTGTATTTTATAACTTGTATTCAGAAATTACAAATTTTATTTTTCTGTCAAAGTAGTTATCAGAAAATTTATCACTTTCATCAAACTAAACTTCCAGAAAGAAATGCATCGTATTACATTTCTGATACATTAATAGCTTGGCAGAAAATTCCATCAGTTTCACTTTTTTCGTAGAAAACAGTCATTTTATGTTTGTATATCTTCCAAGCACTTAACTAGTAAGGACTGATAAAGTTAACTCGGCAAATATGTACAAAACAATAAAAAATTGGAAAATGACAGTGATGTAATGACAGAAAATGAAAGTCTAAAGACAGATAATCCCGTTACGAAAATTTACAGCAGCTTTATTACCTTATCTACATTAACTGGTTTGCTGCCAGCTGAAGCAGAATGGCAACTCTTTTCCAGTATCACAGGTTGACCTGCAGAGCTAGGCATTTCACGTTTCATAGATGCAGAGCGGCTGCACAACCCTTCCCCAGAAACAGATTTGTTAATTATCTGTAACGTAAGTCAAGAATTAAGTAAATGATAACTACTCCAAACCACGTAGGTTGGTAAATATAACAGGTAACCTTGAACAAATGGCACAGAATTTTTCTCTCCAGAATGTGGTTTCAGGTACCCTCAACAAAAAATTGGCCAAATCTAGATTGGTACTTTTGAAACATATATATAAATCCAAGATGGCACCTGCTGGGGCCAAAAAACTGTTATATTTCTTAAGCAATCGAGCCTAGATGGAAAATATGTATTACTGACTGAAAGGAAAATGCACTAGAGGATTCCAAAGATGTTGTAATTTTTCATTTATGATGTCATTATGATCACTGCTTCCTTGTTGTTGAAAATGGGACACTGGCATTGATCTTTCAGTACAGAAATTATGTGGTGTACTTTTTTATCGGTCATTAGGATCAGTGATTTAGAAGGCGCAATCGACTTTTGGCCCTCACATTCAGTGCCAAACAAATGACGTAAATCAAAATTGATGATATGCGAGATCAATCTATAACTGATATTGAATGCTGTTGCAACTACTGATACAGTAGGTGCCACTTAACAGATTCAAAAATGCCTGGTACGGGCCGCTCCTATGCAAGTGTACATAAAAACTGTCGATAACTGACTCAAATAACTCCACATATTGACTCAATATTTTTGCTTCACATGCTTCAGTAAGACACTTTCCTGTGACTAATAAGCTCTTATGACTTTTATATCATCTTAGTTCACTTTTGTCCTACAGTATACATAGAAACAATCATGTTAAGTACCATTTTGTTTTTAAGTAGGAACGTTTATCATACTGCTACGATGCTAGCCTAATGGTTTGCTTTGACCCACCCATCCACTGCAATTAATCTCGTTACCCAAGAATTCCCGAAAGCTAAACATTTAATCACTTGCTCAGCGGTTTGCTTTTCAAGCTCTGGTTGTGTTTGCCAGAAAGTTTAATCAGTTAGATGTTGCTGTTATGCCTGGGACGCAGGTACAGTACAGTAAGTACGTCACAATTGACGTCTAACATAATGTCAATCATTTTCGTTGACTACCCAATCAGTGTGCAAATTATCTCACACACCCCTGCAGCAGGTACGTTCGGGATATTTAGCTACAACTCCGTCTAACACTGTTATGAAAAATGCTCAAATTTTCTTTATTTAGTGGGAGAAACATTTGCCTAGTTCTAGATTTTATTATTGTCAATTGAAATTTCAAGTGATTTAGTGGAAATATATAGTCTAGTTTCGTTTATAGGAAGAAATGCACAATGCTTAAATCTATGAGTTGCTGATTAAACAATTCTGCAATAAAAAATACGCAGTTTAGTTTAGTTTATGGTGTTTCAAGTTAGATAAAGACAACTATTTGATTAACTTATAATAAGGACAAAACAAAATGTTTTCTTTTCTGACCAGTTTTTATAAACCTTAATGCGATCTTCACAGTCAAAATTAATTCAAATGTGGTCAAAACTTATATTATACATCAATGTAATATTAGCTAATTTTATGCTATTTTTTTGGTTATAATCAAGGTAACCTGACAAACAGAAAAATACAAAAACTTAATAAATCTTGTGGACGAGCACTTGATCAATTAATATAGAAAAATACATCGCAGGCTTGATGTTCCTATGTTTAAAGGCAAGAGAAACAAAATATTTTTGTTGCTCATTCATTGTAAAGCAAGGCTAACTGGCTTAGTTTCTTTATTATATTTATGTCTCTGTATTTTGTAGTCCTTTGAAACTTCGTCTCTACATTCTGTTTAAATTGAAAAGTTATTTTTTGGCTACTTGAAGCGTTAATTTCATGTTAAAATAGCTGCTGCTCTGTAAATTTGTGTTTATGAAAAAGAGCAATCAGTTTATCTGCTGATTAGACATTAGTTGTGACTGTCATGTTGTTTAGTTTAGTTTAGTTTAGCTTAGACAGTTGTTGTCCTGCGTAAGCTGTTGTCTGGAATGCTACTGAGCGTGTTTACGTTGCAGTGGGGGGGGGGGGGGGGTGTAGGGGGTAGGGGCAGACCGTTAGACCAATATGTTTGACATCAATTATAGCAAGCGGTAGCTTAGGCGAAACTACAGATGAAGCTACTTGCGGGTAAACACCGGCACCACTAACAGTTTAAGCATGCCAAGCACTAAGTATTGTATGGGAATTTGTGCATCATACAACAACAAATTTTAAACGTTTTTAATTATGAGAATTTTGTGAGCCAACTTCTTCACAATAAAAATGAAAAGCCAACTTTAAAGGAATTTTTGTAATTTTATTGCTAATTCACTTATATAAATTAACATTTTAAAATATTTTTTCCAATTTTAACTGCGCAAAGGAATTTAGGCATTACTTCATGTCTCATTAAAAAATTACAATGTATAGAAAGCTAGTGACACATACTTCTATACCAGTAATACTGCACCCATCGGTTAATAAGTTCAGTTGGTTAATTGGGTCAAAACACTTCGGTCCCAAAGTGTGTCTCTTAAGCGGCGCCTACTGTATTAAAAATCAATTTTCAGCAACAACAACAACAACGAAGCAGTGATGTTCTTAATTACTTCATAATAGTATTGCAACATCAAAATATAACTGATTTTTGGCACCATGAGGTACCATCATCGATTAAGCAACTATCCCCAAAGTACCAATCCTGATTTTAGCCAATTTTTCGCTGATGATGCCTGAATCCACATTCCAACAGAACGTAAAGAGGAAAATTCTCTTGCAATTTGCTCTAAGTACCCCCTTACTAGGAACTATTTTTACCAGTGGCGACCTGAATCTAAAATTTCTACCTGGAAAACTTGTAAAAGGCCCCAGTCAAAAGGAAACTACTTAATTTCATAACATAGCGAAAGGAATCAAATAAAAATAAAGGTTTTAGGCAAATAAAATGTTACATCTATTCAATATTGTAGTACTTATTTATGTTAATGCGTGCATAATACAAATACTAGAAAATTTTAATAATCTTATAATAAAAACGAAAATCTCAATCATAGAACAACCAATCCAAGTAATTTACAGAGCATAATTTTAAATCGTTTTCAAAGTGTAATTAAAATTGGAACAAGCGCATTTTTAATATGTATGCACTCGACCATTCCTCGTTTTTGCAATATATAATTTCATTGCTGATCTTATGTCATATCAATTTGTAACGGGAATGTATATATATATATATATATATATACACGGAATTGAGAGTCGAATCCCGGTAATAATCGGCTTATTATGATTCTCGGTGATACAATGATTTTTTTATGTTCCTGCCAAGCTTATAATAGAACATAAGTAATCTCGTATGGTTACTACAAAACTCATTATTACGAAAAGCCCTAATTTGTGCGATGTTTTCTCAAAGTCTTGCCAATATAATTTTAACGTAAACAAACACTGTAATACGATTTTCAGTCTTTCTCTAAAACGTTTGTACAGTAAGTTGCCTGCCCCGTCTAGACAGTAGACACACTTCACCTTTTACCACGATGACCATGTATACCTACAGTTTATATTTGGTTTTACCTGGCATACCGTGCACTTGAAGAAACTAATATTGTAACTTGAAATAAAATACAGTAAGATTAGTGATTTGCTAATTCTCTCTTATTATCTACCTATCTATTTATTTATTCTCTCCCCATATCTCTCTCTTGCTCTCGCTCTCCCTCTCCTCTCTTTCACTCTTTGTTTATCTAGCATTAAATTATCTTCAAATTGTCAGTGTTATTTCTAATGTTTCTGAACTTATTTTTCGTTTAACACTAGCTGTCTTTATTAGTGTATTTAGTTAATAATGATCTACTTCCAGAAAGAAAGTGAAAATTATGCAATGCTGCCAACCAGCTATCAACCTTATGTATAAGTTGGTGTAACACAGTAGCCAGGTTACGTCAGGCTAGCCACCCAGCAATAAAATGCTGATAGCTTGGTTTACTAAAGGAAATATCTGGGATGATGAAGGGTTAAATAATTACAGATATGTTCACTGAAATCAAAAGACGACACGTGTAGGGAATATACCCATGTCAGTTAATTCTTTATTTCTAAAGTGATGGTCCATCACTTTGCGGCCACTGGGCAATTTCCCAGTATCCTGGTGGACCAGTCTGCCACTGATTTTTACCCATCTAATGGCTCATAAATACATGCAACCAGTGGGTTCAAAGCCTGTAACAGCAACCTAGAAGAACTAAGAAATGACTAGAGAATAGAAAAAAAATTAAGTTTCATATTTCTGTAAAAAAAGTTAGGCATTTACCACCTCAGCTGGTGCCGTATTTGGCCGTTCCTCTTCTTCACGTTTTTCTGCCACCAATAAATCACTTGCTGAACGTCTAGTAGGCACAAACGTCTTTCTTTCTGTAACCTCTTCAACCTTCAATTCCCTGAACTGACCACGCACGTAGCTGGCCATTTCCTTATTTTTCCTGGCTGTTGTCTTGTAACCAAAGTGAGGACTTTTTAGAGTATGAGCCTGGTCACAAAAATATCAAGCAAACTGAGAAAGTTGATAATGCAAAACTATACTGCATGAGAGATCATTAAAAACCTCCCAATGATGCAAATGTAAAACTTCTGCTGCTAAAGTAATATCCCTCAAAAACTGTTATAAATAATATTTATTACAATGAGACCTGAAAGGCTAAAACACTATCATATCAAATAGGATTTGAAATACTGATTGTTTTAAATTCTTGATTACCTTTTATTTGGGCCCTGCTAGTTTAGGTAATTTTAAGGTCCGCCATTTGATGGTTATCGTTTCGCGTCACACAAACTGCCCTCATTTATGTCATTGTGTAAACACAATGGCTTACTAATGCAATGCATTGTTGTTGGTAAGTTCTGCTTATTATTTGTGGCACAGCTTTGCTTTATTACATTTTTAAAAAGTGCATTCATCAAACGAAAACATTAACAATAATAAAGCAAATGAAAACATTTAGACGTAAATGCAAAGCACTAAGCTAATAAAGAGGTAAAAATCTTAGAGAAAAAACATAAAAACTCACATGGTATTCTTTTTTGGAGGGTATATTTTGTTGTACAGGTTTAGCATCACCCCCAGATAAATTAGAGTCATTGCCATCACTAGTCAAACACTCATCATTGCCACTTCCACTGTGAGGTGTTTTTATGAGATATTTATTGAGAAATTGTTTATAGTCCAAGTTGCCATAAGCATTGATCGGCTGAATGTACCAAAATGTGTTAAACTGCAAAGGAAATTATAGTAACCACTAATTAGTAAGGATAGCACAACATATATAGCAGTAAATACAAGTCTTACCATGTAAACTTTATAAGATACTACAACAGGGTAAGATTTTCTTAACAATTAAAGAGCAAGTCAAATAAAATAGTAGCATACAATGGTCAGGTGTTCTAGCAGAGTAATCATCATTACAATTATAGCACCAATCAGGATTATCTCGTAATAAATTAGTGCACCTAATCATCATAAAAATCTGTATAGTTATTTGACTAGAAAATCACATTCTTATATTTTTAAACTTAGAGAAATCTTAGATGTCAACAGAGGCCAAACAGTAATTAAATAGGAATTTAATAATTAGAATATATCACATACAAAAATTTATTAAAAATGCATTTGTTTTTAACTAGTGAAGAAAGTTGTTGCAACTGACTGCAAATGGCATGAAAATTGTGTGAATTTTGCAAGGAAGATGCAGTGCAACCATGACCATCTCGCAAAGAAAGCCAGTGCTACCAGAACAAGTTTGTCACACATCACCTGTACGTTAACTGGCTTAATATACTGAAAAACCTTAACATCACTTGGTTAACTTACGGCACTAGGCAGCTGCAATACCACATAAAACTTTTTTTGTTACACTTTGTAGACAGAGCTATTCCTCAAAAATAGTTCTCCTGCCAGTCCATCTCCAAAACGTTTTTTGTGAGTAATCTCAGGAATTCTCATGATCCAAAATGTTCAAAATTGAACAACTATAACTACATATAATAATAAGGTTGTAGTCTTAGTCAACTCAGCCAGCATACAATTTTATTTTTCACTTTCATTTCATATTTTATCGGTCAATTTATGGTTTATAATCAAACTTGCCTCTCTTTCTTCCTCTCAACACACTTATTAGGATTTTTCAATAATCAAATCAAAAGTTGTAACAGTAACTCAAGCTTTTAATTACTACAGAACTAATAGGCAGTGACACTGGTGCATTTGAGATGCTCGTGACATCATCAAGCATTTTAAACATTCAACTTCCCCTTAGAAAAAGGTTATGAAATCTATGAAATCTACATTTTGACAACCAATTACATTTTGCCTTTAGTTTAACATTAATAAGCATGATTTCACCTACTCCACTTTCTGATATAGGACAGTGGTGAAGATGTAATATCTTCTTCAAGTCTGACTTGCTGACAACTCCAAGTTTAGCATAGTCTGACTTTCTGCACGACTTCATCAAGTTCTTGTAATTTCTGGTCACAAATTTCTTCATCATCTCTTCGCCTTCTAGATGAGCTGCAGCCACTACCTAAGTACAGTCATATACAACTCATAATATGATATAACTTAATCTACTTGCCTGTCTGTGTCTATGTCTGACGGCATTCATCTTGTATCACATTACAAACATCTGTACGACAAAAGTGGTCATTCTTAGGATTGCAAATTGCTACATGTCATCAGTTTCTAGAGAGTGGATTTTACATTTTTTGGTACAATATATGAGCATTACATCTTTGTTTGAAATCATGACTAAGTTTGCATTTTTTTCAGCACCTTTATTGAGCACTGTTACCTGTTGTGACATGCGTAGCTGCTGTATTCATTAATTACCAAAAATGATAGCAAACTAAACATGTAGCTCAGTAGCACACTTAAAATGGCAAACCAATTTCCATTGTTCAAACTTAGACTTGCATTAATATAAATTCAATAAACAGCAGCTCTAATGTCACGCATGGTATCTGCTTAGACCATTCCGCAGTTCCAGAACCAGCTGCCCGGCTGAGCTGAAAGCGCACGAATCAAAAGTTTGCGACCCTGTTTTACATCAAAGTGATACACGAAAAACTTGTGATGTTCATCTGGGAAAATGAAAGGCAGCATTCTGGTTACAGTCACTGAAAGTTTTTAATTTTTAATGCTCCAGCAAATGTGCTGTTACAGCCATATTTCTACAGAAAATCAAGACAATTTTCAGATGCTTCACAAGTTAGCAGTCTCTAGAAGTGGTCCAGGCACTCACAATTCCTGAGACTGTACTGTGATGAATTTACATGTACAGATAGTTCCTGGGACTGCAAATGAAGAATTTGGATGTATAGACAGTTCCATGGATACCAAACTTGAAAGACAAGAAAAATGAAAAGTTGAAATACAGCTCGAATTTGAACCAGGGACCTTCTTGGTCTTATTTGGCAGATGTGTAGAAAACTGGGTGCTAGGCATTGATCAAGGCAGCCACAGTTCAATTTTTGTAGCTGGCCAACCAAATTCAGCATTTCGAATGTTAGACCATACTACACCATAGAGTCATACTAACTAATTAATTACATCAATTTAGATTTTGATCAACTTTGAGCCTGAAGTCCTGTGGGTTGATTAATTATTTATTATAATGTATCAGCTGATTATATATAAATTGTATGCCAAAGCACAGGGAATTAATTTTATTGCATCTTCACTAAAAAACTATAATTTCACAGTAAGTTTCACAGCACGGCAACTGACACTTTTTCATTAATGCCCAGCATACTGATATAACAATCATATCATTGAGTAAAATAACTACTGAGCCTTTTTTCTAATGATATGTTAGGCAGTTTCTTGTAGTCCAGTAGTCCGTGTAGTCTGGCAGTCCGGTAAGTATATAACAGTTATACATTTTCTGTAATAATTGGTAAATTGCAACCAGAAATGTGCTTCCCCATCCATGTCTACAAAAATTTTTACATTATAGCCTGCTATCAACGAGCAAGAGTTTGTGAAACTGGGCCATGGATTTAGCACAAGTTACCGAACTATGACTGTGTAATGGCGCAAAATCTCTAATGTTGGATAAAAATGTACAGTGTTCCCTCGCTACTTTGCGGTTGCGTTTATCGCGGACTCGCTGTTTTGCGGGTTTTCAAAAATATTAATGTAAAATAATTATCACGGTATTTTTGCTGTTTCACGGATTTTTGCAGTACTCTGTCTAAAGTATTTTAGCACACAAGTAGTACATATTGTACAGTAATGTATAGATTTGATGAATTTTGCATAAAAAATCACAAAATGTATAAAGATATATTAAAAATAATAATTCTAATATTAAAAGAATATTATAAATCATAAAAAAATTACTATTTACAGTAAATAGTGTATTTATTCGGCGGATGAATACACACCAAAAACGAAATGTAGTACTTGTGCCCGCTTGAGATGCTACTTGCCGACGTGAGATTGTACAAAACACACGATTGGTTGATTGATAAGTATAGCGTCCCTACTTTGCGGAAATTCACTTATCGCGGGCGGGCCTGGAATGGAACACCCGCGATAAGTGAGGGAACACTGTATATGACAATCGTGAAATGTGCTACCAGTCCCAGAACCCGTATGGATGGGCCAAACAAGACAACAAGACCAAAAATTTTACCAACAACCAGTTTTCTCACAAAAATCAAGCACAGCACATTCCTCCGTTGCTGGTAGTATAGATCGTGGGCTTGTGACATATCTATGTTTAAACGAGTAATTATACTTTTTAATCGAATTATATTCTTTACAGCTCGGGAAACTCAGCATAATGACTATAACTTGCGGTTTAATACAGAAAATGATACTAAAACATACAACACTTTTAATAAGACTTTCTTATCTTACAACATCCACATGCTTAAATGCGAAGATAAGTTCGCACACAGAATTAAATTAAACAATAAATGATAAAGTATTCAAATAAGTATTTAAAAATATGCCAAACCTCTGCTTGTGACTCTTCCAACAACATTTCCTCAATAAAAGTGCTGTAATCTATGAAGCCTCTTTTTGAACGATCTTTGATTAGAAACAAAAACTGCTCATCTGTAAGTTTAAAATTGAATGTTTCTAAAATGCGGCGAAAATCAGTAACTCGCACCCAACCATGCCAACCCTTGTCAAATTCTTTAAATATCTGAAATGCAAAATATTAGTTATGTTATAGACTTGTGGCCAATCACCTACACAGTCAGTATGTGATATATATTTAATTATTCCAGGAAACATGTTATTAAGTTCACAAAGAAACATTTTGATGAATACTAGTTATTTTTAACAATAAGCAATCCTGCAATCAATGTTTGTTTACCCGTAGAAAGTTTGCAATACTTACAAGTGATACATTCCGTACGTTTCTCTTAAAAAGTTCCTTTAATTTTTCTCTAACTTCATATCCGGTCATCTGCTTACTAGCAATGACAGACGCTGGTTTGTCTTCATCCCGTAATGCCAGCAGAGTTTCATAATAGTTTATCTTGCCATCTTTTACTGGTATGCCCACTCTGCAATATCATAATTGATATTTCTCACAATTAAGTTGTTAAATAGTCTTAACCCTTTTACTACGGAAGGCGGCACACTGTTCCTTAAGTTTTCTTGCAAGGGACGGAAGGTGGTAGACTGCCGCCCAAGCTTAGCACTAAGCGCAGTTACCCAGGTTTGTTTATTTCACTGCTACGGCCATGGAAAAACATTGTAGAAAAATTTAACAGTCGAGGGATTGGTGTTGTTTCGTAACAAGTAATGCTAACCAGCCAGTCAGCGTCTGAAGTCAGATGCATTCCATAACACTGTACTGTATAATACGTTCTTATGCAAAATTGCTCGTTGATAGTTGGCGAAACGTGCATTTGTTCCGCATTTTAAATAAAATAATTGTGTATTATGAATTAGTAATACAACTTTTCTGAAAATTGGCTTCTAAATATAAGAATGTGCTTATTTGTGTCGGTGTGCACATGCAAGCACGCATGAGTGCATATATGTGTACGCAGATGTGTGTGCATGAGTATAAATAAAACTAATATTCAATATTAGTGTTTAATAACAAATGGTTATTTGTTTGTTTATAAGATTCTGTTTTAGTAACACACCACAAGTAGTTATTGTCAAATGTGCAAAAGCCAATGCAGCCCTGGTAAAAAGCAACAACGTAGTGCAAGGGTTGTAATTATAAGTAATAAGAGGGAATTATTTGGACAATCCATGTACAGTTTTAGCTGTGATTACATGTTACAGGCATCTACATATTTCCACACTAAATCAAAAATGTGTATTAAGGGTGAAAAGGTAAACAGACTTATAAAGTACTTTGGTAGTACATTTCTTACATTTTAAAGATTTTAGGGCTTTCCTAAGACAACAGTTTTAACCAAGCACGCACTTGTGTCCTACAACGCTCCTAAAAATAGTGGAAAACAATCTTTTTTTGCTAACGCAACTTGTAGCTATACAAAACTAATTTCTGATTGACCCAGAACTGACTGCATTGCAGCAGGGAATTACTGTAATAAAAACCAACGCAAAGGCTGCTAATAGGGAACAAAAGTGAGCATCAAAATCTATAGAGAAAATCATCCTAGCCATCCTTCCCAATATTGGACTGGGTGATAACATTTTGCTAGAGGAATGAAAAAATGAGCAAAAGTGCATAACCATTTATTACGTCAAAGTACTTTGAAACACTGGGGAAACTATCATGATCTAAAAATCTTCTGTAGAAGCCTCATACAGAGTCTGCCTGTAATGGTGACATGCAGAACTCAAGACTCTCCTTGCAGCATGTTTTGCAGATCTCTCACAAGCTATATGTTGAATACCATTTGATGTTTTTTAACATATTAGCATCCACTTTGTCTATCAAGACAGCTCCAATATGTTTGGCAGTGTTGAGATCTGATGAATTTCCAGGAAATCAAAAAATTACTCCAAAAGTTTTCAGGCGACTAATTGGATCATATCCCTGAAGATGCAAGACTGTGAGACATGCAAAGCTTTCCCACTAAATTTTCAAAGGTATGATAGGTCCTCAGCACTTATTTCATGTAATAAATTGTTGTGTACTCATTGCTGAATATACATTCTAATAACTTCATAACCTAAAAACAAAAGTTAAATTACAAAATGATAGTGTACCTGTCCAAAATGGCATTAAAGTTGTTTGGTGAAAACACGAAACCAAGGTTCTGTAGTATCCTATGAACACCTTTTATAGACAGCATACCATCATGTGCAAAATCATACCTCTGAAAAGCTGTGTGCACTTCATCAAACCTCGTATGTAAGCGAGCCCTGCAAAAAATGGAAAATTTTAGTATTTGGTATTTCAAAAGCATTTTCGACAGTATGTATCACTGTTTAGATTGGTAAAACAGGTTACTCATATAAAAATAATTTTGGCAAGTGCTAGCTTTCTTTTGCTACCACACCTGAGTCTCTTTAGTATTTTGCGTTGCCAGTGGTCCTCAAAACCTTTTGCAACTGGAGATGCCGGTTTATCAACAATTGGCTCGTTCACCTGGTTGCTCAAATCTTTCCAGAGATTGCCTTCCAATGCCTTATGTTTCTTGTATGTGTCACCCTAAACACGTAAATTACAGACAATTTCAGGAAGTTAATCTTAATAACAAAATAACATAATAATCTAGAACAATTTTACCAGTGTTTTTCTTTTTTTGAAACATAGCAGTTCTTATTTTATTTGGCATATATGAAATTTATATAAAATTTCTCATAATTCTAAAATAACATTTTTTCAAATTTACACAAACAAAAAAGTACAGTAAATGTAATACATTATGTCTATTATCTACATTTATAAGTCAAAAATAAAGAAAAACAAAAAGTGTTGATTCAATAAAGCGTACAAAATCAATCATCTAAGTTACGAAGCCAATAATTAGCTTCAATATGCAAAAATCTGACAGCATTCTAATGAATGTAAAACATCAATTGGTATGAACACAAATTGCAGATTAACATGCACCACATATGCATTATTGTGCCAACATGCAAAATCATGGGAGGCAGTAACTGCAAACTAACCAAAGCAATTCAAACATCAAATAGTATAGAGCAGTCACAAAACTGGTTTGAAACAAAGGCACCCATCATTATTCTGCACAGTATGACAATTACGCAAAAAGTATTGACTAATCAAGCTTACCTTGTCATACAATCAAAATCACCCAAAATAAAAAAATGAACTCCTTTAGCAAAAGAGTTATCAATACTAATTACTACAACAACAAAGAAATAACTGCATAATGCTTGAGCATAGCAATAGAAATATACTGTGCAATAAATGTGCAATAACAGAACAAATTAAAAGAAAAAATATTAAATGGCAAAAAAGAAAGGCTTGACATGGCACATGTAAGCTACATATGTATCTATCTATATTTATCTATCTATCTATATATATATATATATAGATATAGATATATATATAGATAGATAGATATAGATATAGATATATATAGATGTATCTATACAGTAAAGACAGTAAAGATATATATATATATATATATATATATATACAGTAAAGAGTGCTCTATGTATTAGCTAATGCAAAAACTGCATTTTTTCATTTTCCACTAACCGACTCCCAGGCAAATTCGCGTTGCCCAGGTACCATTTTCATTGTTTCAGGTGGCCAAGGTAATGGGCTATCAACAGTCGAATTGTCCTAGAATAAACAGCAGCAAATGTTAGCAAAAATTAGTATACGGCATAAGTAATATACAAATTCAGTATATTCACGAAACTTATTTTGCAAAAACATTATGTTTTAAATAGACATTCTTAACATCTCGTGTGGCATTGATGTCAGTTGTTTATGAGTTGTTAATAGCAAAAGAACTATGCAAAATCTTCTTGATTCTCATACAGTTAGCTACTTTGTTCTTTATTGTTTATTCTTCATAAACACATTTTGTTTAATAATTCGTTAGCCTTGCAAACTAGGGTCAAGAAACTCACAGGTAGGGGTGAGCATCAAACGTTTCGAACTCGATTCGAACGCATTTTGTAATTCGAATCCGATTCGAACCTAACATTATAAATTCAAATAATTCAGCACTTTAACCACATACATTCTTTTGTCATTAAAACATTTTAAACATCACGCAATTAGCATACTTTAGTAGGTGGTGGTTTTTGGTGCAATTGCTAAACTAATTGCTAGTGCTTTTATTGCAGAACAAAATCGAGTAATAGGGCCCATCTTTTGTAAAACTGCTTTTTACTGAAGGCACAATAATTTGTTCGAAAATCTTTCCAACTCAATTTGAATTTGATTCAAATTCGAAATACTGAAATTTGATTCGAATTCGATTTCTGGTAGAAAATGCTCACCCCTACTTACAGGGTGGGTAGCCCTGGGTGGAAGAAGGGCAGCAGTGAGGCAAACTCTAGTTGAGATGCCATGGGCAGAAGGCGTTGTTTCATTTTTGTTACTCTGCATCTTCTCCAAGGGCTCTTATTTCTTTTCAGAATTTTCCCACAGACGTTTAGGTATTATGGGAAAGATGTGCACCTTGTATTTTAAAAAACTGGGACTCCTGAAGCGATGTGGCAACAGGCATCATTCTGTTTTTCATTTATCCTGCATCTCCTCTTAGGGCTCTTACTTTTAATTTTTTTCAGAAGTATTTAGGAATCATGGGATAGATAAATCCGTAAATTCCTTAGCAGTCCAAGATAGGCGCCAAAATGTGACAATCAGGCCAACTAGCATTACATCGCTACTCCTCCTAAGGCTTTCATTTTTCTTCAAACTTTCTTCACAAATTAAGCCTGGTAGGGTAGATGAGCAATGTGCACCTGGGGTTATAAAAGGTTGGGATTCCTTAAGGGCCCCAAGATAGCAGCCCAAAGCCAGAAAACGGGGGCATGACCAGGTCATGACATGGGCAAAAGTATTAAAACAAGGGAAAATCAAGCAAGTTGGAGTAACGTAACTTGCAGGGCAGGTACCTGAGGTGTCGCTTCTTTCTTAGGCTCTTTCTCCTAATACAGTTTTTAAGCTACAGCCACAATTTTTGGTAAGTGACTAGATAGGCCCAAGTTTTTATGCATGGTTGAATACGGTTTATTTGGGCAGTGAAAAAATTTTCCTCTAAGGACCAAAAACTCAAAATGAATGGGTTGGCACAGATGTTTTTCCAGTCTTGAAGAATAATGGCTTATAGTACAATAAATGAATGGTCTCAATGAGACGACTAAACCGAACTGTATAATTAGTACCATGCAAGGAATGTATGGGTGATCTCTGACCTCACTAGGGGCAAAGGGGGGGTAGAGGAGATAAATGCCTTCCAGTATCAAGTGTCAACCGAAACTAGCTTGCATCAAATCAAATGAAAGGTCTCAATGAGATAAACTGAATAATGTAAGTTAGTAGGAGATTGGTTGGCCTATGACACATGAGTCACATTTGAAAAGTTGTTGCAATTTCATTGTGAAAAACAGCATCTAGGTAATCAAACAACACAAATTCAATTAAATCAAAATTATAACTTTCAAACACAAGCTGACAGCTAACGTCAGAAACATTGTCAACCAGTTTGCAATTATAATTGCTACATTATAATTGCTGAAGATTACTAAGAAAGCATGCATCAAATTAAATAGATTTAATTAAACAGAAAAAACACAGCTTGCAGAGTTTTTTAGTGAATTTATTACAAAACAATAACAGCTTTTGAAAGTTTACCATAATAGATTCACATCAAAGATTCATAATAAATGCACATGCGTTACACAGTAAACAACAAATTTCAGTGTAAAAACAAAACAAATACATGAATAAAACATAATGAGAGACAGAATAATCAGAAAGGTATGTATGAGTTCAAAAAAAATTATAAATGTCAGAAGTTAGAGTGCTGAAATTAGACATTTAAGAAATAACAGAAATACTCTCTAAAACAGAAATTTAGAATTATGATTTTCTAAATGATAAATTCATGCATTTAATCAAAAGTAAAATAACGTGGATATTAAGTTTACAACATCCCTCAAGTTTTTTCATACAAACTGTTTCAGTAAAAGAAATTAGGAAATAATTATTTGTAGACAATAAATGTGTACATATTTGCTGATAAACACGAGCTGATAATAGATTGGCAGAGGAAATTTCAGTAAACGTAAACAAACACATGCAAATAGTAAAAAGGCTAGAAAAGACTTATAAAAGTTTTTTAATTAAGTTTGTTTCTGGCTGTATATTGGCCTATGTCTCAGGGGCTGATGGCTGATAAGTACTTTTCTACACACTCGCACTGCACCGGGGTGAAGTTCTTGACACCTTTCTCAGACAGCATGTGAGCTTTACAGGAATGACTACCCACGGACATTTCGTGTTCTATTTCAGGTGGTATTCTTTTTCCGCCAGAGGTGGCAGGGGGAGGGGACCCTGGACGAGGAACTTGTTTTTCCCTGGTGGGTGCAATCTTAGCCTAAAAATATATAACAAGCATACAGAATCCCACAAAAAACAATCAGATTGCAATACTTACTGATAAGTCGTCACTTTGACAAAAATATATGTGATACAAAACCTATGACTCGCTTACTAAAAACTGCAGTATTGTCTCAGATACCGGAAGGCCACATATACAATATGTAATTTTGTACCATATACAAATGAGAATGCATCTTATATAGCCAACTAGTCAAGTTAGCTGCCTATATTGTCACATCAAAACAATGTGTAAAAGCAACTAAAAGTATAAGATACAGCAATGTAAGAGACAGATACATATTATAAGTACAGCAAAGAAGCAACTGATGGTCTGTTTTTAATTGTCTAGCATGCATTTGCACATGCATCAGTAACTTCTTGCCCTCACTTCTTACCTGTACTTCTGATGGCCCTCCAAACAGATCAACGAAGCGTTGCTTATGAACAAAGTTACTATGCTGCGGATCGAGGTCCATGAGGAGCTGTCTGAGACGATCATCAGGTATTCTGCTCATATGCAGCATAATCAAAATATCACGCAAACGTAGGCGAGTTATTTTGCCAGAACCATCCTATTCAAAAATACATCAGTCCATGTCAAAAATAAATTATTCTTCCTAAATCAAAACAAGAACACAATCTGTCATGTCGTGGGTTTATGATTAGATGATGACCATGGGTTCTTAAAGGGGGCGAAAAGTGAATTTTAAACTATACCCCAAAGAACTTTCTATACAAAGTTATATTAGTTAACTTTATGCCTACTTGTTTGAAAGACGTATATAACTGGGAAAGAAAATTCTTAATAATTTAAAATATTCGCGTCACCTGGTAAAATGAAAATGAATGCATTGCCATCCCAGTACGCACAAATAATTCTCCAAAAAACACATTATTGACCTTACTAACGATATAAAGTAATTTAAAGTTACTTCAAATTGGTGGATGTTTTGACTGCATCAAAAACTATCGTAAGATTCAGTTTCTGTGACAGGAGATGATTCATGTAACAGCTTTTGTTTTTAAAATAAGAAACATTTTTCAAAATAGTTAACATCATATGTGTAATTGAGTATAGTGCTGATTGACATTAAAAACTTCGATGAATTCAAAACTTGTCACTTTTTCACCAGTGGTCTATAACTCAAGGATATAAAAGGCATAATATTGCCTCCATGAAGTCGCCAATGTTTGAAAACTTAGGAATTGCATTTTGTTTTAGTAAAATGAACAGTATAATTTTTTGACAGGTAACCAGTTGCCAATCTAATAATTAACTAAGTCTTGCTTGGCTTCTTTTCCAAGCAATCGCACAACGTGGTCACAGAGTCAATTACAAGGAAAGTTCAAATTAAATACCAGTTTAATTTTCAGAATTAGCAAAGCTTGATAGAAGCACTTTGCAGATCCATCAAACAGTGTAAGTAGAAAATGGACGTAAAAAAGTATGAAACAAAAATGCTTAAGTGGAAATGGGCTGTTAACACACAATTTTTGTATGGAAATCCAACACGCTAGCTGTTAGACTACAAAGGATCTTCATGAATTCAGATGTTTACTAAATACTAAACACATTTGTGAAACATGCCAAGTTTAAACACGACGTTTACCCTGAAATTAATTAACTGATTTTTGCATTCATTTAGCTGTTTAGAAAAAAACTTACATCATCTTCTAACAGAATTCTTTTTCTTTCTAAAGAGTTATAAAACTTCCTTAAACATTCCTATAACAGGCTCAACGAACACTTTTTCTCGATGATGTTTCGCGAACATTTTAACACTGATATTGGATCTTCTTATCTTTAACCTGTGATCTTGAGGTCCAGCGCCCACTAAAATTGGCAAAACTTATACCATACCATTCGTCTTACTTGACACTGGAAACATTTGTGTCCGCGACCCCCTCAATTTTGGTCTTGGTTTTTGCCCTTTACCAGAAACTTTTCTCCTATGCAAAGGGTCCATATTCAGCTACGCACAAGATCTCAAACCCTCCTAACTACACACCAAAAATTGTGGCCCTAGCTCAAAAACTGTAGGAGGAGATCCAGAATAAAGAAAAAAATAAGCCCTACAAACTCCATGTTGTTAAACCCGCCAAGGGTGACAGGTTACACATATACATAAATACCCCTAGCTAGGGAGTGCGTCCTGTGAGTTTCATCATCCTAGCCCTGCACATGTGCGAGTTATTAAAGAAACAAAATGGGGTAAATCAAGAAGATTCTGCTGTAAGCAGAATCTTAACTATTCCTTAGAGAAGAGTGTGCCATTAATGCTTATTGTTTCAAATTTTGTTTAATGTCATCTAAGCTTGTTTCAAATGACTTCTGTATAAAATGGCTGCACCTAACAGTCATTGCAGGAGTTTAAATCTACAAATTTTATATAATATTATCATTAACACAAGCTCTGTATACAGTAAAATACATCATGCAAGTGATACTTAATTTCAAGAATTTTTTAAATGTTATCTATGAAGAATGTTTTCTTGTGCTTTAATCGATAATTTAGGCACAACAATTAAACATTTATAAAAGATGTACTTCAACATAAAGCCGAAGAAGGATAACGACACAAACAGAAACTACAAACTTCTGATCCAAGCCCCTTCTGATACAGTCCCTAACAATGATATGATTTCGCAAACCATGGGCATGAACGATAACATGCTTCCAATCTTGGCAAGACTTCTAAAACAGATGCTTTTTATATTCGTTATCAAAATAAGTTATCTTAAGTTTTTTGCACGTATTTACACTTCAGCACACTGAAAGCCGAAATGAGCATTCAATCGCAGATATATATATATCAGTTTTTACCAACATAATGACAACATTGTCATCAGTATAGTTCTCAATAGCTTTCTCAAAAAATAGCAAAAATAAAGCAAACAGCACCTGCAGGAAACAAAAATTATTATAATAAATTGCAAATATTGCAGACCAGTGCCAGATAACCTAAACAAACTTAAACAAACTTATGCAAACTGATTGCAATCATAGAAAGCTCTATGTTCGGGTCAGATAAGATTTAATCAAAATAGGCACAGATCGACTATATATCCTGCTACAACTGACAAAACTCCCTTTAATTTATGATAAGAAGACACAGAATGCAAAAATAAGCAAAACTTACCCTATCATAAACATCAAAAGCAAATGAAGCTGAGCCATATTTGGAGCGTATGCGCTGACCAAGTTGATGAATGAATCTTTGATATTCCACCATTGAGGCATTGTTAAAAGCTTGACCCAGAATCCAAGCATTTCTACAAGAAATATAACTTATATATGCTCAAAATATATGCACATTTGTAATTGACAAGTTAATATTAAAAAAATCATTTTAATCAAATTAATTAACCTACAGTATGAACCTACTAGGTTCTCTTTAAGCAAAGTAATTTATGATAGCATTCTGAAACCATTATACTGTTATTCTAACTTTTTAGTTTCTATTCTTAGTATAATTTTCGAAAATTTTGCAACAACAGAACACTAATTTCAGCTACTATCGTGCCACATAACTGATGCTCTTATAGTTAAACAAATGTTTGCTGTTATAAAAATATACTAATCAACTGTTAGTACTCCAATTTAGCTACTGGTTTTAAGAAAGAAAAACGATGCAGAAAAATTGGAACATACTCTTCCACTCCACATTATAAGTTATAGCTTGATGAATAATTCTGTAATGATGACATGGTACTCATCAAACCATATATAAAAATAAAATTATTTGTGACAAGAGTGAGTAAGAGCTTTATTTAATACTTTGCTGTAGGTAATGTAGGCCCATATGTATCCTGCTCCTTTTTTGCGTCTCTTGGTGAGGCAACTCTGTGGGGAGACATTGGTTTTGGAGCTGCCTGTCTATTCTGAATGTAAAAACCCTACAAGCAAATAAACAAAATTCTAAAAGATACTCTGCGTTCCACAAGAAATGAGACCGAAATTCAAGAATAATGGCAGAACTGAGATTTTGAATAAGCCAACAGTTTCTTAATATGCAAGTCTCAGGCAATTCGTAACAAACAATTTAGTAATAAAGTGAATCAGAAAATGGTAATTTCGTTATATTACTAAGCTCACTATTTACTAAAAAAGGTATTTAGCTAGTATTGGCAAAAAGCTATATAATAAAAATGGTGGTGAAAATTCAGTTCTATCAACATGGAATAATTCAATTTTCACAACCAATGAGCCACTGAACAGGCAGAAGTTTCTCAATGATGTTTGGATGTACCTCTTTCCATGATCAAGTCTCAATTAATTAAGTTTCGACCCATGAAGAGAAATATCTTTTACTTACCTCAATCTCCTTCTCATTTCCAAAAAGCTCCAGGAAACGTTGCTTTGATATGTGGTTGGTATTTTGAGGATCAAGAGTGACAACGAGTTTTTTTAAAGCATGTTCCGGAAGCCTTACATTTAGGGATGGAACAAATTCTGTGAATCGCATTCGAGTGATAGCGCTACGTGTGCCCTGACCACAATAAACAGCACAAATTAGCTCAAATAACTGATACTACATTGCAAACAATCACGATGTGTAGCACATCCTGGAGTAATAATCATCAGGGGATGGCTACACACGCAAGTGAATCTAAAAACTTCCCATCATATTAATGCCTTCCTGTAAATGGCTGGGGGGCCGCGTCATACATAGGCAGAGTGGCTGCTTCCTTGTCATTTTAATTATTGTTACTATTGGCTTCTAGTCTTAATTAGTTGTCTATTTGGTATCATATTGTTGTTCCGTTTTCTCTAGTGTATCATTATACTTTGTCATTACTTGCACATTAATTCCTCTTGGGCGGCCAACTTGTTTCTAACTTGTTTGAATTGTTTATATTATACAAGCTTTGTGATTTTGAAGTTCGTTGTTAGTTGTCTGCCTGCTGCTCGTTTACCTTTGTTTAGCTAGTACTTTTTTTTTGCAAATCTGCAGACTGTAGACTAGTATTTTGTGTAGTAGACTAGTACTTTGGTATTTTGGCTTTTTGTGATTTGATGTGGTTTTGGATGCAAATTCTTAGTTTTTACTAATGGCTTAAGTTTTCTGATTTGTCATTCTTCATTGTTATTATATTTTTTTGCATTTGTTGCATCATGTGTAAAATGAAGTCTAGTCATTTATATTATTTCAGTATTTAGCATATTTTTTCATAGCAAACCATGGAACCATGGAGGTAAACAGTTACTAACCACTTCTGATATAGACGATTAAAGTGAGTTGTGAATCAGCTTCACTCTCACAACTACAGCATCCTGCCAACTTTAAAATAAAAATTCCTCCTAAATCAAATATGCCTTCACTGCCACAGAAACTATGAAATACCAGCTGATTAAAAAAATCTTTCACTCTTAAAAGAAATTGAATATAGGGCCTCTGTTTCAACACAAACTATCTCACTAACTTCAATTATCTGCTTTGATCTAAGATCTTTTTCAGTACCACTTTGTACATGAAGTTTTTCACTGTCCTTACTAAGGCAGGTGCAGCATAATCGAGCATACATAGAAAATGGGAAAATAGAAATTAGCATAAATAGAAACTTTGAGTTCAAATCTAAATGAGCAATATAGCAATGCGCAAAACTAGAAGCAAAGGAAATATATCTCAACTTCAGCGAGAATTTTATTTAGCCGCGCTATTCTAAGATTGCATCACCATTACACGGCAAAGAAGCTAGCTTCCTGCCATGTGTCATAACATGTATGCTGAGCTACCACAAACCCAGGCTACAGGTCAACAGATACCAGTTCCAACTTGTTTAATCAACAACATATCCTGTACCTACTAAATCAAATCAGTAAAGAGGTCTCAATCAGTTAGTTTATCTGACAGTGAAATACATTAGATAAGACCAGGGCCCGGTTTCATAAAGCTGTCACTAACTTAACAGTTAAGTAAATGTAATAACGATGTCATTAACTTATGAAGGCTTTGTGAAACAAACTCCAGTATATATCCTGAACTCAATAAGCCTTGTAATATAAAGCTTATAAATAACTACAATTAAACAGAAATCATTAGTTCTCACTTAAATCAAATGATGTTCATGGAAACAATTGTGTGTGTTGATAAAGTTAGTTAAGAAAAATGCCAGCAACTCACATCGTCTGCACAAATGTCAAATGCTTTGGACGCAGAACCAAAATTTCGGCGTATACGCTCACCAAGACATCTGATCAACTGACGTTCTGCTTGTGCTTCTTCATCAAGAAAACCTTGTTTTTGAAGAAAGGCAGACCTAAATAAGCAAGTGAAAGCACCCTTTACAACTAAAAGTACATTTAACACTGCAGAGTATAGACTGGTTTTACCAGTTTAGTCAAACCTTGTCCTTGAGAACTAACTCTCAATGAAAACTTGGTGCTTAATGATTGATAGATGTCTGGTTCAATTATTTATGTTTTCTTAAAATTTTAAGGCAATTATATATGCATCACTATCAGCACAAATGAAATCGGTTTGGCAGACAAATGTTTATAGCGACCTACTCTCACTGACATGCCTTTTCGGAGCTGTCAAGGGGGTACAGAATGAACAGAGTGAGACTTCACATTAGATGCGCTTTAATTTAAATTCAGGAATAATTATTTGGATGTGTTATATTACTTTTTATCTACTTAATATTTAGGGAATTTAACTTTTGATTTAACATAACCTAATTAAGTCTGGTGATTAAAAACAATGATGCATAATTGTTGTATTGTAACATTACTTACAAGTTTATGTTCTCAACTTACTTGCTTCGCAAAAATTTCTAACTAGAATTCAACATATGTAATGGATAAAAACAATATTGCACAATTTACATGAATTCTCTCAATTGCTCCTAGCCAACCAATATTCACAGTATGACCTAAACCATAACAAAATTTAATCAAAAAAATTAAAAGGAATGTCTTCGCTACCATTGCTCAACAAAAGATAATGGTGATGGATGAAAAGTCGAAAACTTAAGTCACAATCAAGTGGCTTACATTCTAAAATGAGTTTCAATGGTATGATTTATTATAAAATAATAATTATTAGTGAAAAAAAACAAAGATAAAAGTAGTGTCTCATTTAACTGAGTGAAATTCATGGATTCGTTGATTTACAGGCGTGAAAGCATTGCAAGCTAAAATGTGTGTTGCTTTTTTCATGGTCTCAAAAACTGTTTGTAGTGTGCAAGGATAAGGTACAGCAGTGCAATACTTAGTGATAGTAACATTATGGAAGACCAAAACTACCTTAACTAAAATGGTTTTTCTAAATTACCTTTTACCATACTGATACGGACTATAGCTCAAGTCATATTGGCCTGTCCGACGATCTTGATCGGATGAGGTATGAGGTCTTTCTCTCCCAGGAACATTATCTGATGTCTGTGGTCTACTTTCAGCCATGCTTGACTGTGGACGCTCTTGGGCACTTATAGGCACAATAGGCTCAGGTGACATCCCTCCAGGAGTACGTGAATTCCCGCCTTCAACAGCTAAAGCACCCCCTTGGTTTGCCATGTTGTCCGCACTGTTTACATGAGCATTACGTTAACACTGCTGTGCATAACTAATAAAAAAGAAAACTTGTAGGTTTTGCTAAGTGAAATGTGCTTAATCACAAACATTTGTAGTAGTCAGTAAAAAATAATAAATAAAAATTAACTAAAAATAATTTAACAAACTTTGACAATAAAATTCAATTAAAATTCCAGGTCAACACTATTGAACATTGCTCATCATATTCCTATTGCCCAGTAAAGCTGCCCTTGCCATTTTGTTATCTGCAGAATCTTCTAACACCTAGTTTGAAATCCAAGGCCAATTTTTCCAGTTGGGGAAAGAATTTTCAAAATAAGATTAAAAATGAAGTTGAAGTGCCATGTATCGAATCTGGGCAAGGGAGCAGAAGAGTTCACCATAGTATAAGCTTTAAACATTAAGCCTGGCTAGTAAATGGATAGTTAACTACTAAGAAAGTAGTTTTTGACGATTTAGTCTGCCACACTTTCCCAGTTATGTATCTTGTTCATGGAGGAAGCATGTAACTAAATATGGAACTAATGCGCCTGTACATAAATGACACAAAAGCAGATTTAATTCTGTCAATTTCAGATTTAATAACGTGAAGATATTAGTAGTGTTGAAACTAAAAACTCGACTGGCAAAGATGTTTTAGTTTCAACTTGGATACAATAGAATCCACTTAATAAATACACAGATAATAAATCCAGCCCTTTATTGTGACCACTATTCCTGGAATGGAACTGTATTATACTTTAACCAAGTAAAATCTGCCATTTATTAAATCGAAACTTTGCTTTATAAATCCATTTTGTGCACTGTGAAGAGAACAAAATTGTAACGTAGACTACACAGTGACGCTGTCCAGGATTTAACTTGAACTAGATCAGCATCTTTGTTCTAAGTACTTTTTACAACTTTACATGACTGTGGTAATGAAGATGATGAAGCAGGAATTACTGTATTAGTTGCTGAAATACGACATGCACTGGAAACACTGTACTGTGAACTGCAGAACAGTGACTATTTAGAAACGCTATATTTCACCAAACTCAAGCAAGACATTCAATCGAATCTTTGAAAAACTTGCACACTAAAGCATACCACAATGAACATGTTTCAGCTTTAAACTTATCTACATATAACATAATGGTCTGCAATTGCATATTCATGTTGCATACGTAATTAGGTTAAACTAAAATCCCGATTCTAACTGAAAAACTGTTGTGCGCGATATTAAAGTGAAATGTATTGCAGTGAAGTGAAAATTTACACAGTTGCAAGTGTGCTCTGCAGGTTGCACATGTCTTTAAGCAAATTATGCTAATGTGATGTGAAGGCTTACTGTGAATGGCCATGGGTGCACTTTTAGTTTTATCAAGACTCTTAAAAATTTCTTCTGCTTAATTTCATAGAATCGTTATTTCAAAGCTAAACAAAGATGCACATGATAATTAGATCTATATAGCTAATGATGATGATGATTGTGGCATGATTAATCTTTTATTCTAAAATATATGTTTACATAAATGGGCCTCTTATTGCAGACGAAGATTATTTAACTTAAATACTTATACATTAATATATATATATACATTGACACATTAATGATACAACGTTAATAGCTATTACTAAGACTGCCAAAAATTTTACAACTTGCCACTATTAAAATTATTACGCAATATGCCAAATCGCTAATTAGCCTTGAGCTGATATTCATAACAATGATTATAGAGAATATGGGCATCTATGTGAGCACATCTATGCCAAGTTTGCGTATATGAGCTGCATCATTGATAGTACAGAATAATTTCTGTACAATAATATTAATAAAATGAACTAATCTTATCTTGCAGATCAATTATACATTTAGATATTATTACATAAATTATGTCAATAATAAAATTTCCCTTTAAGATATAAATTTACATAGGCGTCAACCAAATAGAGTGAAATTAGTTTGAATTAAAATTAACAGAGTTGAGTTAATTATGCCTACATCAGAACATGCAGTTGTAATTAATATCATTCAATCTAGGTAATAATGCCTGCACTAAGCACACTTACTTTTCCTTAAAAGTAAGAAATGATAATAAGACCTATACATTTACATCTTTGCTACAATTTGAACCCTGACCCACGCTCTGGATTCTGATTCAAACAATCATTATGATGGCGCAGTCACAATAAATTCCTCTACCTAATATTAAAAAACGTTTGATACCTGTTACAAACTGGCAGCTTAAAACGCAAACAAACGAATTTATCCCACGCGCGGCTGTCCTTTGTAATAAAAGGTTCAGCGCGGTAGAATGATAAACCTAAAATTAACACGTGCAATGGCGATTTGTTTACGACAGCAACTATGTCGTTTTAGTAACTCCTAGCAACCAACGCGTTTCGCCTAGTTGCTAAGAAGCAGCTGCCTTTTGCGCTAGCGGGAAAGAGGATCCAGCATTGCAGCGGCTCCAACGTACGGACTTGGAAACGTTTCAACCTACTGATGACCAGTTGTTAATTCCGGTACCCAGTCGTGCAGCTAGCCCGGGACGGCTCTTGAGCCTGACCATCCAACCCGCTGCAAATTAAATCCTTATGTAGGAACATTTTAGAATAGTAAAATTTAGCAGTGCTGCCTCGTGAAGTCAATAAAAGAAACTACTACTGTATCACCTATATATTGTCGAGATATCAATTTATCATCAAAGGGCTTGCCTTGCATAATTCGTAATTAACTTTGAATCTCAAACTGACTGAAAGTTTCCATTTGTAGGCTTCATTAGCCAAAAGCTCTTTCTTAAGTTTTCAATCTGCGATATTGGTATTATTAAGGCAGCCAAGTCGCGTACTCCTATTCTACATGCCGACTTTTTTCGTAGTATCAGCAGGGTGATGGGCGATTCTATTTCGGGCAAAAGAAAGGAATATTTTATTTCACTGTGATCACATTTTGTGCAAAGTTTAGCTCGTGGAAAATCAGGGGAAATATTTAAGGGGTATAATTACATTATCAAAGCAGATTGGACTGAATGGCCTGAAAATTCATGCTACCTCAATACATCCAAATACACTTGGAGCTAAAAGCTGAAAGAGAGTGGTTATATAGAGACTAAGATGATCCCAGAATGTGTCACTAATCAATACTCAAAAGACAAAAATTAAGAATGTGGCTCACTGTAAGGCAGTGCCAATATATGTTGAAGCACTTCAGTTTCATCTTGATCTTGATTACATTGACCTTTTATAATTATATTTGAGTTTCCATTCATACTCTTGATCAAGTTTACATGGCTGTATGTGATGTCTGAGACTGTTCATTAAACGTGGAGAATAAAAGAGCTTCTCTATTAATTCAGCAAAAATTTGTTGCTATAAAAAATTGTTCCATACTGTTACTTATTGTTTTCAGCACGGGCCAATTAAGAAGTTATGTTACATTCTGTATTGAACACAAAATCACGGTAAAGGTAATAATGAATAATAATACTGCTATCTGTAGTGAATACGACTAAATCAAAGCGAATGAATGGTCCTATTACATTATTTACATGCATATTTTTCCTTCATAATTACTGTGCATCGTTCAAATTATAATCAGTAATACAATATGAACAACCCTACTTGCATTAAATGGTGCTTGAGACTTTATTTTTAGCAAAAAACTAGCTTGGAAATTATTGTTTTATTTTATTTTAATGCCCCTTTTGTAATAGCGCTTTTACAAATTTTAGCAAAGGCTTCAGTGTCAGAGCGCCGTCGTTACAGTAGAGCTTCTCGTAAGAATAAAAAAACACGGCGTATGTTAAACGACATTCACAGTCTTTGCAAAATTGCTCGCGGTCGTGGTGGTCGGTCATACTCATATCTGTGTGTTGCAGGCCATTTAATAAAAAAGTAAGAACTATTAGAATAATCAGCGATTGTCCACAACTCACAAGTGTCTGAGAAAGTTTATTAAACTTGTGGTGAATTTGTATTAAAACCTTTCGAGTTTAACTGACTGTTATAGATTGACCAATTGTTCCGTTGCATCGTCAAAGTAAAGGTGGCCGCTTTGGTTTAATACTACTTACTAGTAAACTTATCAAACATTTGACGTAAAAATGAGTAGCAGTTATCCAAGGGGAAATTATGTCTCAGAAAGTTTTGTCTTTGTGGTTATTAAAATCAAATTATCAAAAAATTAAGACAACAAAATGTAAAATAAAAAGTTAACTGTACCGGTAATTTTTGGGAACAACTGAGATTTCCTGTGCTGATATTGCATTTCACAGTGCTTTATGCATGTAAATATGTTCTTTTGTACACAAGAAAAAAGCTCAGTAGCACAGAGAAGTGCTTAATTTTCAATATTTCAATAACTGTAATACCCTTTAGTGTAACATAGATCATGAGACTCATGAATGCTACTATACTGTTGAGAGTAGTACTACTAATTGTGCTACTGTTGGTACTGATGACCAAGGAAGCTAGGCACTTTGTAAAGTTGTGTGCGAGCTTTCAGAATGCGTGTGACGCATATCTGATGCATGATAGTTGGCAGGTCTGTGCTTGCCTACATTGTCCAAGTGCCATTGTGACTGTGACATTTATCACTTAAAAGAAAGGCTGCTGGAAATGTAGGTTTATTTGGATGCTCATAGAAAATGTTACAAAGATTTAAGAATACAGTGCAATAAGCGGCACATCTAATTGCCATAGGTTAGTAAAACCACTTTATTGCACGGTGCCTTGCAATTTCATTGCTCCTTTTCATCTTATCCAAGATGAGCACTGTAATTTTTCAGCATGTGCAAGAGCAGCTCTCTTTGTCAAATGATAAAGTATAACACTGCTTATTTTGACCATCTAATAAGGTTGGGACATGCCTCCAAAATGAACTGAAGCTACATTAGCGGCCGGCGGCTTATAGAGCTCACCCACAGACGCATTGCAGATGGCATTTATTATTTCACAACTCACTGTACCTATTGCTCCGTACTTGTTGCCACCGTATCTGTTACCTTGTATTCCGGCCATTGTCCCTTTGTAGGCCATTCCGTGTGACTGAGTTTACTGTGCCAGCATTTTTTAATTCTTGCAGTTGCAAATGATGACTGCATCAAAGAGGTGCAGAAAAATTAAAAGTGAAACTTTCTGAGGTCATGAAATGTAGTAGACTGGCTTTGTTTGCCCTGCTTTGAGCTGCAAGTCCCAAGTTCTACAGTGGAACTTTCAGTTTATAAATTTAGTCAAAGATGAACACTTTACTAGCAATGCTGCTGAAATAAACATATTATAAGAAGAGACTCAAATAGGATGGCTCTATGATTTTAGTGAGTTGATTACAAAGATTTAACATTTTTATTTTGCCAACTTGTCGTCAGATAAACGTAGTTTTTGCAGTGCTTTTCCTGCATTGCAACATAAAAACCGAGATAATTCATCTGGTATCACATCGCTATTTGCAACACATGGTATAATAATAGTTTAGAAATACTGAAAACCTTAATAAACAAATCATTCTTAAATTTGAAAATTTTCAAACTTTAACCTGACTTAAATTGGCTGACTGTAAAGAATTCTATGTTTCCTTTATAGATATGTTTAAATGGGCATTACGCCTGCTAAGTCATGTTATTCAAAAGCAGTTGTTAGGCAAATTTAATTTTGTGTAGCAGTTCATAATGCTGTGCATTTTTTTATAATAAATTATGTCCTGAATAAATTAATGAATAGCATCAGAGTGACAGCGGCCATTAGAACATCGGTTGTGGAATGCTAACCTGTGAAAATGTACAGCAGTAACTCATTAAACTAAGCAGTAAGAGTGTGTGCTATGCAGATCCAGTTTCGCACAGCCTGGGCACACATTTCGAAAAGCTATGTGGTCCTTGTGCAGATGTTGTAGCCCTTACTTTACTAAAATTTGTAAACATTCTTTTTGTATTGTGGTTCTTTTGGTTCCAATAACTACAAGTTTTAAAACAGAATTCACAGTATGTTCATATTTAGCTTTAGAATTTAGGAATTACTTCTAGTTTTCATTAGGAAACTTGAAGCTCTACATAATAATGATAATTATAATAATCTATACAATAACTATTAAAATTGAATCTTTTCAGGTGCTGTTTTTGAATTTATCTGCCAAGATGGGTAAACCTATGCCGTATCCATACACACTCCCAGCGATGTTTCGGCAGTTTCCATACAAGATGCATATAACCCAGAATAATTTTATTAAGTTTTATTTGATTGGGGTTGTCTTGTCCTTTCCACTGTTTTACAAAATTCATAAGTTATGTAAGTTCGATTGAATTTTTTATTTTAAAGGCCAAATACAAAGTTTTAAGATGGGTTTGAATTCACATATCAATGTTTGTCAATATCTCGAGATTATTCAGCAAATTATTACATATCTGAGCTCAGACCTTTCTAGAATGTACACACATAAACTTGCACATGAATATGAGCACTCATTTATAGTGATCTATATTTTCAGCCTCGTTTACATGATTATCAAGAATATTTATCAAACTTCTGTCTATCAATAATAGAACAAAGATTAGAAACAAATTCTTCGAAATGCTTTACCTTTTTATTCCGAATGTTTTAAATGAAATAAAAACATAAAGCACATCCACGAATCCATATATAATCTTTTTTACAATCTTTTGTTATTATTGGTGATAATAGGAGCTATATTTTGTTAAATTAATCCTTGACTACATACCCGGTGTGCAGGAGCATTCTAAGTGTTTTTATTATACAGTGTTTTTATTATACAGTGTTTATTATACATTCTAAGTGTTTTTATTATACAATAACATTTAGTTTTAAATTTTACTAGCAGTCGTCCTATTCAGTGTTTATATGTTACACTTTTTTGTTAGTGTGTTTGCTACACACTAATGTTATTTGATCTCGTATGTTATTTCCATTGTCTCTGTTCACTATAATTTTAATTACAGTATTTCAGTACAGTAACACCTTCATATGAATAGCCAAGTGTGAAGGTGTATGTGCTTTGAGACTCGAATTAAGCAACATTGGGGCTGGCCAATCCAAAACTTTTAACTTTCTCTTATCATACCTTCAGATTAAAATTAATAAAGGCCTACTGCTGATACAGTCTGTAACATGTTTGCATGAAAACATGATGAGTTTTTCTGGGAATAGAAAGCCCACATTTTGGCTTTCAGAAAGCTGTAAGCAAATTTGTAATTGATTTTTGTTGTTGTTATGAGATGAATTCACTAGATTTAATTCTCATTTTGTTTTGCAGCTAATTCTCCGGCCAACAAAGCTGCGTGGGAGAAAACAAAACAAAAATGGGCTGGTAAGAGAGTTTAAAGACTTCCTGTAGCTAGCCACTTTTTTAATAATTAGCAAAACATAAATGACAGTATGGAATAAAATAATGCAATATAAAAATATTTTTATTAATTGTTTGCACATATTATTGTCTTCAAAATTCTGGATCACCTGTTTCCTCATCCTCCTGTATACTATTTTTTGTAACTTACGTATGCTTGTCACTGCTGTGATCATTCTGCACCTAATGTTGTCACTGAACTGTTTGTATGATAGTTAAATGAATGAGTCAGTGTTCCATATATAGGTGTACGCTCACCATTGTTATTGGTTGTGTTTGCATTATTAAGGCAGAAAGTGATGATGACGATGAATGGTATTTATGTAGTATATCTTTGTCAGAGTTCATCTTGAGGACGATGGCCCAATAAATGAAAGCTTTATTATAATTCAGTTCATTTTATATAAACTGCATTTAACTGTCGGAATTTACTGTTTCCTTTTTACTGGTGATTAAATATAAGTTTATCTAATTGGAAAGCTGCACTGAATGCAACAATGAACTCATTAAATATTGAATTCTTTTTCATCAAGCAGCGAATTCGTTTATTCAAGCAACGGCAACAGGACTGACAATTCTGTAAACTGACATACAAACATTTCCATACGTTTTGAATAAAAATTGCTTTTTGGCGGAAGAAACAGTTAAACGAAAAACTAATTTTGTAAATGTAATTGCTGTATGTTTGCTTTTTCATGTCTTTTTTGCCAGCAAATAGTAATAAGTAAGATATTATTAAGTCAAACATGCATTTTTGTATACTTCTGATACGGTTTATGCAGTGTAAGTGAGTGCTTCTATAGGCAGCTGTATGATAAAATCATCATTATGCAATCCATGTTTTGCTAGTTTTGGCACATACGGAATATGCTTGCTGTTAAATTTAATTGTGAACTTTGCAAATTAACTATTTGTTTAGAACAATTGCTGCAGAAAGTCCAGATTAGACAACAGCTTATTATGTAGCCTGTCTACCATTATTCTAACATTTTATTACAATTGAATTTCATAGATTTGTGTTTTTTTTACAGAGGAAGATGCAAAACATCATCACTGACAGACAGCAATTTAGAAATCATTTTTAAATTAGTTAGTGTGTTAGAAGGTTGCTGATGCATATTGGAAAACATCAAAGATTTATCTTGTAGAAGAATTAAGAATTGCTTATGATTAACAAATTTTGATTGAGGAGTTAATATAAGATTGTTTTTGTCATTTGTTAAATTTGATAACTTGCAGGACTGTTGTTAAAAGATAGTCATGGATAAGAACTCTGTTAAGATTTCATCGTGTAGATGTTTGCTACTAGTATTACATATCCGTTGTGCCATCACTTGTTTCTTAGTGCAACTTGACTATACATGTAATTTGAAAAACTTAAAAAAAATGAAGAAAAAATGGCTATGTTTTATCTAAAAAAGTTATTTTCTGTAAAAGTTTGTGCAGTTGTTTGATTAATTGTTCATTAATGCAGCTATTTGGTCTATAGTTCATGAAGTACAACAACTGCTTAATGTTGAATGCATGTAAAGTGAAAATGAAAAGATTAATGCTTTATAGCCATAAGCTCTTGGTTTTGAGTTTTTATTCAGCTGTTTGAGGGGTGACTAATTAATTGTTTGATAGCTTGTATAAGCACAGAGTCTGCAACAAAAGGAGGACTACTTCCAAAATACATCGATAAAATCAAAACTATCGATTAAATGACAACAGCGATTTGGTTGCTTCAAGCTAAAATGCAAAATAATGCATGAACTTTTCCCTATAATACTATGCATGTGTCAGGTTTGGCTAGGTCTCAGTAGTGTTTGAGAAAGCAAAAAATAATGTGACCCTACTGATTTCCAAGGCCAAGAATACCTTAATGACTAAGTCATTAATACATTTGTGACAAGTTTGATTGGCTTTGTCTCAATCCCTTTGAACTGTAACAAAATATTCGAATTTTAACATTGAATCATATCGACCTTTAAGATCAAGTGCATCATTGTGGTGACTTTTTTTCTCCGGTATTATTCATGAGAGGAGTTTGATTACCTTGGGAAGTCATTCTCAATAGTCTTTAGGACAATTATAATACAAAATTAATAATTATGGTTTTCGTGGTTATGTATCATGTATTATAATTATTGTAAAGACATAGGTGTAAGAGCATACCAACTTTGAAGGTCAAGACTTAACACCACTCATAATTATGCTAATCATAAGTTTGATTGGTTCAATTGACCTTAAACATAATAAATGTTATAATGAAAAGTGTTTAGACTATTTTGATTCATGGTGTTTGGATGATTGAAATTTTCTCTTAGAGATGGCGCAGTCACAAATTTCTAAGTTGTTGTAGGGCGCGGAATACGGCACCAGCCGAGGTAAAACATTTTCGCTAAAGCGCATGTGCAAAATTTGCTTGAAAGCAATGTTGCACATGGTCAGCCCAAGTAGGGCACTAGATTTCCATCGAAAATTATGACATACTAAAACATAAAACTAAATTTGTTTTTAAAAAAGTAACTTTGTAATAATGATGGATGGTCCTTGACAATTTACAAAATATGTTTTACAATCATCATTGTTATTAGCTCCATTAATATCATCATAACATTAAACAAAAATCTAATGCTTTAAAGAGAGAAACTATGTAGGCCACATAGCTCGCTAGCCCGTTTAGTAGAAAACAATTATTTGTCCAATAGGTAATGAAACGGATAACCTGTCTGTGAAACGAGACAAAATAAAAATGATATACCTTAAACAAATGTTGAAATTGCCTAAAAAGCTTACTATTAATTTTTTCGCTTAAAAAGCTTAAGCTTAATAGCAAAAATATTAATATGGAAGCCGAATTTAATATTGGACGTTCTGCTAGCTCAGAATAAGATTCTTTTATTTTATCAGATGTGCATAATGAATTATTCGACGTATAATGACGCTTTCAGTTATATTTATTAAATAAACAAGGACAAGGAACTCAATTGGTAACCTGTCTCTAGTGTCCTGCTTGAGCAACCCATGTGCCACGACTCCTACTTGGACTAGCCCATGTACGACGCGTCCTACTTGAGCTAGCCTATGTACGCCAATTATCCTACCTCGGCTAGTGTCCTACTCTGCTCCCAACAGTAGTGATTGAAAACGGCACGATTCACAGTTGAGGTGATATCTTATTATTCGTTCTGCTAAAATCTGCTCGTAAATGATATTCTTATGTAGGAGTATATTGACGTATTGAAGCTCCCTAGTTATAAAAGAGAGCTCCGATAACGTGACAGGGCAGCGAGCATACCAAAACTGGGTTACGTTAATACAAAACTGCGTGTCTGTTATGTTAATACAAACTGCTTATGTGACACACAGCACTATGTCAAAGCTAACAATTTGCAAGACAATAAAAGGAGGCTAACTAATGTTTACAGTGTAACTATTATATCACGAAGAAAAACGGTACGGCTACAGGCTGTATAATGCCATATCACCATTTTCATTAAGTAGGCATGTACTTTTCAATGGTGTGCAGGGCACATGGTCAAAGGCCGTATGTCGTAAAAATGGTCAAAATCCGTATGTTTTGTAAATGTCACAATAAGCACGGATCCGTATTTGTTGCAAAAATAGCTACGAATTCGGATCCGTACCTTTAGCCACAGCCTTCTTATGACCACCACATTTGTTTTGTATAGATCACGGGCATCATCCCCCAAACATTTACTTGACTTAGCTGTTACAAACAAATAGATCTTAGTTGTATCTTGTATCTATTACACATTGGGCACATTAGATTAGTTATATGGGCACTTTTGAATTTACTTCAGTTCCAACATATTTAATTTAATTTTCTTATAATAATTCAGGGACATAATTTTGCTTTTTAAATTCATTATGATTGTGAAATCTCAATTTTGTCATTTTATTGCATTTTACTCTGAACTCCTCTGCTACCTTTTTGCCACTTTATTTTTAAACATCTTTTTCCATTCAGACTTCTTGCTTTTAATTACTTGTTCCATATCCCCACTGTTTATTTCATGATAATTAGCAATTTTACAATCTGATCATACCAACTTTGTTCATACAATCTATTTTTTGTTCCATAACTATTTGTTTAGCAATTTTGTCATCATCAGAATTCATTAAACGATGAAAAACATTAAGTTTTCGTTCTCAACTCTATTTTTAATTGGCCAGCAGTTTAAGTGGGATAAAATGCCCCAATATGGGTTTGTTTTTTCTCACACGACAATTTTGTTAAAACCTTAAACTGAATACTTTTTAACCATTTCCATTCTGTATTTGTTAGATTTGTCCACGTTTCACTGTTATATAACAACGCCGGTATCACCATTGTCTCTTTTGATTTATATACCAAAACTAGGTTACTTTAATGCAAAACTGCATATCTGTTCTTAATCGCTGGAACTTTTATTGTTAAAACAGATTTGTAATTATCTTCCCATTAACTTTTAATCTTTATCGTCATTTAAGTAATACAACTCATGTACTGATAATCTTGGCAATGCTGTCTTACGAGATAGTCTTTGACCTTTGATGAGTCAGTTAAATTTATCCATCTGATTATTTTGTGATCCGCGCTTCCAATGACATTCACGAAGGCAAAAGAGCAATCAAGCCAACATTATGTTAAAGTTTTTTCACAACATGCATTGCAGAGTTGGAAAATATTGTTTGTCTCATTGATCTGTCTCTGTGTTTTTAGAGCCAGGGATTTGGTTTCTGTGAAAAAGAAATTTAAATGGAGTGGGGTACTACACTGCCTGACTAGCTTTTTTCGCAGTCACACTGTATAAAATTTGATTAGTTTAGTACACTTGAATTATGAGGCCTGGCAGAAATCAAATGCATCTGAATCCTATTACAGTAAGTCATGATAATAATCTTACTTTGCGTGTACTTGACTACGTAATTTTATCTTACTATAGTTTTTTAGTGATTATGCTAAGTTTACATTTTATTTGTTTGAGTAGGCTGCTTAGGACATATTGTGATGTGCCTGTGTATTGTAATTGTTACACTAAAGTGTTTTGATTCTGAGCTTTATGAATGCTTAATTTTAGAATAATTTGAAGAAAGCAACAGTGAACACACATTGTTTCTCCAAAATTTATTTTTTTATGTGTGCTCGTTTTTGCATATTTCTCAATAATTGGACTAAAACTGTTCATCTCTCACTGTTAAGTGATTTAACGACTATTAATGAGTATTGCTTCTATATTACTAGAATTTTGTTTATACAGTTCTGCACTTTGCAACTAGAAGTGAACACTCAGTGTAGAATCTAGTTCATTGTGAAGGACAATCATCTAAGAAGAGACACTGAAACTTGTAGGGGTGTCTTAGTCAATATCAGGTGTGTTCGGAAAAAATTAGCCAGACTGCTGGACTTCCACCAAAATGATGTATAAATAATGCATAAAATCTAGTGCTTTGAAGATAAAGAGTTTGGCTTATAACATTTATCTCTTAATAATTATTTTTATTGCAGCATCAATTAAAAAACTGTTATTTGGATACTGAACCACACAGACCATCAAGTCAACCTTGGTAAAAACTATAATCATTTGTAAATTAGTATCGTAAGCAAGTACATTCAGTTAGTTGTAGTTGTTGCCTGCTTTGCCTGGCTTTGACCAACCCCACTAGCTGTGCTTTCTGCCAACTTTTGTGCAAATTTCTTCATTGTTTGCTGTTCTATTTGAAGAAATGAAATTTCTTCATTTCTTCTAATGCCTCTTGCCTATCAAGACATCATGACTTAGTTGTTAACAAACTTTTATGTACCGATTAAAACTTGAATATACTTGTCTTTTGGATTACGTCCAATTATTGTCAATTAATTAGCTACTTACATGTTAGTTGATGAAATGAACATTGAATATTTTGCTTCAGTATTCCAGGATTAGATTTTAGCAAATTATCACCGGGCCGTGAACGAGAAATAAAATTATCACCGGGCATTGATGAACATAAAACAAATATAACCAGTTGTTCAACTACTAGGTACAGTATGAATAGAGATTTTGAAATGTCACTAACTATTTGCTACATAAACATCTTTGTAACCACAACAAAAGCTCTTATGATGAACAGTGCAGACTGTAGTTTATTTGCTTCTGAAGCTTTAATAGAAGCTTTTTTGTTGATTTATTTGTTCTGTTTTATTGAGTAAAAAATTTTCAAGTGTAATTATGTGACTTTCATTTTCAAGCAAAAGTTGATATCATTACATTTGGTGATATAAAGAGATTTCGTCAGCTTTGTACATTAGATTTATAATGTGTCATTCTTTAAAAAATGTTTTGTATTTTGCTTATGCTGTAATTGCTGTAATTTGTAATTTGCAGTTTGTTAATTTTTGAACACCAATTACTGGTGTGTGTAACCAAAAAAAAATTGTGCCTTTAGTCGTTACGCATAATTGTTAATGGAATAATCTGTAACCAATGCAATATACGTGGGCTATTATAATGTTAAACAGATTCACAGGACACATTTAACGCTTAACTAACTAAACGTCATGAAACAAACTGTCATTTATAACAACTGACTAGCAAGCTGCATGCAGAACTACATTCATGTGTGACATTTTGCACTATTGCATTGTATCATATTTTTGCATTGTACCTGCTTTTGTATTTTTGTAGCAGACATTTTTAATGCCTTAACACTTTTGTTTGGCAAGACTTTTGTATTGTAACTGCTTCTGTGTTTTATAGCAGGTATTTTGGATGCTGTAACATTTTTGTTTGACAAGACTTTAGCATTGTAGTTGCTTTTGTATTTTTATAGCAGGTATTCTGGATGCCATACATTAATGACCCCTCGTATAGAAAAGAGTGACACTTACCAGCACGAGGCTAGTCAATTAGTATCAACACCAATACTATTGAAGCAGTCTAATTACACTTCTGTCATTCAAAGTAGTGAACCAAGTGGACTGGATTGTAAGAACAATAGCAAACTGAATGGCTGTTCACCTGTTGAAAGGGTAATGAATCATTTACATCATCTTTAATACATTTGGAAAACTTTATTAAAAAGCAAATATATCTCTTGTAGCACCAACAGCAATTTAACAGTGCCCAAAGATATTTCCTTTTACTGGTGACTCAGTGTTTAAATGATATTCTAGATAGAGTAGTACCAACATAATTTAATGCGTTTTGATGTCGTGTTCTAGCAGCCCGTATCTTCCAAACATTCCAGAGAAGAAGAACCCGATGATCAGCTGCTAAATGTGCGTGATGAGCAAAGATACTCACGTGTAAATATTGTACAAAAGCTTGATGCAGTAAGTGTTTCACCTACACTTTTCTTACTATAATTGGTACCTGATTGTATTTAGTTTCGTTTAGCTTTACTGACAATGGCTTATAATTATTTATGATCAAATTTACACACTGTGATTAAGTATTTTCCCACTGGTTTTATTATAGGTTTTTTGGGGTGTTGTAATTAATTATACTGCTATTGCTAAACGTGATAGTCCTTTTGTTGCTCATAATTGTTAATCATAAAAATTGTATATTCCTAGTAAATTTCTTTAAATATATTGGTTATTGCCAAAGCTTTTCTGTACAATTTATTTCATTTTTCTTAATATCCTGGAAAACAGTAAAACTGAAAATATAGGCAGGTAATGGTGTACTTGTAAGTAATATGTGTTAAAACTGTTGCTAGGAAGAAGATGAACTAGAAAGGAAGAAGCAAACTATTATAGAAACTGTGATGTTGGACCAGTTGTCAAGGTAACGAATGTAGTAAACTTTGCTCTTATTCAGGACAGACACATTGAATAAATGGACAAATTCTGTCTGAAGAATATATGCATTGTTGAGTGGAGCTTCATTTGCATTAGTATCAATACCAATACTAGAGAAGCAGTCTAATTACACTTCTGTCATTCAAAGTGGTGGTCATTCAAAGCAGTTTTTCATAATCACAATACAATTTGCAGTTAATGTTCATTTAATAAAATAACTTATTATAGTAATAATAAATAGCTACCAAAATATTGTTTTTTTTTCTAGGACCATCATCGGTGATCCTCATAAGGAAGTTCGAGGTAACTTATTCCATACACCTCATCCTGGGCTCTGGGCAAGGAAAAATCGGCGACTTCATGAATCTAGGTGGCAAGCTGTTTTTCATAATCACAATAAAACTTGAGTTAATTTAACAAAATAATTTGATACAAGTGGAACAAAATTGTTTTAATGCTGCGCCATTAATTAAAGAATGTACCAGCTTTGTCTCAAACACCAAGACGACAAGAATAAATTTAACAACTTTATTATAACTCGCAAAGCAACGAGGTTGTAACTAGAAAGATGAGCGCAACCGGGAAAAACAAAGAGGTTGAAAACAAAAGAGCAACTTTGCAAAAGTAGTAAAGTTGATAAAACTAACAACACGCATGTATACTGGCGAGGCTTCTCTTTTCCTTTTTCTTAACCGATGGCTAGAAACAAAATCAAACAACATTTAGTATACATGTAATATGACACAAAAGGTGAAACTTGTAACTAGAATTACAATACAAACGATATAGAATGTAATTTATGAACTATCGCAATCTACGATGTGCGGTGCACAACATTAGTATACGTTGTTTATCATGAAAACAGTATGTGCTTATACAGTAATGCGAATATAAGTGCATTAACGATAGCTGTCACAGTATTACATATAGAAAGAGGTAATACACAGATGACCAAAGAAATACAGCACGACTATAATAGAACTTAGCATGAAGTCAATGATTTAGGGTAATATTATCAGATTATGTTACTCAAAAACGCAATACAAAATTTGTGTGTAACTTACATTATAAAGTCAAAAAGGCACACTTACAACTTGATATGTAAATGCTGAAGAAAAAGGATAAAATTCAGGTAACGTAGTCAGCAAGATATTTTGGGGGGCGACGACTGCGTTTTGGATGAGAATAATCGGTGGCTGGAGGGATAGATTGCTCGGTTGAAGTGTCGCAAGTCGGGAACAACTGCTGAGGGACAGCAGATGCCTTGTCTGTATAGCTGTCAGATGGGGGTGAAGAAAGAGTGGTGGGTATCAATGGCTGATGGGGAATTGGAAAGTCATCGTCATCATCGCAGAAACTATGTTTTAACAGAGGCGGAGGATACTTGTCATGGTCTGTGTGGGTCGGAACTAAATAACATTCAGAGTGCTTTACTTTATAAGATGAGGCACGCAATTGCGAACCAGTAAATTTTTTTATAAAGAGCCATTCCCCATCAATACCAGTGACAAGATACCTGCTGCGTGCCTGGGATTTATCGCGATCTGAGTAAAGGTAGACCAAGTCTCCTATATTGACAACAGGGTGATTAGGATTTCGTCTACTGGGACATTTAGAGGATTCGCTGTGTGAGTGATTGGCCTGGCGCTGCATGTGTTGGGATATGATAGTATCTCTGTCAGTAATGGGTAGCTGATCATGACAGAACTGGTCGCGCTGTGTCCATAACTCCCGGGAGGACAAACCGCCATGGCGGATGCGAGAATTTAGGCGAGCAAGAGCCATAGACAAACCTAAACGGGATACGGGTCCGCCTCCAGGTTCGTGGCGCAAAAGTTCTTCTTCCAATTCCTGGATCGCACGCTCTGCAACTGGGTTCTTATTTGGATTTTTAATACGTCCAATTTCCAGAGAAAGACCAAGTTGCAGAAGAGTGCTGTCATTGGAAAGAGCACGAAAGCCAGGAGCAGGATCCACTCTGACTACTGCAGGAGGGCCATCTGGAGGGTGAAGATCTAAGCAAAGGCAAGCAAGAGCTTCATGAAGGGTGTCGCTTCTTTCATCTGGCACGATGCATGCATTCGTATAAGAAGTGGATGTTTCTCGCACTACTAGGATAAGTTGGCGATGACGTTTAAGAATGTCCGCAGCAAAGGACAGACCAACAGCATTGGGAGGAGAATCAGATGACTGGCTAATAAGACTTTGGGGAAACTTTTTCAGAGACGAGCACATGTGGCATGAGTCAGTAACTCGATCAATGGACTTTGACATGTCTAAAGCAAAGAAGTGGCGCCTGGCAACGAGCTGAAGCTGATGCTTTGTAGGGTGACTAAGCTTTATGTGAAGAGCTGTGAGAAGGCCTTCCAGAACAGAACGTGGAACCACGATGAGCTCCATGGAAGGGTGCAATGGCTCATGACGACGCACAACCAATAAGCCATCCTTAGCAATTGTAGCGGCATTGAGGTACCTTTTAACATCTTTGATGTTAGTGCATTTCTTTGACGGACGCGTTCCTTGCCGAAGGTGGGCATGAGTGCGACTCAAATCTGGACAGCCAGACTGGATGTCCCTCCATGCTGATCTGGTGGTAAAGGGCAATGGAGCAGTACAATTGATGATGGCTGCACAAGGGAACAGCCAGGTAAGACACGTCCAAGTACTTTATATGCACCAATAAATGATCGAAGACCATGGACTGTATCTGGTGCAGGGCATGTTGATAAGGTGGCTATGCGGTGAGGGCTAGCGGCAATGTTGCCTTGTGTCCAGATCCATCCTAGTATGGTGGTTGACTTTGGACAGATGATAGTCTTTGTGGGAGATAAGTGGATGTTAGACTTGTGAAGAGCGTCAAGAACCCGATGCCAATTGTCCAAGAGTTCTTCAGGGGTATCACCTCCACAATAGAGGTCATCTGCTAATTTAGAAACAAAGCCATCTTGGAGAGAGTCACCGAGGATCCAACACATTAATTCTTCTAGTGCCGTTTCAGAACCAGGCATGCCCATGGCACATCTGGTGTACACTCTGATGCCACGGAATGGAGTAGCTACCCCACAATATTTCATAGAAGAATGTTCTAATGGAATCTGATAGAAAGCATCAGTTAGGTCAGATACAATGATGTAACGCCAACGGGCGATAGTTTGTAGGATAGTGTTGGCATCAGGCATTAAAGATGGCTGGGGCTTGCTATATCTGCCAACATCTGAAAAGGCTGTTACAAGACGATGACCACCTCTGCGCTTTTTGACTAAGAATGAGGGGTTTAGGTATTCGACAGTAACATTAACATCTTCAGGGCGACGGACTACACCCTGTGCTTCAAGCTCATCAAACTTTGCTTGCAGCTCTATGAGTTTATCTCGTGAGTATTGAGGTACTCTGCCCTTGCGCTGTGGGGGCTGTACGGGACCCATATTGACTTTGGATGCGAACTTGCCAGCAGCACCATTGTATCCACTGATATTGGGGCTAAAAATGCCATCATAGTCTTGTAGTAGCTTCTTGAAGTTGGCACGAGATTGCGGGCTTAAGATGTTATCTGGGTCAACAGTGATGGCATCTGAGTAACGAACTGGTGGGTTCTGCTTGGCGTTATGCATTTGAGCCTGGGGTAGGTTTTGGGAATCCTGGCTATTAGTAGTAAGTTTGGAACTAGTTACCGAATAGGTCTTGCAAATGTGTGCGTGTTTGGGTATTGTAAGTGGATCAGAAGAAATATTTGGTATGCGGATCTTTTCTGCTACAGCTTCAATTATGTCAGGTTGAGGCCATAGTGAGGTGGTTTTGGCATAGTCGGTATGAGGCTCTATGGCTAAAGGGCTGTCAGGGTCCACAGAAGAGGGGACTGATAACTCTAAGTACTCGCCAGGCCAAATCATAGTAGGAGTTGAGGGTGCACGCAGAACATGGGCATAGCAAATACTACTTTTGGAGGTGTTGGCAGGGGGAATATCATATTTAGCAGTGTCTGAGCCTTTTATGCAAACTTCTTTCCGAGCGGGACGAACTGAGATATCGTTAGCTATGAGGAAAGGAGTTCCAGCCAAGATATCAACATCCAAATTACGCACTACTAGGGCTTCTAAACAGAGATTGTGAGCATTTCGAGTAACAGTTATGCGTGTTTCACCTATGATGTCCAATGGTGTAACCCCATCAGCTTGCAAAGCAGACTGTGTAGTTTGCTGAATAGGAACACCAATTAGATAGGCAATAGCTTCTTTGATCATGCTGGTTTCAGCACCCATGTCTAGGGTTATGTAGATTGGATGATGTTTGTAGAAAACTTTCAAATGAGGAGATTGTTTTGTGCTGACTCGATGTGCGGTAGACACACAACGGAGATTATGGGAAGCACACTCATCATCGTCACCGGCGTCAGGCTCTGTTGTGTCAATGTTATGACAACTATCTGCACTGTCTTGACTGTAGTCTTCCTCAAAGCTGATGGTCTGACGGGCTCTGGCGAAATATTCCTTATCTTCCTCTGGTAGGTACTGGCACGTACTGAGAAAATGTTGAAATTTAGCACGACCCGCTTGTTTGCATAACGGGCAAATTTTTGTTGAACGACGCGGTTGCTTTTTCCGAATCAACGGCTGTTTGCGTTTGGAATAATCTGGAAACTGTTGGAAGGCTGTGCGTAACACTTTAGCATCGGCTGATGCCTGAAGTTCCTCTAGCAAAGAATCTAGTGCCAATGAAATTTCTGGCTTCAGTGAGGCAAGTGTTTTTGATCTTAGCTCTGTACCGTACTTTTGCTTGACTAAGCTGGGTAGCCCAGGATCTAAAAGTCGAAGCCAAGTCAGAATGATTAGGTTCTCTAAGTTAGGTGTAATTTCCTCATCACTAATTGGATTCTCACCGTGATGCTGTATACCACCTGCAGCGCGTAAGAGGTTATCCTCAATGAAACTATTTAAACTCTGGAAAAGATCTTCTGGACGTTCGTCTGGCTGCATATGAATATTATTAAAATCCAAAAAATGACCACCTGTTGTTTGGAATCCGAAATGCTGTCTAATTGTTTGCCATATACTAGTCAATGATGTTGAGTTTTTGACAATGGAATTTCTGGAAATAATCGGACAATAGTTGGCAATCTGTCCCAGCATTAAGTCCAGATGAGTGGTCTTTTGTGCGGCTGTTCGGCGGTTTGCAATGGGAACATTTTCATCATCATCTTGCAGACCTCGTAAAGGTGCTACATTTGTTTTCTTATGCCAGGTCGCACCTTCAACTAAAAATTCTGCAAAATTCTGATCTAGCGATAGAGTGTATTGCAAATTTTGGCGCCATGCTTCAAATGATGTAATTGTCTCTTGTTTTGTCAGACACCACTGTTTTGGAGCACGAGTAGTGGCCATATTCTAACACAAATTGAGGGTGTTTATTAATACTAGTTCTTTCGAAAATTGCGCTGGTAAATTTGAATTCTTACGTCTTTACAGCTATGGAATAAGCTGACTGGTTTTGGTTAGATTTAGACAGATGCATGTACACTCTCGACAAACCAATTATAAGGTCCACTGGCTTTTCTGAGTACGTAGTTCGTAATCACACCGGCAGCCACCACGCCATTAATTAAAGAATGTACCAGCTTTGTCTCAAACACCAAGACGACAAGAATAAATTTAACAACTTTATTATAACTCGCAAAGCAACGAGGTTGTAACTAGAAAGATGAGCGCAACCGGGAAAAACAAAGGGGTTGAAAACAAAAGAGCAACTTTGCAAAAGTAGTAAAGTTGATAAAACTAACAACACGCATGTATACTGGCGCTGTGTAAAATATCACTACCACTGAGAAACATCATTGTACTAGTATTTTGTCAAGTTATGTTTTTCCTGGTCCTCACCAATATCAATACTATAATTATTTTTCTTGTTGAAGCAATCAGAGTAATTTTGCCAGCTCATCTTAGTCCTAATTTATTTTATTCAAGATCCCAACCCGAATGTCTTCCAAGAGTATCTGAATCCGAATATTGCAAATCTGTTTGTACTTAATATAGGCCTATATATATATATTGCTGTTGGTTGTTGTTGTTGTTGGCATCCTTTTGTCTCGGAAGACAATGGAGTGTGCGCCAAGAGAGACAGTTATTGATCACATTGATGGAACTGCAGCATCGACTGTGGCCCAGCAATCCGATCCTTGAAGCACTGGAGTGGCCTCTCCAGGGCGCACGCCTGGGCAAGGTGTATGGAGTTGCCCAGACAACAGGAACCCCCTCTCTTCCTCTCTGGTGTAGTCCAAAGGAAAGCGGAGCGAAAGGTTGGCACCAGGTTGGCTGCAGGAGCTGCCGGAGTCAGTGAGCATGCTGCACTGGTCCGGCTTCGGGGCTCCACTCCTGATTTGGAAGGGTTACTCCTCTACACATGGCCGTTGGGTCACTTGACCTCTTCCGCCCTCTAGCCGTTGGCTGCTTCTGCAGCTCCTACACCTAGTGCCGATATACAGTGTGGGCATCCCACAAGCCCACATCGCCTGGTATTCATAACCAGTCACCCATCCAAGTACTAACCAGGCTCTATGTTACTTAACTTCGGTGATCTGACGAGAACTGGTGTTTTCAACGTGATATGGCCGTAGACTATATATATAGGTTCATTATAGCAACATTTCCATTTTTAAAATCATTTAAAGCTCACTTAATATAATCAATTTTATGTGTTTGAAATCACGTGCAACAAAGGCGATCCAAAATTATTAAACTAAAGAAAGCTGAAGTCAATACACTAATTAGAATTACGAATGTCTTATCAATTTCATTGTCATTGCTAAAAATGAATTTGGTATGTGGATAAAAAGTAATTCAATCGTATCCTGTTGATTTAGTGCATACCATTAATAATCTTCAACATGGGAGCCTTTCTTAACAAAATATTAGTGAAAATTTGGCATTATTCAGGATCCAAGGGTTAGGGTTAGGGTCATTGAACTATATGATCAGCTATTCTCTTTTTCCATTTTCTTGATGGCTATAGTAAAGACAGTCCTGTGGTAATCTAATGTCTTGTCCAATCCATCTTAGCCAACGCTTCTGTATGACCTCACTTCTTTCTTTCTTGTTTGTTAAATTATATAGATTTGGTTTGATACTTTCTTTGACCATTTTATAACCTGTATTTTGAGGGACAGCTAACAAGTTTTTTAGCAATTTTTACTGTCCACATTTCCGAATTATACAAGAATACAACAATACAGGAGGGTGCATATATAAAAAAATTACTGAACCCAAAAAAATGCTTACAAAAAACACCTAGTGGTGTGTGCATGTGCAGTTAAATGAATGGCCACTTTTTTAGACAGTGCAATTTAAGAACCTTAATTTTACGTGTACTTGAGGTTAAAATGCATCTCATTTGATCTAAATATTTAAATGCGGATATTGTGGAATTGCTTATGTCATGTAGTGGCGAAAGTGAAAGATAACTATCGTGACGATAAATCTAGAATTCGATCCATGTACATAAGATTGACACCATTTAGAAATACAGTTAATACAGCTGACTTGTAGTAACATGTGGCGATATCGAGAGTAATCATTGGCCTGCGTCTGACGAACTCGCAACAAAAAAGATATTGATGTAGTTTTCGGTAAAATTGATATTTGGAGAAAATTTAATTCAGTGACGAAAGAGGTGAAAGCTAAGAATACAGATACGGACCAAAAGTTTGCAAAAATGGATTCGTGCAGCAGTTAGTGGAGCACCTAAATGATTCATGGGATCGACTATGTGCAGCCTGAGGAAATCTGAAGAGCCAGCGTCGCTATTTTGTTAAGCAAACTTCTCAAAGAGTTGAATGTACCTTGGGAAATCAAGTTTGAGGGGGTGCATAGATTAAACAAGTCTGCAGCAGCAAGAAAACCTGCTCCCATCATTGCTGCATTCTTTGACATTACACAAAAGGAAGACATTTTTTGCATTGCATTACAAAGGCAGAGCGCTCTAGTTTCACATCTCAAGAGCACTTCTCCCCCAGAACAAGGACAACACTTAAGCAACTACTGAAACAAATGTGTGAGGCTTTAAAAGAAGGTAAACAAACCAAAGTCTGCTATTAACAAAGTAAACTAAGTATGGAAAATAACGTGTTTATGTATAATCACAACTTGGGAGAAATCCAAATTGTTCAAACACCTGTTTGAAAGTTTAACAGGAGCATGCCGACCACCAGTAGTAAAGCCTGTAAACATCTGTAGAATGCAAAACATTGATTATCCTCCTTGTTAACATCCTTACCTTGAGACACTGGTGTTATGTTTTATTTTGAAAATGACTTTTTTCTTTTCATTTAGTGTCAAACCGTCTGAAACACACACAGAGAAAGTTTTGGAAAACAACGTACGATTCCGAGCAAGAATCTTAACAAGGTAAAACTCTTGCTTTGCTGCTGAAATGTTTTTGTCTGTGGGAATAGTCTTGTCTATTTTTGTCATTCTAAATTTGAGCCTTTGCTATTTTTTGTGGATATTCTACTAAATGAATAATATACACTACCTTTTTATTCTGATATTGGCATAAAAACTGCTGGTGGAAAATTCTTTACTTTTTATTATTTCCATATGCAGCACTGTATACCATTTCTTATTGTTGTCGTTTTTGGTAGCTAATATTAGGGTATTGCACTACTTAGGTTCCTGAACTATGATCCACCCAAAGGAATTGACAGAAAGGTTTCATTATTCAAATTATTAGGCAAGATTGTGTGCAAGGAACAAAAGTTAGAAATTTGACAATTGTCAACTTACAGAACATAAACTTACGCATACAACTTGTGCAATCATGTGATTATGAAAAAATTAACAATAACAAATGTACTCCAACATGATAGTTTTCTAATAAACAAAGAAACAATGCAGCCAGTTTGTGTATGAGCGGGTGACCGTGGTTCAGACTCCTAGATTACCGAAACAGTTTTTTTATTCACATCATTCCACGCAAAAAGATTTCAATAGAACATCTCACCTTCTGATAGTTATACTTGAAAAGTGACTAATGATTGGATCATGTGGCAGAAGAAGGTGGACAGTGACATGTAGTCCCTGACGATACCAAATAGTAGGGTCAACATAATCGAATAAATTGCCCTACTTCAAAAAATGGTAAGAAGATGTTTTTGGTGTTTTCTTGTAGTATTTGGTCCAGAGAATAACATATCCAAAATAAGCAGAAATTTGACCACTGGAAAGGATCTAATTATGAAGATGGCTGCCATTTGACCAAAATAAATGGAATTTGTTCTACCAGAATGGTGAAAGTATACTCATTTTGACACAAAAGTATGAAACTTTGCACTGTGCTAGAGCTTATTAAAGTGATAATTTTGGCATTGTGCAAAGTTCCATCATTTTGTGCAACATTTGCAACCATCTTAGCAGCCATCTTGAATTGGGTGATATTATAGGGGCATTTAACCATCAGATGTGGATTCCTTGTTCTTGAAAACCTTTGAAAACCTATGTTCTTGAAAACCAAAACAAATTATTATTCTATATACTCTGATAGCTAAGAAATAGTTCTTATAAGCTACCAACAGCCATATTGGCAGCCTCACTGGATGAATTTCAATTGACTAGTTAACCAAAATTTATCACCTTAATGAGGTCTATGCAAAGTTTCATGCTTCTTTGAGTCAAAATGAATATTTTTCATCATTCTGGTAGACCAAATGCCCATTCATTTTCGGCAAATGGCACCCACCTGTTTTAACGTCATAATTGTACTCTTTCCAGTGTTCAAATTTCGGCCTATTTTTGTTATGGTTTTCTCAGGACTAAATAGTATAAGAAAACACCAAAAATGCTTTCTTGCAATTTTTCGGCGTAAATCAGCAAATTGACCTTACCAAAAACGCAATATGCGAAATCTTGTGAACGTTAAAACATTTGGATCATATCTACTCAGACAAGAAAAACTTTTGTACACACATAATAGGGAATAAGCCTATATCTTTGTCAAAGTCCTAAAGAAATTTAGTTTTATATGGAATAGTTTTGCTGTGAGAATAGAATAATTTATAACTTCTGTACAAGCTGGTTTTATCAAAATCCATTTGTCATTTTTGTTGTCATTACAGACATGGACGTGATGCTGTGAGAGAACTGTTTGGCTTCTTTTTTCTTCTTGACGGCTCAATAACAGTTTATGAGTACCGACAGTTTGGAACCAGGTATGAACCTTCTCATTAATATAAGGTTTTCTATATGTAGCTGCCTGTTACATATTATTACACATCATAATAACTTACATTAGTAGTTATTTACAACAAGTTTTTACAATTAACACTTAATGAAGTAAAGTTAACGTGCGAATGGGTAGTTTTTGTTATACCATTGTATATTAGCTCAATAGAATTGCTTATTTGATTAAAACTCGAAAATTACCACAGTAAGTTGTTGATGTTGCAGGGTTGGCAATAGCACTTTGGTCGCTTGAGTGCTAGGTGAGCACGCTGCCATTGTGCGAAGTTGCTGTCCTTATACCATAAAAGTTATATGTTCAGCTAAGCAGGATTTCTGTTACCTTTATTTCTGCAAACTTTGCTTTTATTGAAGTGCTTGTTTGTTCTGAATACATGCTACATGATTAGTGGATAAATTTCTGATAATGTGGCATGTAACCGATAAAAACACAGATTGTTTTTAGGCAGGTATATTACTAAATGAAAGGTTTGCAAATGTTACGTATATTTCTGGCAGCTTTCAAAAATCTATAAAATACTGAATGTAATACTGCCCAGCTTGCTTGATATTATTTTTTGTCTGTATTGTTTTTGTTTGCATTTGTATTTGCCTAGCCATTAAGGGTGCTGTTGCTTATTGGATTAGATTAGTAAAAAGTAATGTTTGTCTTCAGCTATTGCTTTAAATCAAACATTATGACAGAAATAATGCATTGCCACTAATCAAAAGAGGAGTGTACACTCGATTTAAAGGACGAAGGAAAGGCGAAGTTTACACATTGTGGGATATTGCTGTTGGGAAAAATATGGAATTTCTCACTTCTGAACAAGACGCTTTGCCAGGACGTTTGCAAGAGAGTTCAACTGTGGTCTTGCGGGTGACTGATGTTGACCAAAAGTTGCAGAAAGAAATCTTGTGAGTGAGCATATTTTTTACTTTTCCTGTAGCCAATTTTCTGCAAAATTGTTATCGATATAATGTTATGGCTGAAAGTAAACCGCTGTAGTTTTTAAACTTTATGATCATAGTCATTCTAGTTATAATGATTATGCTTTTTTATAGTAATTTATGTCAGTCAAAGATTTTATTATTTGCAAAATCAACAATCTCGAGGTATTAGATTTTCTCTTGTTAGGTTGGCTGGCATTAAGCGATCTGAACACGAGACTGCACTGCAGAGACTGTATGGAGAACCTTTGACAGAAGGCTGTGCATTACTCAAATCTGTACAAGGTAGGAATGGGTAATGTAGCCACTATTGTTTGTTAGCCGCCTCTGTACCCACACCTGCCATTACGTGATACAGAGAGCTTGCCTTTGATGTAAAGAGATTTAATAGAAATGTGACATGTTATTCTTCGCTTCCTTTCACGTCATCTGTGACAGGTAAAAGTGAAGCCTTATTAACTAAATATTTCACTCTCTAAATTTAAAGAAGTTTGGAAAAGAAGCAACCAACATACAAGCAAATTATATAAAAACAAAATAAATTCTGTTGTTTCTTCGTTTCCAGTATTTGAACAAGTTTTTTGCAAACTAATGAATAAAACTTTTGTCTTGCACTTGTACTGGACACCCACCAGCGAACACTAATCTGCCTTGCTGCCGCTCACTAGCTCAGGCTATTACTAGCATGCCAAAGTAATTTTTGTTGCACCTGGGTGTGTATTCACGGAATGTAACAGCAGCCAGCCCTTAAATGTACTAAACAGACTTAGTGTTTCATTTGGAAGACCTTATCATCAATATTATGCAAGCTCTTGTTTTTGGCACTAATGACAGTTAATTTATTTTAGATGATAATTTATCTGACAGTGCCTGGTGAATATAAAATCTGTTTTACTACAATTAGTAAAATAACATTTATTTGTGTTATGTTATTAAATCAAAAAAATTGTTAGCATTTTATGTCTTTTTAAATTTGGAATAATTTCTCAGTTTGCTCAGACTAGTAGTTACCCTTATTAGGCAGACTGGGGCAGTAAAATGTTAGATGCATGTACTGCAGTAATTTCTGTACTTTTTGCTAGCAGTAAGTATGCTATCACACTTTCTCATTCAGTGCAAAATTAATTGTAAAAAAAATTTCAGTACCTAAACCAGCAGTAAATAATATGCACTATATATATACGTAGCTACTTATCCTACTGGGGATGCTGGGTGTCACTTCAGCAGCGCGCAGGCCCGTCTTTGTAATTAGCTCCAGCCAGCGTAGGGCAATCTCATCTGCAGCAAGCTGTTACGTTTTTCTACAAATTTTGTAACACCTTGCCCCATTTAAATAGCTGTCAAATTTAGAAAGTTAGAGTGATTTCAATACTTGCAAAATTTTGTGCAGAAAAGAATGCTCTATAATTTTTATGTTGACCAGTTTTAGGTACAAGGTCTCCCTTGGAAACTAGAAGGCCTTGAAACAATAGTTCTGTGAAAATTTTACAGACTTTCGTATCATCTTGTTAATTACTCAACGAAATAAAAAAGCTAAGCATTTTATTTACAGTGCTAGAAAGAAAATTTAATTCTCTTTCAGAAAATATATAGTTTGCACTAGTATCTCTTGTAATTAGGCCGCACAGGGATGTCAAAATTACACAAATATTCGTTGTCGTGGAGAAGTTAAGAGACTTGTCCATAAATGCCATGGATATAAACAGTCTTTACAGTGTTACTGTTTACAGTATGAGGATATTAAAGCTCATAATATTATTTCCAGATGAAGTGAGGCAAAGATTAAAAAAACGAGGGATAAAAACACTTACCGGGCTAGGCCGACTGTTTCGCTCTTTAGACAAATCTGGTGATGGCACATTAAGTAAAGAAGAAATGAAAGTTGCTGTTATCAAGTATAAGCTGAATATTCCAGATACGGTAATTCTCTTTCAAAACGATGCAAGGGTGACATTCAATCATGATTTCGTTATGTTATGTTCATCTCAATGGATGCTCATTTCAAATAAAGAGTTAAAGTTGATTAGAAATTAGCAGTTGTGATTGGTAGAATTTAATGTCTTCTCCAAAAGTTTCGTTCTAACTTGCTCGTTTATCTTCTGTAGAAGTTTGATGCCACTTGGGCAGCATTAGATGAAAATGGTGACGGTGTTCTCCAATATGATGAATTTATTCGAGGTGTTGTGGGTGAGATGTCCGAACATCGCAAGAACATTGTAATGAAGGTAAGCCAGATATGTGAGAATTTTTATAATTTTTCTCTCGGAGCCCTGTAGAAAGCAGCTACTTTTATTTCTGCATGAGGGATGATTAGTTCATAAACTCCACTGGATTGACAACTTTACTCTCAGCCTGGCTTTGAAAGTGCTGTGTCTCATGAAGGCTTGTTTTATTTAGTGCTGATGAGGTTTGGAATCACATTCACCTTTGGCTAATTGACTATTCAAGCAATGCTTATGGTTGAACTTTTGCTTCCCAATTAGTACTAGTGTTGGTGGCATTTAATGCGTTTCAGCTTAAAACAAATCCCTGTAGGAAATCATATAAGCTGCAGTTGTCAGTTTCTTATTATTTTTTCGTTGTCATAATAATACTACCAAAATATTTATAGCTCATTAGTGGGAAGTCACAAATTCAGAAAGCTATTCGGGTGTTTTTCAATATTTTTTGAAATTTAATAGTTATTAAATTTAAACAAAAGTCGGCTGATGGTACATTGGTATGTACTATATTAATTGCTTCCTTCTAACAACAATATGAGCCTGTAAATATGAATTTTCATTCTCCTTTGTAAAATTCAGAGCTTCATATATTCTTTGTTTAGTCGCAACCACATTGGTCAGCAAAGCGTGCATAAAAAATGATGAGTAGGCTGGTAAAATGTGAAATGGCAAAAATTTTCAACAGAAGACTATTTACCATTTTTAGCATTTTTGATTATTTTAGTTTTGTGTTCAGCAAATAACTTCAATTTTCAACTTGTTTTTAGCCATCCTGAGAAAGTTTGTCCTTGTGATAGAAAATGCGTGCTGAAATGATGCAAAGTAGTGTTTAAAAATTTGGCATGCCCTGCATAATTACTCTTCTTTAAGCAACAATTTAAAAAAAATGTTGTAGGTTTACAGAAAATTGGATGCCAACAAGGATGGTACTATTAGTTTTGATGAAGCAAGAAAATTTTTCAATTGTACAAAACATTCTTCCGTGCTGTCAGGTAAAAAAGTATTATTATGAGAATGATGTATTTATTGAATTCTTTATATATTTTTGGTGCCGAAAGCGAGCCATTTTTTTCTTCTATTCGGAAAACTTATGTTCTTTTTTATGTTTCCAACTGATTTTAAGGACACAATTTAATTATACCTACTGATTTATTCCATCTTACTTCAGTGCCATTGATTTTGTTAGGTAATTTGACACCAGAAGAAGTTTTTGAAAGATTTACAGAAACTTTCCAGTTTGGAGATTACCGCTCGATGCATCCTCGGAAGGAAATCACTTTTGTTGAATTTGATGAATATTACGAAGGCCTGAGCATTGGAATAGAAGATGACAGTGAATTTGTACAAATTTTGCGAAATTGCTGGGGTGTTTAAGTTAAGTCCAGTGGAAACGATATTTAAAAAAATCATCAAGACTTTTGTGAAACACTCAGTTCCATGTTCCATGTGTTTTTGCATCTGTATTTCTTCTTTTGTTTGCATACCTTGCTTGGCATGCAGGTATTCTGTTGCTGTGTCACACCACTGTTTGGCTGCTTTTTAGACTTCAGTATTATAAGTAGCTCTATAATTATTAATCTATATTTTGATAGTCAGTCCAACCAAGCCATTTCAGGTCCCCTGATTTTCCATGAGCTTTCTCCATCACTTATGCCATCGTGCAGCATCTGTCGTTCGTTCAGAATTTGAGTATAAACAAGTTATACTTGAACCGTTTGGGGTTGTCATGAGATCTTTGGTATGAGGTTTGGGAAAATGTAATGGCCGAAGTCAATTAAAGGCCATTCCAAGTCATATTCAGAACGGTGGTAAACAAATAGAAAGCTCAACAGTTGCGTAGCATTAATGGGCATAGTAGGAGTGTGTGAGCCCGATGAATGCAACGAATTAGAGTGGCTTGTCATGTACTAAAAATCCAACATATGCAAAAATTTTTTACTCCCTCCCCCAGAAAGAGGAGGGATGATCAAGGATGGTGGATATTGTAGGAGAATTAGTCAACTCAGTGCGAGGAGTTAAAATGATCTGTCACCTATTGACAGAAATGATTTAATCCCCCTCCCAGGAGGGATGCAGATCTAGGATTTAAACTACATTTATTATTGTTTTTATTTTATTTTTTATTTTGCATTTATTTCAGTGTATAAAAAGTACCATAGAATAATAAACAAAGCATAGTTAAAAATCACAATTAAAAAAATATTTCTACACAAGACAAGTAAAATAAATATTTACACAAAGAACAGAGAATTAGTAAGCCAAATATGCAAAAAAGGGTTAGTAAAAGTATTCCCAATTGGCAAATATATGCGAAGTTAAAATGATATCGGTATTATGAATAAAACAACGTAAGATTTCATTGCTTAAATTTAAAACTCGTTGACGAAGGCTAAAATGACTTGAAAATAATTACAGCCATTTTCAGCACATATTCTCGATGCTGCGGTGCCCCTTCGGAAAGCAAAAAATTTCGTCAATGCAAAATAGTAGGCCGCTTTTAATTTCCCAATAGTCCCAACATTAAAAGTGATCCAGAGATTAGAACTGTAAAAAGTGGAACAAAAAGATTTAAACAGAACACGTTTGAAGGTGCAGTTGATTTAAAATATCGGCATCGTCTTTTCAGTTATCGTTAATTATGTGGACCAAGATATTTTATTTCATGTTCGAGTTTAATCGGTTCTCCTTAGCAAATCTGACATTCCTAAACGCATTAGGAATAAAATAGACAGATTTTATAACTATAGTGTTATAAAGAGGGTTTCGTTGGGCAAAATGTTAAATGTAGTGCTAGACAACGGGTAAGGGTATCCAATGACTTTGGACAAAGGTAAGAATTGCTAGAAATGGCCAAACGTGCCAACTGTTGTTTGGACATGAGACATTTGACCAGGTAGCTCCAGCGAGAAATTTGTGCTCTTTTTATACTTTAATTGCCTATGAAAATTTATGAATGAAATTTCGCTTAAAAGAATGATATCATATCAAACATTAAGATCTTCAAGGTGTCGAACACTAAAGTCAGGGGACCTATGGCACCATCATTGATCGTCTGGTTTACTTGCATTAATATTTATACGTTGTAAAGTTTCATTTTTATGTTTATGTTGCTATAAACCCGTCCAATTTTAAATAGAGATTTATTATTTTATGTAAGTCTGTGTATGGATATTTATTATAATGTATGTGCATTGATATTTCATTTATTAGGCCATTTTAAATAGTGTGTGCCAGATGTTAAAACTGACTCAATTAAATGTATATTTATATGCGCATTTTTGAAAAGGGAACAGATAAGTGGTCACAGTGTGTGCATATCGGCAAAATTTAGCAATTGCCTGGAAGTTTGATGCAAAAACGTTGTGATATAATCTGCTACTAACTAGTTCTCACATAGATGAATGCTCAGTGCTTATCTCTTTGTCATTGATCTCATATAAGCTAGACTCTGTCCTGTTAAATAGATTCTGTCCTAATGGTCACCTATATTAAGTAGGCCTTAGTCATTGAGTTATAATTGACCACTTGTAAACTATGCAGTAGTGTTTGTCAAACATAATTTTGGGGAAATATGGTTATAAAGATTCTTGTTATAATGGCAATGTCATCTTGTTGGAGGTAAATATATAGTGTTACTGGAATCATGTATGTTTGTGGTGGGCAGTTATGGCACTAATTAAGCTGATGGACATTTGTCCATGACGTGGTAAAAGTCTGATCACTTTACACTTAAGGCAAGGCATGTAGCTTGTATAAGTGAAAGTTAATTAAATTGGGTACCTCAACCGTCTTAACTTGTAATAATCTGAAGGTTAGCATTAATGTAATTTTCAAAGACCGTGTGATATGATAAACACCAATAAATTAAAAATAATGATTCTTCTTTCTCTGTTTTGTTTTTGCTGCTGCTGCATGGTATTGCAAAACTGTATTAGTCTTAACATGAATTTTAGACAGGAAAGCTGTGCCTTAAAATTAAGTGTTCTCCCAGCAGCTGTATTATTACATAAGCTGGTTAAAGACATAGAACTTCTGTTAGTTTATTAAAAATTTTAGTAGATCGTGACATAAAATAATAGCCATGACACTTATTGACAAGAAAGAGTGATTTTTATAAGCGTATAAGCTGATAGTAAAATGCACTTATTGTTTAATTTTAATGTGTCTGTTACTTGCGTTCACATTACTAATAAGTTGTTGATTAGTAAAAAGCAGCGTATTAACCAATAGGGTAACTAGGCAATAGCCTAGAGCGCCGAAGTTTCAGGGCGTCACATTAGAAAAAATTCTTATCCTCGGAAATGTGTCATATATTATGGGGTTATGTCCTTTAATTCCTATAAAACTTGATAAAACTATAAAAATGTCCTATAATTCCACAATTAGATATTATAATTACGTATCTTCATGATTTGGGCATTTTGGTGAATGTAAATAACAACTGTCTGTCGTGAAGTATGTATGTTTTTACAAAGTTGGTATTCTCATTGCGTATTTGATAGTTCTGGTGTATGCTCATTTTTAAAGAAAAATGTCCTATGATTCCTATATTTTTGAAAAGTAGAGCACGAGCCCTGATATTTTCATATTCATGTACAATGTGCATTTTATAACACACCACAGGCAGCTTTTATATAAGTGCTGCATAATGAACAGGTGCAAAGTATTACACAACAAGCAGTGTGTTCATTCATTCTTGAATGTAAACACTATGCAAATACATGTAATTAAAATACATGTAGAACATCTCTGTTCTGTATGTGCATGTACAAATTGGCATTGTATATAATAAAAATCTAATCTAACTAATAATGATCTAGAATAAATTTCACAATGACAAACAAGACTTGAAAAGAAAATAAGGAGCTGTTGGGCAAGCTAGGAAATTTACTTTCGTAACGTCTAGATGGCGCTTTCATTCCATACTTTGTTAGCCACTGCTAGATGCCGCCACAAAATCAAAGTGATCAAAGCACGTTTTTCGCCATTTGTCGTTTTGTTCGCGGCTTTTCGATAAAGCGTGCGTTTGTAATTTTTACTGCACAACTGTTAGTTGTGGTGTATTCTTTCAATATGGCATACAAAGGAGGCCAGAAGGTGCAGAAAGTTATGGTGCAGCCCATTGTATCCTTTAATGTATAATTTGTCATTATCTTAATTTTTTATCTGTTTTGTTACTCAATTTACTGTAGACTGCTGGTACAGTGGTAGCTAATGGCTCTAATATGGGTTATAATGCGTAATACCGGCTGGTAAAACACTTAACATCAGGCTCCTGTATGTCCACATTATAAAGGAACAAGCCAAAAAGAAAACTATCCTGTCACGCTGTTGTTCTTATACCCTGTAGCGGATAGCGCTATAGGCTGAAGCCTAAGGCCCGGGAAAATAAAACGAAAAAAATTTTTTTTTGTAAAAAAAAATAAATTGACAAAAGAGCAAGGGGCCCGCCAAAATAAAATATAGAAAAAAGTTTTTTTTCAAAAGTCAGTCACTATATTTCAAATCGGGTTTACACAATTCAAGTTTACACAATTTAAGTTTACACAATTCAAGTTTACACAATTCACGTTCACACAGTTTAAGTTTAAGTTCAAAATTTCAGTTTCCGAATTTTTCAGTTTTCCGAAAGTCAGTTATAATTTCTGAATCAGTGATAAATTGTTTAATTTGTCATCCTTTAGAGAACAAAAACACGTCAGCTCAGCAGTATAGCAACATTTAAATGGCCCGTTCCAAGCTCAAGCCTAAGGCCCATAAAATCATAATCCGCCGCTGCTTATACCTCTACATTGAACCCCATAGCCTAGGTTCTCTAAATTTTATCACTTATCTGATCCAAGCATTGACTCTTACTAGAGTAGTGTGCCCGTGTTTACTGAATATAGATCTTCTTCGTTCACTGCATGATTTCCAAACACGTTTTTAGCTGCTTCACATTTCAACAGATGTTCAGTCGTGTCATACTTCTTCAAACACAGTGGACACATTAAATCATACACTTATTTTTATAATTACACTTTAATTTGATCATGTTTAATATCCATTTAGTAATTTCATATACAGTTTTTTCATCACATAATTTATTGCCTGTTCCCAATTTTCCACACTATTTTTCTTAAATCTCAGTTTTATCTATCATCTCATTTTTTCACAGCTTCGACTTTTAGATACTTTTTAAATGCTTTTTTCCAATGTGACTTCAATAAGCTTTGTATTCTTTCAGCATTTATATCTAAATCATACATACTTACAATTTCTCTAATTTCTGTCGTGCAGCTTCTGGGAATGTTTTTGTCACATATACTCAACATCACCTTTTTAGCATCTCTTTTACTCTCAGATACCAGCACACTTTGGTACCACATTAATTTTTTATAGTGTATTATTTGTCTAATTGGCCATATTCCCCAAGTCATCATTAGGTCCCAATCACTCGTAGACATTTTTTGCTTCATCATACATCTTAGGGCTTCTTTTGCCAACTTTCTTCTTCATAGTTTTTTTCTGTTAAGTTACCCCACACCTCCATATTGAAAATTAAACTAGGAGTCATCGTTGTCTTGTACAATAACTGTCTTATTTTTATAGCTTCAATTCCTACATCGTCAGAACTACTCCAATTCATAATTTCATATATCATGCGTTCCACTTACTTCTTTTCGCTACAGACATGTGATTACTTTCTGTTTCGTTGATATAGTCACCTAAGTATTTATAATGGCTGACTTTATTAATTTTTCCTTTCTTAATACACATGTTACTTTCGTCAAGCCGATCTGCCTGCCTTTCCTAGTTTTCCTGTGATTACCAACTGTTGTGATTTTTCACCACTAAAAGCAAACCTTGATTTCTTCCATCAATCTACAATTTTTTGTCACATTCATTACTACATTTTCATCACCACAACCCTGAATATCATCCACATGTGTTCTGGCATCAAATCCAACATCATTATGTATTAACGAGAGTTTTTTCCTACTCATTTTATTTACCTGGTCTGTGCTAGCGCAACACATAACTGGTCCCCACACATTCCTTGTCGTACAGTTTCTCCGACTCAGAATTTCTTTGTTAATCCTACCAGTATACTAGTTTTCAGTTTCAATTTCAAATAAAATACTGCGGTATTTTTCATTTACACCAAGTCGCCATAAGTGCTTTTTTTCTTGAATGCAGGTTTTTTCTTTTATTTCATATTCCCAATAACTTTTTCTCCAATTTGTTTATCCATAAACTGTTCTTCCACTTCTATAATGTTTTCCAAAATTCTGCTTTTCTGCGGCTTCTTCTCGTGCTCTGTGCCAAAAACTACAGTATTTCCCGTTCTCCCATTTCTTACAAACTTCTTTCATTTCTCCAAACTTCTCATGTCCATACCAGCAGTTTTCTCCATGAAAACAGTGTAGTCCTTTATGATAAAAACTGCATAAAGGAACAGTACTTTCTTCATCTCTGCTTTCAACTACGCCTCCTCTATTGTCTGCATCTGCATCAACAGTTTCCCTAGATTTTACTATTTTCTTCGTACCTTCTACTGTTTTTTTGCAACTCACTTTTTTCTTTTGTTGACAGGTCATTGAACACATATAATGTTTGCATATCGTTTTTCAATGCTATACTTCCAACCTTCTTCTTTTAGTTCTTTTATTTCTTACTCTTTACCATTTAACTTTTTCTTTAAACTCCTTTCCCTTTTCTTTAAGCCCATCCAACTGAGTGTTTTCACTTCCCTTTTGTTGCATTTGTAGTTCTTTCTCCTTTATCTGTTCCTTTAGTATGCGATTTTCTTCTTCGTACCACTAAGCTGTTGCTCACATTTTCTTTTTGTTGTAATCTCATTTTTTAACTCTATATGCACAGCCCTCAGTTCTGTAATCTCTTTTTTCTATTGTTTTAATTCTTTATCTACTTGGGCACACCAAGTGCTAATCTTCATTACCCTCTCCTTTTCCAAGTCAATCTTTTTATGCTCTATTGCACATACAACCAAAAAACTGTGTCAATGGTTTCCTCCATCCCCTTCTTTTCCATTTCTTTAAGTGCCGTGTTAATGCCCTATATGCTTTTTTCCTCATTTCTATGCAGACCATATGGTACCATTTATTACACCAATAACAAAGTAACCCATCGTCTTTTGCTGCAACAGTCATTTTGCACTTTGGACCACCTTCATCCTCATCCACCTCTATTTCCAGTCTTTCCTTGCTTTTAGCTCACCCCGTTCCCGAACACTTTTTTCTCTTTATCTTCCTCACTGTCATCATGTTGTTCACTATCTACAATACTGTTTCTTATATCAGTATTTTCTTCATTATCAACTTGAAAATATTCCTCTACTATTCTTTCAACTCGAGTACTGTCAAAAGTCATTAACCTTTCATTCTCACTTTTAGTTCTCACTTTTAGATTCCCTCCACTGTGCAAAAAATTGTTAAAGGCAGGAATAAACGCGATATAACATATTTTATTTTTCACTCGATGGTCATGCACGTGGTGATTAGTATTATTTGTGATAAAACTTGATCGCTGCTTCACTATAGAAGAAATATTTTTGTATATTATAAATTTTCATCTCGATCCTACAACGTGGGTGTTAGTAGAAGGCTGAAGCTAGGCTTATCTAACTTATGTTTGTATATTAGAACTAGTAATTTAACCGATTTTAAGAAGCAGAAATCGGAGAATCAATCATAATGGAACATGGATTCACTGTTTTAACGGGTCATAGCACTGAAAATAAGATAGTGCTCTTCTGAGATTTACCGTGGTCAATCATAAAAGACAAAGTGCCTTTAAGTCTCAAAAATTTTTACTTTTAACAGGAGCTTTCATCCTTCACGGACTTTGTCAGCTGAAATCTACTTGTATGGCCTAGATCTTGAATGATCTGCTGAATGTTGAAACTGACAAAGTCCATGAAGGACGAAAGCTTCTGTAAAAAATAAAATTTCTGAGACTTAATTCTGCTGGTTGTTTGACCCCTTTGGTGTTACATTAATTTATAGTAAATACAGTTGAATCCCTGTAATACGGCTCATAATGAAACTCTCAGTAAACAAGCCAAACTTATAAAACGAATGTAATCACTTGTGGTTACTACAAAACCCTGCATTCAGTGCATCATACAATGTTTTCCCAAAGTCCCGCCAGTATAATTTTAGCGTAATCAAACATGTAATACGAACTTCAGTCTCATGATTATTGATTAATGACGTGTTCTCAAATGTTCGTAATTTAAGCTGCCCGTTGGTTGTGTGTACAGCAATAACTAATTCATAACTTTATATATAATAACTTCTATTTTGGGAAGAAATCTACGTGCAGTACACTAAAACCTTAACCAACTCGACAGAATTTGATATTCCGATATCTACAAAATGTAAGTACACAAGAATTTTACTTACTTGAATTATAAAAATTTGAATTTTTTTTTTAGTTTTTAGACTTTGCATTGCCTTTTTGATACATTCACAAATGTCAAATAAAAACAAAGTTCAGAAAATAAACTTAAATTTTATTGCTCTGGTTGTGCATTAAAATAATAACACATTTACTGCTGCAATTTTTCAACAAGGCGGTGTGACATCACTCCGTGTAGTTAAACTTTATTCAAATGCTTTTATACAGAGATCACGTATATCCATTTGGCTGTATGAAAATGTAAATCTGCGAATAGAAGGCTGTATTATTGGCTTTGATGAATATATGAACTTGGTTCTGGATGAAGCCGAAGAGTTTCACATAAAAACAAAGAACAGAAAAACCTTGGGTAAGTTAATGAGGTTTTCTATAGTGCCGTAATGGAATTTTGGCTATGTGTACTAAATCGATGTAGAATGGCTCGTTAAATTTGATTAGATGTTATCCTTACACTGCTTTCTAATTTTACCTGCCTTCCAAGTTACTACCTACACGGGTAGCAAAAATCAGACTCGCTTACCCGATTGTTAAGATTCAGTGGCAGTGAATAAATTGTAATCATTTATATTCGCAAATAAAAACAACCATTGGTGCTTTTCAGCTGATTGTGTTACCTTAGCAATAAACATTCAGTTATTACATGCTTAGGCCTTGAAAGCGAGCTATGAGCCACAATGATAGCATTTTGCCACCGCACCGCCTTACCTCCCAGACTTCTTAATTACTTGTATTGCACGCTTTATCAATGAATCAGCTACATTGGGATTATAATAATCTATTTGTTATGTCCATTTGTTGGTATCATTGTTAAATTGTTAGTGGCCCGAAAGCTTTTTAAACCATTTCGTTTGAACAATTAACCTTTTTGTAAAGAAACTACAGTTTCTGTAAACTTTCGTCGATCACCCCTTCAGCAACAATGTAGTTGCTGCAGGCTTGCTAATGCCTAAATACACTATTGTACAGTAGTTAAAAATAATGCTGACTAATAATTTACTGACCTTAGATTTAATGTGTTTGAGTGAAAGCTGGCAGTGTGCCAACACAGCTGTTATTAGCCTCATATAGGTATCTATTGAACAGTGCAAGTGTGCCGCAGAAAGTGACATTTAAATTTTAAGTGAATTCTTAAACATTGAATATCACATTAATAATATTGTCTGCATTTTGATTGTTGGAACTGGGTAGAAATGTTTGGCTTTGTTAATAAACAATGCAGGCATGTGCCTGGGTACTCAATGGACACACTGCATGTACCAACCTTAATTTTGAAGTGATTTTGAAATGGCATAGTAAAACCATTGTGACTGTGTATGATTACTTGTTGTTGATAATATAGATGCCCTTTATTAATTCACATTTTGTAATGCTGTCTAGTTCACTTTAACTTGTCTTTCTGATTTCTTTAGTTTTGACATCTTGTAAAAGTGTGTGACATACTCTTTTGAGATGTTGTTGTCTTCTTTAGGTCGAGTTCTGTTGAAAGGGGACAATATTACACTAATTCAACAAGTTGACATAGACACGCCTGCTGAATAGCCACAAGACAGGCACAAATCTGAAGTGTGTAAATGTATAGGCTTCTTTGGATTAATGGTTTCTAGTAATGTTGCTATGTCAAACATTGTATATACACACAATTTACACGAAGTTATTGTATATATGAATTTTCACAATCTCTGCCTTTACAAAGCACATTTGCTAGCAGTGGCAGTTCTCCAAACACAGAAACTGGCTGAACCGGACCACAGTCAGGCCCAGTGACATTTATTTACAGTTTTTGCAGTTCTGTCATCAAATTTATAAAATGTCTTTTTATTCCTGCACCGATATTTGTTGCTGTGAGCTCCTTCATTGAATCACCAATTTCCCTACTATTCCTGTAAAATAAATGTAGTTTGATTAAGCTAAAATTCATTTGTATAATAGCAATCTTTATTCTTCATTGTCTCTACAGCTTTGGACATTTAGCATGATGTTTAATGAGTCTGAAAAACATGGGCAGATAAACCAGCTCTGTTCTAAATTTCTAATTTTTTGCAGACTACAACAACAAAACACTGGAATTTTTTCCTCCAAATTTGCCCAGACTTTTGAGCACGACTAGTTTTGAGCTATTAGTAGCTATTAAGCATGTCTGATGTGTAAACTATTGGCTCGTGTTCGAAGTATCATGGATAAATTATTGCACGTGGGAAAAACGTACGATTGTCCTGTGTTTTATATTTGTTGGCTAGAGCTATAATTTCTGAAATTTCACTTCAAATAGCTTCATACTTTTAAATACATTTAAAAGTAGACATTTTCAAAATGTTTAGCATATTTTAATGCTTTATTACTGTCTGTAATTAAATCTAATGGTAAATAATAAGGCTTGTATTACATGTATATTATGCACGTGCTGATAAATAATCATTGTATAACTTTTGTGTATAGTATCATGTTCAGTCATGTTGTTCTTGTATTCTATTCCGTAGAAATAAACAATTTGTAGAATTACATAAATTTTTTTCTGATAATCTATATTTCTTATTTCAGAAATCAACACCATTGATCATAACATATAAAGCAATAATAAGTCAAACTTTTTAGTACTCATTTTCAAAGTCCAATTGATGACGAGCCTTATGTGTAATTACATTATAATACTTTTAGCGTTGCATTCGGGTACGATATATGTACTCTGCCGTATTTAGGATTTAGATTCGATAAATGATGTCCAGTAGGTTCGACTATGGGCTAATAGAATTACACAGTTACTCTGATGCATTATAGATACTTGACCGCATTTTACTGTAGTACCGTTTTGTACAAACAGTGTACAATGCAAGATGACAAGTTATGCGAGGGTAAAATTGTGCTTCTGCATATTTAAGTGTGTATAATTTTAAAAGTTGTGAATTTACAATGAATTATGACATGGACACAGCTTATAAATGTTTTTAGGCTTTAGAACTTGAAAATTAAAGCTCTGGGTACAGTAAAAGCACATTCGGTGCATCACTAAATACTTTACTACAATACTGCCTGCAGGTATAGAATGCAAGTGTAACATGGTTATATCCTGAAGGCATAAGAGTCGCTAAGAGTTGCATACCGCACCCATCTATATGGCACATAGGACTGACCGCTTTCAAACACGCGAATATAAGCCAGATGTATGTTAGAAGGCACGAAATTTGAAATTTCGAAGTCCATCATTGCTGGACCGTATTCTGCACGTTGAGCTGTAGATCGACTTGCAAGCAAAATCTGAAATCATGAATTAATATTGCACACACTTCCTGCACCAATATACCACACACTGAATTACTGTGTTTTGTTGTCATTCTAAGTTCCACCATTGAAACAACAGTGCTCTAAAAACACATTACTATGGTCACAGAACTGGATGGGATGTAACAGTTTCTGGAATTTAATTCACTCAGTATTTTTGTCATTAAATGAGTTAATCTGTGTTATTATAGGGTATAATTAAGTTACCTAAAATAAATTTAGAAACCTTATATTGCACTCAAAGGCAGTATAACTAACTATAAACACTAACTATAAGAAACATTAATATTAGTGAGTTTATGCATCAACCTTAAACTGAGCTCGCTCTTCTGAGTGTCCAGACATCGAGGATATTCTCCACACTAATCGTTTCTCTGGAGGCAAATATTCGGCCGAATGACCAGAACCTTCTAGCCTTTGAGTAATTCTGCAAGAAATAGATACTATAAGTTTATGTTCATCACATTTCAGAAAAAAAAATGCTAAATCTCTCTAGTAATTATGGCAGTGTCTTAAAGAAAGTGAAATCTGTTTTATTTGCTAAATAAATACTGGCATATTACAACTCATTCAACTGACAAGAAAGATTTTTAGCGAAACAATCTTTATTGTTTAACAACTTGATCTACCTTTTTTTAACGACATACCCAATAATACATGATTCATATAAAAAAGGTACCAATAAGAAATCATCATTTTACATTTTCTGCTCAGGCTCTACTGACTTAACAAAAATGTGAAGAAAGTTAGGAGGCAAAAGCTAGGTGAACACTGGAGACTTTTACTGGACAACAACATGTTTGCATCTAGCGAGTGAGTAGTAGTGGGGTCTTGTATATGTGAACAGGCTAGCAGACTTAATCAACTTATTCTTTTAATCTTTCGAATTACAAACTTTCATTAGCTGCCGTACTCCACTACTGCCAGCTAGTGGCATCCATATCCCATCAAGTGTTGAATGAGGAAAGGCAATGCGTCTTACCTTTTTTCTTTGGTAACATGTGTCACTGATCACTTCTTTTATATATGAGAGGAGAGCTTTTGGGAGTACTTTTCAGGCGAACTGCGTGCGTAAACCAGCCATGTAGAATTATAAATTTAATTTTTACGATCTTTTGTCGTTGTACCACTTCACTCTGGTCCTGAGATACAGTCACTGTTACATTTTGTTAAGATGCACAGAGGATTTTAAGAATGCATTTTTAAACATTGAAATAAAGCCCATTTCACAGTTGGGTTATTACAGTATCACCATGCTTTTCATACTGAGGACAGGTAATTCCTGAAACTGTCAAGCCTCTTTATACAACTCGCTTTATACCGACCAGATAAAAGTTGGCATTGTAGTAACTTTGGTGTTATAACCGTGTGTTAAATTTTGTGATAGATGTATCACAAAAGAGCCAGACAGGTTTATACAGGTTACAGCCTTCAATTTTCACTCGAAAGCTTAATGAATTAAAGAAAATTATTATATTAATCATTTGTGAATTAATGACTCACTCAAAATCAAACAATTTCTTCTTTATCAAGAAGTTTTGTTTACATAACGAAATTGTCATGTACTAGTCTATATAACAGGCTGTAAGCCTACTGCTCCACTAAGCATGCATACGTAAAAGTCAAGTCATAACCACAAATTTAGAGCTGCAATTATAAGCATTTAGAGCAAACTTGACAAAAAATTATTTTGACATTTCAAAAAAATGTAACTCTTGAGTACTTTGCTGAAGTTAGCTCATTCAACCTGACTAGTGGTTTATTTAGTGTTTTTATTTCACTTTACACACATGCTGATTGGCTTCAAAATACTTTTCCAATGTTAATAAAGTACGTTTGGCTTTTGTTGCTTGAGGGAAGTATGCCATCGGGTTCTGTCTGTGCATTTTTTCTTCATTCTCATCTTCTCCATCTTTCGACATTTTTAACATGTCCAAAATTTCTGCATCCTCTAAAATGAATGTGGCTTTGGCATTCTTGTCAACATCAGAAAATTCCTCATTAGTCAACAACTTCAACAGATGAATGTGAAAACGTGTTACCAGTCTTTCAAACAAATTCTCACCATTAGCACAAATGATATATTCAATGCTACTACCAGCTTGATCACTATCATCCTGCTCGCTGCTATTGCTCTGCTCAGGTGGTGACACATTTGTGTATCTCATCCATATTAATAACATCTCGCAGAGAATAATTTTCCAGAACTCTCCTTGCTTAAAAGATCAATACCAAGTTCTTTACCAAAAAAACATTGTTTTTCAGCATTTCTTGGACAAGTGGAGTCTTTTTTGTATGTGTCACAAGAACCACAAAAACAATGATTTCTCCATCTCATGCAGGTCTGAACTTTTTTACAGACAACTCGAATTTTTAAACAGAGAGCCACTTATCTGCACTGTTCAAATATCACCAACAGTCCTCCTTTTAATAGGCTCATTCCATAAAGCGGAAAAATGATCAGCAATTTCTTGCTGCGATTTGTTTGGATGATTCTCTGAAAACAAGCAAATATCATGCTTCTCGCTGGCGAAAAAAGAGCCATGTGTTTTCTTGTCAGTTGCCAATGTGACTGCATGGCTTTGACAACAATGTTATTGTGACTGTATGACACACTGTACAGCTTGCAAGCAGAACACGATATCAAGCATTATTTATACAACACATGATGTCTGGCCAGTGTCAGCAACTCAATGGAGAATATAGCTGTCTCATACAGCTAGCATTATATCGAGAAGCTGGTGGTGTTAGTTGAGACTATTGGCAGTATTTCCCCATTGAACATCTTATAATTAATTTCGGTGGTATGGACTTAATATATGTGTGCTTGCATAGCAAAATCGTTCATAAGCCCGCAATTAACCTTTTCTAGTTATTCACGTACCCTGAATCTCCATTTCATGAGGATCATTTTGATACCAAGTTCATCGCTCTGCTCTGTGTTATTTCTAAGCTGAGATAATCCACCGTGAAGTTAAGGCGCAGGCTATGCACTGAAAAACATAATCTCGAGAAATCGCTGTTAAAGTCAGCCATTGTTTTTTGTCGCGTCTCTACAAAACACTTAGCAACCGTACGAAAGTGTGGTTGCTATGGACTTTGCAAGAGCACATTGAAGTTATGTTTAAATCCAGTAGATGGCTCTTCCTGACGAAGATTTGGGCTTGTCTACAGAAAAAACCCGAAGCAAAATGACTGCTTCCACGAGCTACTATCGGAGTTTGAAAATACAAGTTTTCTGCAATTGCAGTACTAGTCTCTAAACAGAGATGTGGGCGCAGAGTTATAAAATTAAATTTTTAGTATTTTTGAACATTTTCTTGATAATTTGATGCTAGAATATGAAAGTCCAGTATATTTGGCCTTTGTTTTTTATAAAGAAACAAAAAATTAAAATTAGACCAAAATTTTAGTGCATTCTACTTTGAAGCATCATAATGTAGTTTTAACTATGCCGACTTATGGACCGTTTTGATTTGCAAGCACACATATGTAACATTAATTTGCTTGGTGGATGACTGTTGAATACAGCCATTTCGTTCCTATATTTTGCAGGCGGTAAACGAGTTCGGCGGTATAACGAGGTTTAACTGTAATCCCTAATTAGTAGTTCAGTCACCAAACTGCTTGAAAGACTTAGCATGACCTTCTTTATCATATGATATATGGGGAGTCAGAACCTAAACGAAAACATACATTGTTGCTTATGATACAGAACTATGTAAGTTAGTAAATTTCAAACGCTCACCCATTTACCAAAAAACCTGCTTTGCCTCCTGAACTAAAACTGCTAAGTGAAACTTTTGGAACTTTCAAATTTTTATTTAGATGCCACTCTACAAAGCAGCATGTAATACGTGTCCATACTGTGAAACAACATGCTGATGGTACATTTTTGCATTTCCTGAATAGTAGGTGAAACTACCTAAAAAGACCAAAAAAAGTAACACCCAACTCTGTTACAATGTATTTGAATGAATATCACGCTTACCCAGTAGATGATTTTGGTAAAGGAATGGTCACAGTTATATTGACAGCCTTTGCTGTTACCGGAACATCACAGTATAGTCTTACCATTAATTCAACATCTCTAAAAATGACAAAAAAAAATATATATATATATATCACATTTCGTGAAAACTAACTTTAAGTACAGCCTCTTGACATATACAGTGCCCATACTTTTTACAATCGCAACCTGTTTTGAGCAATGAAAAATAAAGTGAAAGATTTCCTTTCTTCGAGAATAGCCATATTTCATTAAAATATTAATATCTGATATTGCTACAAGATCTAAATAAGGTATAAAGGGATTATAAAATGGACAGTTATTTTTCTAAAACTTGTACAACCAATATTTGTGGGTATATAATAACATTTACAAAAAATTAATTCATTTTTTCCATTTGCGAATGAAATATTACAAGACGAAGGAGTATGATATTTTATAATACAGAAAAGCATCAAAAATATATAATAATCTTACATATGTAAATTGCTTTCATATCTAAAACATATAATACAGTTTGATATAATTATGTATTAAAAGATATTCACAATTAAAAATTCATCAAATTTGACAAGTTAGCCTAAAAATTATTGAAACGCAGAAAAATTAATTAAACAACTTATTAATTAAGTAATAATGAACTTTACAGCAGTAAACGTGTCCAATTTTGTAAGGCTGTCAGTGTACTTCAACTGCTATACTTTGTAGTGGTAAAAGAATTTCCAAGTTTAATAGCAGTAACACATACTGAACGAAGGCATTATAAAACCTACCACGAGGTACTGCAAGTTCATGAATTAAGATTATATAAACTAACAGTGTCTGTAGAATTTTGGCAAAATGCTTATCACACTTAAAATGGCAAACGAAAACCTCTGTGCAATGAAAAAATATGTAGTAAGATTAGGGTTATATTTAATATGACGTGAATATGTGACTGACAATTAAGACACAGACAAGAAATGCTTGTACTTTGCCAGCAGCAAATGGTTGCAGCATACCTTTCACTATCAGTATCATCTAATGTTACAGAAAGTCGACATGGAAATGGACACTGACTCTGGCCACTTAGCTGGTATTTGAGCACTGAAAACTAAAACAACAAATCATAGCTTTTACGCACAAATTAAAATGTGTTATAAAATACGATTTGTCAGTTTGTTATTCCAGCAATGTAATAAAATATATAAAAAGTGTATCTACGATAAAGTTTTAACTATTTAGCCTGTAACTAAACAGTCATGCATTTACTGCAAGTGTCTTACTGCTTTGTTCACTAGATCAGACAAAGTCATTTTTGAGATTAACAGATTGAATTTAATAAGTTCAGATTAGTTTACTCTCAATATTATCTCTAAAAGCACAGTCTCACTTAAATGAAATTAATAAAACACGTAATAAACATGTAACAGTACTTTTTTATTAGAACACTTACCTCACCTTGAGGTGGCGTAATAGTGAGAACATTCCCCTCTGCTAAGTCAAGTTTTACACTTGGATGAAACTGACAATCTTCCAACAATGTTGAACCATAAGCTGCAACACAAAACAGTAGAAAAGTTCACATCATGAAGGACAAAGCCATTTTTCAAAAACTTGTATAACTTGATGTAACAAGATTTATGCAACAGCTTGTAATTTTACATGTAAATGTCAGTATAATGATGTTTTATATTTTGGATGAACACAGTTAAAATCCTAATTTTGGTGATATGTAATTTAATATAATGTGTAACTGCTAACATAAAAAATGAAAAAGTCCTTCCCAAACAAACATTTGGCATTCTGGAGGACAGTTTCTTATATTCAGTAAGACAAGTCCAGTAGCCCTAAAGGCACTAACCGAACTGTCACAAGTACAGTACTATATGAACTCTCAAACAAATTTAGAAAATTGAAAGTTGTTCACTACCACACTACTGTATGTTGAGATTGCGTTTCGTCCAAATTTTTTTCAAAATCGGTTAAGTATAGTAATCAATGTAATTACTTCATAACTGTGTTAGCATCTGAAGAAAATGACAAAGCTGCCCAACACACCTTTCCAACAATAATCTGACCTACAAGATAAACTAAAAAGATAAATAGTTGACATTAAGCAATCTCATGCCTGAATTTTCTACTTCATCTTCTGTTGTCATGACAATATGCTCGCTGATTCCCATTTTCACTAATGGTGAACCACCTAGGAAGCTCTTCATTAAGATGTGACCAGTCACTTGTGATCTAATCAAGCTTCCATGAGTATCAAACAATGCAGTAATTCTTTCTATCACATCTATGAATACTTCATTGCGTCTCAGCTCAACATCAGACCGTGACTGAATAACAGGCTTGTTTGCTGCAGAACTAGGAACGACCCGTTTTTCTATACCAAACTGAAATTATACAGAGTTTTACACAAAAAATTCATAACAGCAATTTTGTGAAAAAGAGAACAACAATAAACCACTAGTCTGCCAAAACGAGCACTGATTGCTTTTGAAGCACCTACTTTTTTATAACTACTACGATCTACCCTGAAATGTTTACAACACATGCATTTAAAAGGTACAGAACGACAACTTTTCCATAAGTACATAGAAAAGAAGGAAAGCAAGGAATGCACATCCACCAAGAATGTGCAAAAATATTTTAAATTATCTGTCTCAAAGCTTGAAGTGTCATTATATGATGGCAAGAAGAAGAAACAATAGTACTTACCAAGCCTGACTTCTCTGTAATGTCAAGCTGCACAAGAACTGGTTCACTCTGAATAAAAGGCTTGATTTTCTCAGTTGCTGTCTGCTGAATAACTCCACAATCCTAAAACACAGGTTTGGCAGACAGTGGGCATGTACAGTAACAGTTACATAGTTAGTGACAGTGTAATAATAGCATGAAAACGAACAATATAATAAGGTCATTCACGAAATTTTACTTCAGTTTTTGCATGCAACTGCTAGGAGTAAAAAAATTTTGTACAAGTTTTCACAAATATTTGTGAGTTTCTTTTATAAGAAAAACTAAGACTAAGCATGTAATGTCAATGCCTAAAAGAAACTAGATTTATGGATCTTTGCTGTAAAGCTTTGAACTAATTGAAATAGTGAAGGGCTACTAAAATGGACAGATGAATTCAAAGACCACAAAAGCTTCCTTACAATAAGGCATCTAACAATTTTATAAATAAAATCAGATAATCCCAGTCTAGTGCTTTAAAATGCCTTTACAATGCACTGATGATATTGTAAAAAAATTCAAACCAAACTAAACCTGTGATCATACAGGCAATGAACTGGCATCTATATTTCTTCAAGACTGTTTTTCTATGTGCACGGGTTTCATACTTACACTTGATGGGCGAAGCACTTTTTATACAATAAAATACTTACGACAATCTCATCAAGGATCTCCAGTACTAACAACAGGTTCTTCCGAATGGAATACTCATTTACAGTACCGCAAAAATCCTTGCATAAATTATAAAATCTGAAAAAAGACATCAAACAATTGTGTGTGAAATTTGCCTGTCATCATGAAAGTTCCAGTAACCATTAGTAACAAAGTTGGGGTTATTCTAGTTACTATGTGATGCCCTCATATATTCAAATTTAAAGTCTTGGGGATGTGTACTTCCGTAAAATTCTTAATCATCCTTACTCCTAGCTCTACACACAATGGCACTGGAGCTAGGAGTAAGTCCCGAAGCTCAAACCTACTCTAGTTCATACATGAGTCCATCATCTGGCAAAATTTTCAGGTATCTGCATGATCTAAACTATTAAACTAAAATTATGAAACACTCAACCACCCCCAGGCCTAGGTCTACCACAGGCAATTCGCATTAAAAGTTGAATTTGCTGCGGCTTCTGCACGAGTCTTTTACCAGAATAGAATATATGAAAGTTTTAGGACGCAGAATTTGATGAACACAAAGTCTGATGCGAAGCTGCTAAAAAGTTGCTGCGAAAGCTACAGACCTACAATTTTTAACTACAGATTTATGTCTTCTAATTTTGATGTCCTTGTGGTGTAAAACGTATACTATAGGTACAATATTTAGTTTATAGGCCGAAGCAGTGCTTGTCCAATCTTGCAAATATGTATAGAACTGGATACTCAGACATCTTGAAGCCATGACATCTGTGCTAGTTTGGTAAATTCTTTGAAAAGCATTTTGAGCGAATAACATACCTGAGACAAATTGAAAAATAATTACCTGTGTAAAAACTCTACAATTAGAAAGTTAGACACATCTTCAGTAACCACAGCAACAAAATATAGCCCCTCACGACTTACGTACAAATATTTCTTATCTTGGTCAACCTAAAATAAAAACAAATCGAAAACATAACTGAGCCACTGAATTAACATAATTAACTTGATAATATAAAGGATAATTCTCCACAATGAGAAACGATAATGACAGAGATGTTAGCCATGCTTGGATAGGTACACAACCTTTTTTTTGCTGACAGCAGTAGGGTAATTCAAACCTTAGAGCAGGGATGAATTTATAGGGACTCGCATCGGTTTGGCACCATGTGCGATTCAAGAAATACAGAATCTATTTATTATTCTGATTTCAGCTATTTGAAAAATGCAAACACGCATAATACATATATAAAGGTGCATCTTTTGTTGATAAGTGGGTTACATGTCTGCCAGTGCAATAATGCAATAAGCAATTTTATTGTTACTTCTAACTTCTAACCAACTGCCACATTTGTTTGCCTATTAAATTTTTAATGATTTGCTATAATTTCCTAACTCTCACAATATTTTTTTAGGAATCACCAGTTATTAAACTTATGCAGTAATATGCCGTTTTAAACAACCACTTGCAGCAAAAGCAGCTGCAGCCACCATCTTTTTGACACACAACATGTTTATGAAACAAGCCAAATTTGGCAAATGTGGATAATTTAATTTTTTAGAATACCTTATTAAAAAGCAATGACTTCAGTTATGAGTTTGATTGTAGAACAGTGTATTTTCAGTAGTGCTACATTAAAAATGCCTTCGTGTTTGTCTACTATTATTATTGAAATATGTAACCATTGTGCAAATTATTTGCTTCAACAATGATTGCCACCCAAGAATTTGCAATCCCATTTGAAACTTGTATTTTCAATTTAAAGAAAGAAATAATTGGCCACAGATTGCTGATTTATTATCGGATACTAATTAATCACATACTCCAGAAAAAAATTGTCCATACAGTATGGTGTTTGGTGGAATGATAGCAAATTGCATTATTTCGCAAATTTCTATTTAGAAACAACAACAAAAACAACAATTATGTTCATTATTTTCCAGAACAGTACTGTAAGTAAATCTCGCCAATTTGCTGAGAGCAAGTTCTATCTAGTCGGAACACTGTTGCAAGATCTGTTGCAAGTTTTGCTGAGAGTCAGCTCATGCTTACTATTAGAAGTTCACTCACAGCAATTTTGCTACATAGTCTGAACAAGATGCTTGAGACTTACTTGGCAAGTTACTTGACAAGATAACTTGCTAGTCTGAATGTGCCGTAAGGATGAAACAAGTCAGATACAACGGTGTAAACATTGCAAAGAAAAATGTATATGCATGCATTAATGTAAACAAAAACAAAATGCTTACAATAATAGGAGGTCCTGATTTTGTCTTTTCTAGTAAATTACTGAAAACTTCTGCGACTAAAGTGGAATAGTTTCCATGATCTAAAAGGAAATTAGAAAAATAATAAAATAACACGCTGTTAAGTGGTAGGCTTAACGAACAAGGTTATTCACAAACGACAAGGAAAAGCATGTACTGATGCAAACTACAAATACGTAGTTTAATTAAATTGGGTTATTAAGATAATTCAGAACTTTAAAAAAAAATTTACAATTGTTTATATTGTACATACAGACGTCTACGTACAGCATACTCTTGTTTATCATGCGAATACTAAATTACCAATTTGATGTGTGTGATTAACACCCATTGTATGGTCTGATATTAGCACAAATGTAGAGAAAGTGCATTCAGTCACAAGTGCACCTTTATAATATCTATATCTATATTTATATTCTATCTTTATCCAATAACTTGATAATAAATTGTTATGAAGGAGAAAAAAGAAAATGAGATTACACACACAATCTCTCAACCAATCTGTGGTTTCTATCATATATTAGAAGTATTACTCCGTTTTTAATCAAGCTGCTAAATTTCTCAAAATTTTACTTTACAGTGTGCCTTGTGCCATATAATTGTACAACTGTAAGCCTTTTTAATTTATGACATGTGAACTTATTCTGTTTTGTCAGAATAATTAATTTTGACAAATATTAATTTGTCAGTTTAATAACTGTGGCAAGTGAACAGAATTTCCAGTTTACATGAGTATAAACACTTGTACCTACTCACAGGCTTATAGTGCAGTTAAGATATAAATTATTAGGTACACTTCCACACAATGTGCTTGGAAGACTCTCTGGGACAATGTGACTGAGATCTTTTTCATCTAAGATAATAAACATGGTGAATAATTCCTTTTAGAGGACAAAAATTTAATTCATACTTAAAATTAGTTTGCAGCTTATCAACTTGAAGTTAATTCCAATAGTAAAACTCATACAAATTAAATTTTACTGATTTTCTTTAATATACTACAAAGAAATTAAAATATAATGCAGGGATAATCAGCAGCATGGCAAATCCATAGGCAGATAACTGGGAGAACACTTATTACTAATATTACTATATAATATTAGTAACAATTGCCCCATAAAATGCGGCAATTTACGTTTTCTTCACAGATCTTTTTTACACAAATTACACAACTGTACAAGCTGGAATACTGCATTTAATGAAGAGATCTATTCAATGCACATGGTTGTGGCAGAACTGGAATCTAACTCAATATCACGGTTAAGCCACTAAAATGAGACAAAGAATTGGGATGGTGAATAAAATCATCTAGAGCAAGTACTGGTCCTAGCAGTCACCTACCCATTCACTGCCCAACCTTGGCATTGCTTAGCTTCAGTCGTTAAGAAGGAACAGATATGACTATTCCAAGTCACACTTCACAACTAAGAATGCTGATTTGTTATATACAGTGTTAAAAAACTTCACAAGGTCACAAACTAGGCCTACCTAATCTGAATGACATACTTACAGTTCCTGAGAAGGAGAAGTTCTGCTCCACTGTTTGAAATGAATACTGTCTCTATCATATTGGGAAAATTGCCAACAAATCAATCTGTAATAATATCAATCTTCACTGATTGTCTACAAATAGCAGTTAACATATCTACCCATAATTCCATGTTTAAATGGCTCTGTTTTTTGCTGCTTTGTTGCATATGCTAAACATTGTGCAACTACATCACCACACAAACTTTAGAATCTCTTTGTTTCTTCTTGTGTTTTTTGGGCGGATGCCGAATGCTGCTCTGTCGATGTTGTTCCTTAAAATCACCTTGAACAATAACATGTTTTTTATACATTTCAGCATCTTTTTGACCACGAGATAGTGATGTGATATTGTTACCGCCAAGCAAAAAATCTGGAGGAAGACATAAATGCTGTTCTATTAGTTCTCTTGCCACAGAGTCACCTCCTTCTGCAGTATTTTCAAATGCTTTTATTTTGTTATTCTCTAAAACCTCACTATCACTATCAGGTTCATTAATTTCATTAAGAAGGTCCGCTTCACTAGGAGGGAAAGTTCGATGAAAGAAATAACTGTTGGATGATTCGACCGACTTTCCAGCATTATCCTCTAATATATTGTGACTAGAAGTATCCTCATTTGTTTCTTTAAATAATTCTACTTCAGTGGAACCAAAAGATGCGGTATTCTGCGAATCCATAGAAGCAAGAACTTTATGCTGTGGACGTCTTTCAACTAAATGTGCAAAACTAAAAACACATCCATCTTGCTTGCTTACAGATGCACAAATGTTACGTATGTGTTACGCAACCCTGCCCTATTAGAATTGTGCTTTATTGATTGTATAAGGAGTTCGTTGCATCCATTATTCATTACACTTCATTATTCTCAGGAATTCATTATTAGAAATAATTGATGACAGCTGTGGCTACTATTGAACATGGTCTGGAATGTTAATTAGCTGCTCCCATAATTTTTGAGAGTGGCAGGGTGAACATTTTAAGACAAGCACAATGAATATAAACGACAGTTTCAAAGCTAATATAATCTAATCAAAATCAATGAGGATAAGCCTATTAACCTGTTTGTGGCAAACAGGTAAACAGGTAAATGGCACAAGATAAAAACACAGAGACGACTAGATCTGTTGTGCAGGGACTTCGAATTGAGAACAATGGCAAACAATGGCAACAGGCCAACACCCACCATATGAAGATCTGTTACTTGATTTGACATGTTCTTCAGTGTTTTTAAGTTTTTTTTCTTGATCGACTCCTATAGCTTTTCTGCAACTTCAAATTACTTAGCCTATCTGTAAAAATTATAGCTGTACCATTACTACCATAGAACTATTATTATTAGCAGCCCTAGAATTATTAGTAGACAAAGCACGCTTAGAACAATTCTGACCTCGGATGGCTGATAAAATTTCTATTAGAATTGCGAGTAAACAATTTTCTACAAAGTAACAATTGATTGACAACAATCAAAAGTGATTTAAAATCTGCCAGCTTTACTTTTGCATCACTATGCTCTACTCACATGCCCAATTTTCCTCCTCTCTCTGCAATGCAACATGCAGAAAATGAGGACAATTTTTTCAAGTAAAACTGGTTTAGCAAAGGCCAGGTTATGAATATCTGCACGCATGCCGTTGTGTGATTTTTCTAGCACTAATTTAACAAACACTTAAAATTTTCAAATAGTACAAAAGCTGTTTAACGTGTTTTGCCATATTTTTCCTGACATAAATATCAAAAGTCCTGCTGTGATTTTGTATTTGAGCTGCTTACCTTGGTAATGCATTTAGCCCATTGCCAACATTCATCATGCATTCATTTATTACTATAAATTGTCGTGTAGGCAACAGATGTTGTGAATGATGGTGTATTGTTTTTTACTGTATCTATTGTCGACTTCAGTTTTAGGTAAATCGAACAGCTGACAGTTTTGGGGATTCAGAGGTCAGACCAGTTTTTGCACATTTTGCATGTCTTTGTATCTTTTTATACTCTTGTGTGTTAAAAATAAATATTTTGGAGTTTTTAAAAATATTAATCGAAGCTGTTGACGTATTGTCGTGATGTGGATTTACCAACTGGTGTAACCTATCATGTATGCAAGATGCTCAACTGACTCTCGTCTCTCCAATAATCTATTGTGATCAATAAAGCTAGAATGAAACAAATTTGATATTTAATCATAGAAAATAGGCCCACCATGCCACCCTCTTACACAGTATGGTCTTTCGTCACCTCTGCCCGTATTTATCTGTATAATATGCACTAATATCTTAATGTTGTACTTAATCCAACATACCTTATCCAAAGAAATAAAGACTAGATGATAACTGTCTGTAAACGGTCCTATCTCAAATGCCTTTTGAAACTGTCAACTGATGAAGCACTGATGGTTGATGAAGAAAAATGGTTCAATGGTTAAACTATGTGATGCGCAAAGAACGAGGTTCTAGCTGGTTGCACAAATAACTTAGACTCATGACTACGAAGAACTCGGCGAGGCCTGGAAAAAAAGTATGTCACTGTCAACAGTATTTACACTAATTATTTTGAAGCAGTTCACAAGGTCTACAGTCTCACACCTTTGCTCGAGAGTAGAAATCGAAGTGAGATCCAAATCAATAGCAAGACGAGTACATCTATCTTGAGTTTTTGTGAAAGCGTTCTTGAGAGTAGCATACTGGGGTGACCACATAACCGATGGTGGTCCAGCCAACCATGCAACCGATGCTAGTCCCTGGGGAAATACAATCAGTGATATCATTAACAAAAATAAAGCAGCAGTATGGATCCACTAAAGTTCCTTGGGGGATACCACTTATAACGGGGTGCCATTCAGTGGATATATCGTTAAGAACAACACATTGGAAAGGATGGGTAAGAAAGGAACTGAACCACTTAAGAAGCTTACCTCTTACACCAGAATATTCCATCTCAAGTAAGAGAAGTTGGTGGGGTACAAAATCAAATGCCTTTTTGAACTCTAGATGAAGTACATCAATGCCAGACAAAGTAGGATCATTGAAGCAGCTAGTCCACTGATTTAAACAAGACAATAGATTAGAGACAACTGAACATAGAGAAACACAACCATATTGTTACTTACATATTAAGTATTAAGTTCATGAAGCTAAATAAATTTACTATTACTATTACTATAGCACGTGATTTATTTTTAAAATTACAAGTTACAAGCTGATTCATATTGTTATAAACCATGATACTAAATACCATTATGCAAATGATATCGTTTGCCCATGCAAGTGGCCTCTGCCCGAATGAAGAGGGCACATGTAATCACAATATTAATGAGTAAGATTTGAGTAAGAATACTACCCAGTAAAAATTATTAAGTCTGGTCGTTATAAATTATTATAATCTAGTAATTTACTGCAGTACTACTGCAATTTAATAGCAGCAGCACATTACAAAACAAACCTGATATTTTCAATATAACTCTCAGTTTCACACTAACAACAAATAATTAAAAAATCGACAGAAATTTATCAAACCATTTACAAACTGGTCACCTGATTGTGTCAAACCATGTGCTTTTCGTGATTTGGAGATATAGACAAAGTTCAGTTCAGTTCAGTTCCAGGCCTCAAACCTTTGTGTATCAAAGTGATCAATCAAAAACTGCAACTTTGGCTGAAAAAGAAAAAACATTCTTAATGCATATAAACTTTGCAAAGAGTTTTCTTTATATCACTGATTAGTTTTTTACCCATATCAATATTCTGAAATAAAATCCAATTAATTCGATCATCATCAGCAACTCCTTCCTACGAAACCATTCTTCTTTTATTTTCACAGAGAGAGTACTTCAAAAGAATGTGCTCTAAGGTTTCTAACTCTGAACCACATTTCCACTTCCTAGCATTCTCATTTATTCTCCATTTATACAAGGGATTTTCATTGACCTTTCAGGACACCAATCCTTGCTTTTACCAACAGTTTTGAATCATACATATCATTCAAACAGGTTTCATAACAGGGCTTTTGTTTATTTCCTTTACACTTAATAGCAGTAGAGCATTCTGACAATCTATTCTGCCATAATTGTAAACCCTTTTCTCTCACTCTGTGTTCAATCAAATTACCCAGCCTTTTTCAGAAAGCCACATATCAGTTAGTCTTTCCAATCCATCCTATGATAAATCACACAAGACACTAGAATGTTCCCATACACTGATAAAATAAATTTATCTACTAGAAAGGTCATCCTGCGGACCCACTTAGATCCAATCCTACAGGATACAGCAAATGAAACTACTCTCTTAACCAGTCTCACACTATCCATAAATATGATTCTGCTCAAATATTTCAAACGTGCCTTGGTCTCTCCTCAAAAGATGAAAAACCAAGCTCACCTCTTATCGCAGCCCCACAACAACTTTTAGTTTTCCAAATCCACCTTGCAAATGAATCCCGTAAACTATCATAAAAATCTATTTATGTTTGTAAAAGATTCTGCCAACACAACCAAACATAATGTTAGACATAATCATTGTTTCCCACAAGGTTCTTCCAACTTCCCGTCTAGCTAATAATAGTGAAACTGGGACTGAAACTCATACCATACTGTGTACCAACAGCCTCTACTATCTTTAACATATAACAAATACATTGCTCTTCTTCAGCAAAAATAATCACATTATCTGCAAAAGCTAAAACATTCACAACTAAACCTTCGCACAAGTAAAATCCTTCATTCAAATGAGTTTTCTCATACCTCTAATAACTCACTCATGCGTAAAGAAAAAATGTTGACGACGTTGGGACTTTTTGCTTGACACCTGGCGTAACTTTATCTTTTGAGATTTAATTCCTCTCCACAACAATTCAACCTCTGAATCAGAATATCATTTTTCCCAAAAATCCACAATTTTTTTTCAACATCCCAAACTTCCCGCTGTTTATTTCTATTACCTATAATATGCTTTTTCCAAGTCTAGTAAGTCAACCCATAATTTTCTGTTTTGGGTTTTCGCTATCTCTGTGAATAAAGTAGATAATAACCCAGTAGTCCTCCAGCCTTCTACCTATACGAAATCCATGTTGTACCTCTCTTAATTGTAACCACACTAATCCGTCTTTCAAAATTCTACACAGAAGCTTCCCCATCACGGATACAGTTGTAATGGGCCTATACTTTTCTATTCTTTCTACATCCCTTTTTTGGGAACAAGGTTAACTAAATTTAATCATGTTTCCACAAGGAGGGAAAAAATTTTATTAAAATCTCTACACAAAAAGACTCTTTGCCTTCTCAAATAACCCTATAAGAAATTCGCCAGCAATTTTATCACTTCCATACGCTTTTTCCTTTTTATGCATGTCAAACATTTTTCAAGTTCACTTTTAGATACGTCTTGCATAAACTGAAGGTTTTCTAATTGCCGGTATTCCAAATGATCACCTATTCTTTCCCATTAACTTAACATCCCCCTTTTTTTAAATAGGCTGCCCCAAAGTATTATTAATTCCGCACCTATGTCTTCCTCACTGTCTGTCCTATCCCCATTTTCATTATGACACGAAAACTTTGTCGTTTAGATAGACATTACTTCGCCTGTTAAAAATTGTTCTGAAATGCATCCTTACTTCAAAAGTTGCAAGAGTGCTAGCATATAAAAATGCTTGCGACGCACTCCCCTCAGTGCTCGTTTAAACAATTCAACATTGGGGTGCATTAACAATATCACTGCCTAGATTGTTCCACTTTTGAAAAACACGGTTGGAGAAAAAGTGCTTCCTTATATTTGTGCATGAATATCTGACATGTAGTTTCCGTTCATGACCACGTAACTCTATTCAAAGAAATCTTTCGGATCCAAAACTGTGTTTTCATTCAATACTTTACACACGTTGACAAGGTCAATTGTGTCACGTCTCTCCTCTAAGGTAGATATATTGTTAAGACCTAGATCGCTAGCAAGACATAGAACATCTTCGTTGAACCTTTTCCAAATTTTCTTTAAAAGATATGTATTGCAGTGCCCAAACAACGACTGCACACTCAAGCAGGGGTCTGATTAGGGCCTTATGAATAGGTACAATAACTAATGACTCACGACATACAACTGATCTTCTAATAATGTAATTTCTCTGGTTAGTAGTCTTTATAACATGAGCAATATGATCATTAAATTTCTTTTTATTTTTGTTGTCCTTCCTAACTTAATGTGCCCCATCTAGCTCTTTTCTGCGACACTAGGGTCCGTTTGAACATAATTTTTGTTATATTATCATGCGGCAATCACCAAAGCAAACTGATTATTCCGTTCACTCACCACTCTCACAGTAAATGAATATTTACGAATGTAAGACATGACCGCTCTTTGAACAGTTTTATATGTCCTCTAGTTTTAGGATCAACTTTTCTTGTGCTTTATACTCTTCCCAGAGCCTAGGTCTCTCTTCAGATGCATCAGTTTTTCTACGTATTCTTCTATGTTTTCGCACAATCTCTTTTTGTTACTATTGCTTTTCTCAGTTCATCATCAAGCTAAGGTACATGACGTTTACCTGTCTTCTCGTAATGCATGTACTTGTTGGCTTGTCACTTGCGTGCCATTTTTGAAGTCTTGACTTCAAAGCCCCTTACGGATTTCACGCGTGCGCTTACTGTATTTCGCTTTTTACAGTATATTCGTAAGTTTATTATTCATCTAGTCAGTTGCCTAAAGAAAAGTTATTTTAAAAATTTGTCAAAAGTAATTATGGCCGCAAAAGTAGGTAACGTTTGGTTATTATTCACAAAAAATATCTTGCAAAACTCTTGAACAATATACTCCAAAATGTTATAATACAAACTATACTTAAATGTAAGTTAATACTAGTAGTAAGGAGTAGGGGTGTAAGGAGCGAAGTTGCGTGCTGCTCAAGTACCGCACTGAGTTTCATTACAGGTGAAATTCTAATTAATCAAAATATTAAGCGAGCTTTTATTTGTAAAGTGTTGTAGCGTTTGAACAAGTTGTTTTCCATCAAACTTAACGCTGTTTTATCTGTATGTTCACTGTACAAATCAACGACCTAAAAAGTTGAAGTACTTGTCTTGCCTGACTTATTACAGTGACAAAAATGTAATGTAACTTAATACCAATAATAAACTTTAACTCGAAATAATAGCTATAGGCCAGTTTCGTTCTAAAAGTATTTTTGCTGACAAGATAAACTGCTTGCATTTTTTTTCAAGAAACCCTAAATAGCTTAAAATTTAATATTTTGGAATACGAAATTTAACAGCAGTAACATATTGTTGTGATAGTAGTTACTGTTATAACCTTGAAACTGGAACTAGTTCGTTTTTGAGAAAGTTAATGGACGGACCTACATGGATTACTTCCTTTCATCGCAGAGGAGGAACTAGAAACTTCATAATAATGCAGTGAATAGAAACTTAATTAAAGCACAAGAAAATCCTCCACTTACATAAAGCTTAAAAAATTCATCTCGAAATTTTATGCCACGTACTGCCTTTTCACATATTAGACTTGCGTCTGCAATAATGCTGCATATAGGTTCCGCGATGACGGTTACACGCAGCCATTTTGACGGTAAGTCATTCGAAACAACTAAAAATGATATTGTGTAAAGTTCGAAAAAATAATCAGAGCATTCGTAGGGCACACGTCACTAACTAAATAAAATTTAAAATTACTGTATCTTGCCAATAAGATTAAAAATACATTTTGGTTAGTGAGTGGCGCACCCTGCAGGGTGAGTCAGCAACATTTTACCAATTGGTGAAAGCATTTTAAATAATTAATAATAAGTCTTTCAAGCAGGTAAGCGAAAAATGCTAAATAATGTAATTTTGCATGAAAAGTTTTTTGGGACTTAGATTAACATTTACTTTTTTCCCCTAATTTATGTGGTGCGTTTATGAAGCCATGTAATGGCGCGGTCGGAACAGTGTCGCGGGAAATTCAAAATGAAAATAAACAAAAAATGCTTTTAAGGTGAATACAATATACACATAAAATTGCTACAAAGCAATATAATTTTTTAAGGTGATTTTTCTGACACCTACTTCAGGTAGCCATTTTCTTGTCCTTTACGTTCCTTTTCTGAAAAGTCATATTGTAGTAACATAGTGGGCAGTTGTTTAGATACTTTTCTTGTCAGAGAACTAGGAATCACAGCCAGTTTGTAAATTGGAGAACTTTTACAATCCCGATTGAGAATACTAGTATTTAAGTTAACTCGTACTGACTTTTTATTTCAGCCTATTCTTTATTCTTATTGGAGAAGTTCATGTTCGTTCCGAGTTCGGATTGGTAAGCAGTCTGACTTTCAAATAGTTATTAGGTCGTTAGTGTAGGTAACTGAGTAGTAAGGTGATTGACTGCGTGATATTGTGAAAGCATATACTGCCTGACTACTTGTATTAGTTTCAACTGTTGTTATACATTAGGTATTACTGTGATTTAGGATGGGTGTACTGGAAAATTTAAATACCAGTTTTTAAACTATATTAGAAATTGTGACTATTTCTGAAAAAACAATGGAAGTAAAAGAATGTTTCCTTAGACTTTTGAATCTTTATTTTCTCTAATGATCTGTAACCAAATAATATTTTTATATAGTTTTGTACACTGATACATAGAATCCAGTGTGTAGAGTCAGTGCCTACATAAAAATGGTCATAACAGACCCAAGTCTTTTATTAAGGAAAATCCTTTAAGGTGAAACACTGAACTGGCAGAGGTGTTTTAACCACTATCGAATATGTCCTGTCACGATGACAGAATAGCCACGGCAGCGTAGCAGATGATACCATGTTAGCTTAAATTAGTTTGTGCTAGATAACATAAATAACAATTTTCATATCTGAAACTAATAAAATTAAAATTAAGAAACCAAAGTATACATAGACTTCACAAAACTGGTTTTTATGAGATTATTCTTAAATTTTAATGGAACTAAAACTATAAAAGTGATTTTGTTAGGCATTATGTTGGAATAACATAGCAAATCTAAAATAAAAGAGAAAACCCAAAACATTATTCAAGAAAGGTGGGCATTCTGCTTGCTTAATAATGTTGGAGAAAGGGAGAATTTTGCATCTATGTATGCAAATAACATCTCTAAAAATTCAAGTTGATTTTTAAACTTAAAAGTAAGTAAAATTGTAAACAGCAATATATTTTGAGACTGTGACTGGTACAATCAAGCTTAAGTGTCATTGGAAGACAACAAATGTTGCTTAGCTGTGCATAAGATCAATGTGGAATAAGAATGCGTAGAAGAAAACAGATTGATGTATATTCTATTTGTTGCATTTAGCTTGGTTTACCAAAACCCTGTTAATTTAAAGAAGAAAAGAAGACTGAAAAATATTAAGCAAGCTAGTAAATAACCGATTAGCTTCATCATGCCAGTAATTGGTACATTCCATACTGTATATTCTGCCTCCTTCCATTTGTTTGGTCCTTGAAGGCGCCATTGCGCTGCTCCACAACTACTGAACATGAGCCGCCATGCTAAGTGTGGATGTTTCCAGAGTTGAGGCTTAGCACCATAAAATGAAGTAATCTCATCATTGTAGATGATGGGATCTTTCTGCATAGTGTGCCTTGCTGATGCATAATACTTCTCTCGTGCAACATCTTTTTCCTCTTTAATATTTCTTAACATTTCATTTTTTGGTGGCAGTTTAACGTGTTTCTTTAGTAATTGTGCAAACCATCGGGCTTGGCATTCAGCCATTGTAAGTATTCCTCCAGAAGCAGGTTGTACGAAGCCTATAAATGCAATAGTATGGTCCAAGCCTGGGCTAAACACGTTCTTATACAGATACAGATTGTTAGAAGTTTCATCTGCTACCAAATTTCTTGTTTTCTCATTCAAAAATGGCAGTGACATGTGGTAACCTGTGCAGTATATAATGTCATCAAACTCCTCAGAACTGCCATCAGTAAAGTAAACTGTGCTCTCATGCATTCTTAGTACATTTGGCTTCACGCGAATGTTGCCTCGCTGTATATGATGCACTAGACTAGGGCTAACCGTTGGCTGTGTCTGAAGTGCCTTCATTTTTGGATTGAGTCCCCATTTTTGAGGATGTCCATGTACAGTGGAGACTATGAATTCCAATATTGACGAAGCCAGTCGCCAAGGTAACTTCAGAAAGAATCGGCAAGCATAGTGGTCAATTGGTTGACCAAAAACGTAGTTAGGTACAACCCATGCTCCACTTCGAGTGCTCAGTACCACTTTCTTGCATCTTCCTACAGTAGCTGCATCCACAGCAACGTCAATGGCACTATTTCCTATACCAACGATCAACAAATTCTTTCCGGTAATCTCATTAATAAATGGATCCTTGTATGACACGCTATGTATGATTCTACCTTTAAATGATTCCTCTCCATCAAATTTTGCCCATCTTGGGATAGCGTGATGTCCGGTAGCCACAACAACACCATCACAGACATAGAGATGACCTATTCTTTCGCCATCTTCTGTTTCTTGTTCAGTCTTTACAAACCATTTTTCACCTTCCTTCATAACATCTACAACTTCTGTATGAAATTTGATGATATTATCTAATCCATTATGTGTGACGTAGTCTTCCACATATTTTGCCATGTCATTGTGATGTGGAAAATCGGGAACACTATCTGGGAAGGGGAAGTCAGAAAAGCAGTAGTTCTCCTTTGAAACATTAATGTGAGTGCATTTCATGACCCCATAGCCATCATCCGTATAGTGCCATAATCCTCCAACAAAATCCAATTTCTCTAATACCACTGCTGTAAATCCAACTTCCAACATACATTTTGCAGTAACTATTCCAGAAATACCTGCCCCAATTATACAGACATCTACAGATGTTTTTGCCATCTTGCCTTGGTGTGGTGCCTCAAATAAACGTGTACGTCAAATACAGTTGAACCTTTTAAGCTCTAACTAGACATGCAAAGTACAATGTCTCATTCATTATTCAATGACTGTGCACTACATGAAACAGGCTCACCTTGACCTAATTATAAGTTAGCTTGGTTTACTGTAGCCTCTACTGTAGTATAGTTGCATAAATTTATATAGAAATCTTTTGCAAGTCCATAAGTACATATGTCTGCATCCAAATTGAATTTGATTTGCAAATTATTGTGTACCTACTGCCACTATTGATAGATAAGCGATCATTCTTTGCTCGATCAGTGATCTTTGATCTGTTGGTTCACGTGACAGAAAAATTTACTCGCTTTGAAATATTTCCTACTAACCCAGTCTTTTTTATTAGTTTTTTATTACTTTATTAGTTTGATATTACTCATGTATATAGTAAATATATATTAGTCAAACCTCGAAAAGAAATTTTGCACATAAATCGACAGCAACCACAATATGCCACTCACACCACAACCCACCTTACCACACACCACCCGCACAACATCACCCATACCACAACAACACACCAAACCCACGATACACCCATCATACCAATTGTACCTCACCACTCACATCACTCCTCCCACATCATACCACTCTCACCACACAAACACGTGCAACAACAGCAACATTTTGCACAAATACAACAGTGTGTAAAATTACAAACATTATTAGGCCTACCCACTAATGAGCAATAATACACAAAACATTGTACATTGTCTTTTCTTGCTCCATGCTACTTCTTTAATAACAGTGATAATGTGCCACTTACATAAGTATATTATGATCAATAGCCAGTAGCACTTAGTAAAATATGCTTAAGCAACAGAAACAATGGATGACATTACCAATGTCCTACAATGGATTGAACCCAATACGTTTCCCAGCGAGAAAATTGCAAAAAAGAACTTGGAATTATCCTGTCCTATGCAAGTATTGGAAGCATTCATAAAAGAAACTTACCTCATCGTGTAGCCCAGTTCCTCTTCCTTCCAAAGATCTATAAATCTTCCTCCAAAATGCTATTGATCTAAAGACCTTAAAGACACTATGCCAGGTGAACCTCTCAGGAAACCAAACTATGTCTATCACACCCTATGTTGAAAACTCTTTCCAGTGACATATAGCCTGCCCTCTCTTGCAACTATGTTAGTTTTGCAAAAAACTCTCGAAAATTGCTGATTTTTGGAGATTTTTCACCTATGGGAGATTCATTCCAAGTGTCCCAAATTAAAAAATAAACCCCTATGGGCTGGACGAGACAAAGATTGTTCATTTGGTGTGTCATTTGTGACACATGGTTCTTTAGTTGCCGAGAAAATAGGATATTATATAAATAAATATATTCATACATAAATATACCTGGAGAATAAATAGTATGTGATTATACAATAAAGTATATGTTACACACTTTTTCATTTTTTTACAATTTTTTGAGTTGCGTCACTTCCAATTTTCCCAGGTTAAATTGATTTTCCGTCTTTTGACTTTTCAGCATTGGCGTTAAAAGGCATAGAGTATGAATACAGAGCTGTGCATGTCCTTAAAGATGGCGGACAACAGGTTAGTGTGATTCTCGTTTATATGCTATGTTGTAAGATCGAGTTGGATTGTCTACTGTTGTTGGGGTTGCTTGGTTGGTGATAAATCATGATGATTCATCAAAAGGTCACTTGAATGAAAGTGATTCTTAGCCTAAACAATCCTCTATTAATGTATGACAAAACATGCCTCTGTGTTCAGTGCATGATTATTTTTCAGCGTGTATAAAAATACCAAGTAAAACATGTTTCTTTTAAAAGAAAAATCATTTTACAATTTAATAATTGCTTTTTTTTCATTTTCTTAGCATTCTGACGAGTTCAAGAAGCTCAATCCAATGGAGCAAGTACCTGTATTGTGTATTGATGGTGTCACACTTAGTCAATCTGTAAGTTCTTTAGTGGATTGACTCTTGTTGTGTGCTTAGTTTTTACAGTCACACAAATGGGAAGAATCCCAAATCACGTTGTAAAAACTGTATGATCCAAACTTAAAATCAAGAATGTTTAAATTGACAGTCACACATGGTGCAGTATGTGTAATTAAATATTTATTGTCAGGGAAACTTGCTCCCAATGAGTTTAACTCTAAAAGGAGCACTGGTTTCACAATTATACTACACCTGCTATCATGCCATTATTATGAACATTAAGGTACTGTATAATTGATCGACAAAGCTGCCTCCTTACTAACATTTTTATAAGACTGTAGCGGTTTACAAATGTAACTTCTATTTCTGCAAGGAAATAATAATAAAAATTAAGTTGTAGATGTACTCACGAAATGCCGAGAATTGCCAAAATTTGCATATGCAAGAAATTCACAACTATTTTTGAACAGACTATATTCCACAGTTCATTATACATTACATTTGATTTAATTTTACATTAAAAGAAATGAGGGCAGTGGCTTTTGAGATGAATAAAGCTTTATTTTGGATGGCAATACTCATGAATTTTGCAATCTAAAATAAAGTTGTAATTGTTTCACTCATCTGTGACCAGCATTTGCAGCAAGACTAGTGCCAGTCTCAGTCTTTTTTAAAGGTCTCGGTCTTGGTAAACAGTCCTTGCTGAAATCGAGACAGCTTTGGTAATGATAACGCTGATTAACAGTTTTAAGTCGTTATACCTTTCCACAACAAATAGAGGCTGTAAAAACTAATTATACCTAGTTTGAAACTTGGTAATCTTAGACACTTGTAGACCGTGAGCTTTCTACTCAGGTAAGATAAATCAATTATCTTACACTTGTTGCTGCTAGCTTACCAGCAAGATGATTGTACCATGTACATATTATGAAGATTACAGACTGCATAATCGAGTGGGGCATTGATGCTGATGTAATTTTATAAAAACCAAAACACCAGACAATGTTTTTGCGTCTCATAGATTGTACAGGTGGCTACGGTATGGTGTAAACTATAATTATTGTCTGGTGTTGAGGACTTGTTGTACATTCCTGTCATTGTTTCCTGTCGTACAGAATCTTGGATGTGTGTTTATATTTGACGTTATATTTGTGACCTGTCAGAAAATTAGTTTGTCAATGCATAATATCATCTGATTTTTGGTATGTTTAACCCCTTTATATTTAGTTGATAACTTAGATGAAATGAGCGCAGAGACATTTGATATTGTGACTGGATATTTTCAAATCTCTAATTATTTATAAACAGTTCTGCCAATTTGAGCTCTATAAAGCTGAACAAGCATTTAGCACTAGCAGTTAAATGTCTTGTTTGCAACAAAGTTTCATAGTAGCCTAAAGTGTCATTAAATTGTACTACATGTCACCAAAGAACTCGTGAAATGTAAAAAGTTGCGTCAGTGACTAATATGTTATATAGTAATAGAACTGGCACAATAAGTGATTCATTTAATCTGGATGTTTTGGCTTTTCTACTCATAAAAGTGCTCTGATAGACTTCATATTATCCACTGTTTATGAAATGTGAATTGTTTTTCTTTATTTCAGTTGAGTATAATAGAATACTTGGATGAAACCAGGCCTGCTACACCTCTCTTTCCAAAAGATCCTGCGAAAAGAGCAAAGGTACAAAGTTTTAAAAATCACTGTAGGTTTTTAAAACTAAATGTTGCTGTTGTTCTTTTAATGACATTAACCGAAGCTGTAATTATTAATCTAAAAATCGTGCAGATTGAACTTCAGATTGAATTCTACTGCACCTTTTGTTTTGTAATTTATCCTAGATTTATATTTAAAAAAGCTCACATAATTTTGTAATTACCAGTTGTTTAAGTATAATTATAATAATTTGCACCAGATTTGTTTCATTTGTTTTTTATTTATTGTCATAATTCTGGATTTGTACTAGTCGTACGTGATATATACTTGATTTTTAGATGATGGGAATGGAAACAAGATGAAAATAAATAATGTATGTTTTATGTTTTAGTCAGAGTTTGTTTTATTATTAGGTTCGCTGTTTAAGTGAAATTATAGCATCTGGGATACAGCCTATACAGAACTTAACTGTCCTGCAACGGATCGACAGTTTAAGTGGCGACAAGGCTGAGTGGGGTCATTACTTTATAGACCGTGGTTTTAAAGGTAAGTCTGTTTCATTATCTGAAATACATACATACTATACACGAAATTTATTGCACATATTAGTCTTGCTTCGTAGCTGTCCAGTAACTAAAATAGTGTAATTACAGTGTGAATGTTGATTGATTATTGTTTACTATGTATTTCAGCATTATAAGCCATGTAAAACATACAATTAAAATTTTTAAAATAACTAAACTTCACTAAAAACACAAACTATTTAAAATATACAGTGATATCGCAAAGTTAAAACAGTGTTGCACATTCTAAAAAAAAATTTGATTGAAAGTATACAGCTGAATTCACAATAAAAACATGTAAAAAACATTTTTGAAACCAAAAACCTGCTGTTTTAGAATACAGCAGCATTTTCTTCTGAAGTGCAAGAAATGTGGTAAATCAAGGATTAACATACATAATAGACATGCTAGTATCAAACCCCAGCAGAAATAGTTCATGAATGTCATTATTATAAGCGACTCATTCTTTTTGTCTGTTTAATACATCATTACTCAAATTCTTTTAAAGCAGTAAGCCACAATAATTTGTACAATAGCTTTTGAATAAAGCAACTTTTACATTATACAAGCAGCACGAAAATTTTCTAATAAGTGAGTTTACACGAACTTAACATAATCTTGTTTGCTTTTCAATGTCAGTCATGTTAGTGTGCAACACACAGAGCCAAATGAAACAGCAACTGGTCAGTATCACAGTGCCCCTAGAGTTATAGTAATAACTTTAAATTTTAATTATTGACGAGAAAAAGTGCAGAAAAGACAAGTGGAAAGTCTTGTGTCAATAATGTTCAGAGATAGACGGAATCCATGTACAATGTTTATCTATTTCCCACAAAACTGTCATACAACTAAGTTCAAAATGTTTTATTAAAAATGCATAGGGCTTAGTAATAACAAAATAGTATTGGGCTAGTAAAAACCAACAAAAGCATTTTGCATAAAATCTATTTTTTTAAATCATCATCAACATGTCATCATTATATTTGTCATGACCACCATATTCATCTCTGTCATTGCCCTCGTCTTTAACATAATTTCGCCTCATCATTTAATTAAACGACCATGAACTCTACTTTAGTTTAAATATAGCTTATTGTAAACATGACTACACTTAGTACACTTTTGTTTTATCACTGTAAAGTGGGATTGTTATTGTAAATTTACTCATTCACTGTTTTGTGTTGTAAACCACTTTTTAATACATTTCTAATAGTGCTATTCAATTAGTTTCTTTAAAACACTTTCCAGTTTGAGTTTACTTATTCATCTTATTTTTGAGAAGCCCAAGTCTAGAATTACCAACTGTTTTTTGTCGATGTTGAGATCTATTACATCATTATCCGTAAACTTATGTCTTTGTAAGTTTAGGTACACTAGCTTGCGTAATTTTTAAATTTAAAATATTTAAAATCTTGGGGTAAATAAACCACTGATTTGTGACCTTTGTGGTCTCCGCCTTCGGCTGTCTACCCTAAAAAATTTTGCCTGGCTACAAATAGGATTTGATTACCAAATTTTGTTTTACGTTTTGGCTCCATCCGGTTGTTTTAACCATTTTGTTGTCATGCAGCAGATCTTCACCTTCTTGTTATGGAGTCACACAAGTTGCATATTGATAAGCTTTAAACTTTTTATGGTCGAAAGTAGGGAAGTAAGAGCTACGAAAAAGAAAGCATACACTACACACAGCTCTTATAATTATATCAATCATTATTTCAGTCATTTAAAGCTTTTGCTGTTTTTCAGCATGTATGCCTACATGTACTTTTTGTGGTACTGCTTTTGCTGCTTTTAGTGGACAAAATGCAAATGCAACTCAAGTACAAAAAATACGTTGCTTTTCTCATTATCTTTTAGTTTATTTTGAGCAAGTAAGAAAACTTCAACAATAGAAGAATGATCTTAGTAGAATGAGAGTTGACACGTCAGTAAATTGCAGCAGGTAACAACAACTACCGTCAGTTGATTAGAAATTCACCCAACAATACAGTAATCAACTAGTGTAGTGACAGGTTTGAAAGGAAAAAAAGACTAAGCACAATGCAGCTTTATTTAGCTAAAACACCTTGATGGAAAAATCAGCTTACACAAAGCACAAACAATAAAAATTCTTTCTTTAAAGGAAACTGCAACACCCATTTGTTGTATCCACCCTGCAATTATCACAAAAAGCCACACAGTGGATTTTGCCTGCATAGAATGTTAGTAGATGACTGAAGGATTTTTATATTATCTGGTGCTGACACAAACTTTGCCATGGAGTTAGCATTAAATTCTACTAAAAACGACACTGGTACCAACATACTTATTTTGGAAAAAACATTTTCTCGTGGACCTGTGTATCAAAGTCTATTGACAATAATGTTGGTGTCAGCGCAACTTGCAAATAGTTTAGTGATATTAGTGATTTGCAAGTCTAAACGGCTACATACGCCAACGAATTGGCTTGTTGCAAGTTTGGCGCTATCGGGCGTCTTCATGACTTTTGGCAGTCAGTCAGCATTGACTTTGAGCTGGACAAAGATTTCAGTACCAGCAGTATACGTTATGGTATATTTTTTTATCACAGTAGCAGATATGAGCGAACCGTTAACACTACTTGCTATAACCACAGACAGATTCATTTCTATATTAAAACCGCTACAATATAAGGTGATCGTTACAAGCAAACGCACTCTAATAATATCACTTCTAATATGGTTTCTATCTACAGTTCAAGCATTCATTATCTTAGCTGAGCTTTTTGATGGTGACTGGACTTCTACTATATATTTTGGCATGAAACTAGCACAGCATCTCAAGACTAAACGCCGATTTTTGCACCCTAGCTTATTTTTTGGTGTTGGCGTACTTATAGTACTTATGTATGCAAAGATCTTTATTATAATGCGCCAACATCTACGAATAATCGGTACCACTTCTGGACAAAACCCCAGTTTTTTTCAAAAAAGCTTCCACCTGGCAAAAGTGCTCTTTCTTGTCAGTGGAATATACTTTATTACGTATCTGCCTGGTATAATAGATTACATGATAGGCAGCAGTGAGAACAAACTGAGATTTATGGGATACATAATGCGTTTACTGCATTTTCTAGTGAATCCTATTATATATGTGTGGAAGTTTTCTCATTATAGAAGTGCTTTGTTAAATATTCTCCACGTCAACAAAATAGACACTGACATCTCTGCATTCATTGAAAGACCACAGCCTGTGGTAACGATAGCAGTTGGTCACAAATAATCTGACACATACTACTTCTGATGGAGAAATAATCTGCAATTTCTTCACATGTGATTCCATTTTACAAATGATTACAATTTCTTTAATAACAGTTTCTCTTGAATAAATGAACAAAAACTTCAAATTAGTGGCTTGGAGTTTTCCATTTTGTGTTTATTGGATAAAATTCAAAGACTGATTCTGCCAGGTAGATGATCTGTAGTTCTTTCACATGTTGATGCTCCTGAACATTAGCATAAACATCAGATATTAAGCACAATTATTTTATCTGTCAACACCTGGAACTTGTGTATACGATTAAAAATGTAAATGCGCCATAAGCATAAAACGAAGTTGTTTATGCATTTCATTCTTAAACATTTATGTAATTACAGAGATGAAGAAATTTTGCAAAAAGTTTTTAACAGGTACCTAGCACAAAATAAGTCACTCCTCTGAATCAAGTAGAGATGCTTCCTCTTCGATATTCCCAGGCTTTGACATTCTTTGTATTCAGTTCTTTGTATTCTCCCAGTCTCTAATCTCATGACACTTTGGCTGTTATGAATGTCAGCTATAACTGTAATAAGCCTTTTAGAAAACTTCATACTCTTACTGTTAAGTTGACAATTTGCATTTGTTTCATACAGAAAAATGTACAGTGTAAGACATTTAAATTCATATATGCATATCTAGAAATCAACAACATGTATAAATTTCCTAGTGAAATATTAACATATGTGCAAATATCATTGATGGATTAATGGATGATATAGTTTATCTTTTCTTCATTAAATTATTCCATAGTTCATTAACCCAGCAGATATGTCCGTACTGCTCTCTCTAATTCGCAGTTCGCTTGCACTTATAGCACTGAAAAAGTTGTATGAATAAACTGTAAATTGATATTGCTTATTAAAGCTATGGAAACAAGTCAGACACATATTGTCAGATACCACTGGTCCACTATTTCGGATTTGCCATGCACACTAAAATTTAACTTTAGAGAATTCACTACACTGTCACGATTGGTCACTCAGGAGTCCCACTTCCGTTAAACAAGAATAATAATCTAAAATTAGGTAAGTTTCTTTTTGGACGCAACACATTCCCATACACAAGCTCTGCCTCTAGTTATGCCAAAGTGATCCTCGTGGATCTGATCGATTTCATGTGGTTGTCATACAACAGAATATCTTTGCTAATAAGCAGATAATGGCAATTTTCCCACCAAGATAATAATAAATGTTGATTAGGGTAATTGGTTGGCTCCCCATTTTGGTAAAGTTCTTTCACTTCGGTGCATTTGTTGTCGGCAGATTGAACTTTGTGAAGTTCATTCAAATGACTGTGATGCCTGAGTGTTTCACTTCATTTACCATATTTTGGACTGTGAAGGCTTAGAAACTGGAGCACGTAATGTGACGTCAGTGCGTCAGTACATAGTTGATCGCTCCTTGCACACCGTCACCTTTAGGTAAATTTTTAGGTGACATCTTAATATTCTAAGTGGCATTTTAGAAACATACGTGGTGAAAAGTAGAGGAAGCAGTGATTTATGAAATATACACTAAAGGATTTACCTAAGAGGAAATGTAAACATTTTTCGCAAAATCCTGTTGCTGCTGAAGTTCTATGCCTGCAGATCTTTTTGCAGTTTGGTGATGCAAAGTGTACTTACCATCTAGCATCTTTTAAATTCGTTTAGTATAAGATTCCGAAGTAACTTGCATCAGCTACACCAACACGTGGCAGGGAAGGGTAATAATGAGCAAGTGTTTCGGTAGAAGCAAGTTTCTCTTTGATGACTTCAACATTTTACTGGTTGTGGTCCTATGTTCTTTAATCCTTTTTAAGCAACTGTCTAAGTGTTTCATTAAGACTGATTAATCACCTTTGAAGTTATTCGATTTTAATGGCAATTGAGAGTTTTTGTCTTATCAGGATGGCTAGTATTCTATTAGGACTGTTATTTCTAGTTTGCACGGCAGTTTGTGTTAAATTTACTAATATTTTCGTAAATTTCCATAAGTAGTTACCCAGTGATTTAGCCTAAACCTTATGGTTGCAAACGAATTGCGTTTTATGTTCACTATTTCAAATTGAAATATTTTTGTCAGTTTCAGTAGCACATTTTTCAAGTCATCAATTGTAAAGTTAAATGCGCCACTACGTAACGACTTTGACGTGCAGCAACTACGGGTATCTTTTCCAAAAAATTACTGCCTAGCTGCAAATTGTACAAGTTCATCTAACTTAATGACCAAACATGACCAATTTTGTATTATACAGTGGATATCAGTCTCTTCTGTTATTAACGTGACTTTCATCCACCTGTTGTTAAAGCCCTAAAAAGACATTAAGTGCAGCGCTTGAGAAAACTGACCTTTGACTTCGAGTGACTCAATCACAATTGACCTAACTGTTTACAATTTTCTCATCTTTTCTACTAGAGAGTTGTGATTCAGATCCAGGATGTGCATCATCATTCCTTTGGTTTCGGCATAGTCCGCTATGGCATTTCGAACACTTTGTAGAACTCTGGCTTGACAGCAGTACACTCTGTACAAATCTGCTGTCTTGACACTCATCAAAAGGGAGTTTCTACTTTTTCCTTTATTGCCTGATTTAATGCATTAGCATTTATATAAATTATGAACTTAATACTTTTCTGTCTCACCCTTTGTGTATGTATACTCAACTGCATTCAGCCAAGGTAGTAATGATGAATTAAGATTCTAAAGCATTGGTGATTGAATATTGTATTTAATGTTTTCTGCAGAAGCCTACACCAAACAATTAGTGCATCAAGGCAAACAATGCAACAGCATGACAAATTTTAAATTACCTGTAAAATCAACTAAAGGTTCATTTCGGCCACAAAAGTAGTAAGTTTCCCTCGAGTTATCCGCACGGAAACATGGAAGCCCTAAATTGTCGACAGGGAGCACCAATGGGGTGCTGACACAAAATTCAATGTGAAAGGAGAAAAGTAAGCAAATTTTACTTTTTGTTGAGAAAGCAATACTAATTATGGCCTTGACAGAAAGAATTGAGCAGAAAAATTAATAAACTTTACATTATCTAAAGAAATAGAGCTTTCCTACTATATCTAAACAAGTCATTTTTTATCTACCACAAAGTTCCTTGGCAAGTTTCAGTTCCTTAAAAGTTGTTTTTTGTAATGAGTTTTCTGGAAGTCTAACTGTGTGTGTGAATCATTTCCCTATCATTTCTACTTTCTTTATTGATCATTCTAGTGCTGACAAGCCCCTGGCATTAGTATTTTTAAAATTTTAATGTTGAAGCTTATTATTTTATTGTTGAAAGTGCTCCTCGTGTTGATAACATAAAGCAATTCAAAATTCCAGTACCTAGAGTCACAAAAGTTACAGGGCACACACCTAGGCAGCAGGTACAGGGCACAATCTTAGACAATGGTGTACGTAGAAAAGCTAGTATTGCTTATGGGCCCTGAGACATGAGCAAAAATATGAAAAATAGGGCAAACTACTGAGTGCACCAGATATAGACAAGTGATAATTATAACACTATGCACATTAGTCAGTCACATATGAGCATAACCTACAATTTTCGAAACAGATTAAACAGATGATAAACATGGTCGTGCTCACATATTTGGCTCTGAATTCATTTAGTCTTGTTAAATTACAGGCATTACTGGAGTTACTCTATAATTATAGTTCTACATGACTGCCATTTTAAAATTGTCTTACCTGAAGCAAAAGAAAGAAAATGAACCACACTGGGTCACCTAATCTAGGAACTAGCTCTAGACTATTTTAGTGTTATTCTGATTTATATTCAATGAACCATGTCTTTGTAATGATTTACATTTCTTTCAAGAAGATGCTCTTGCACAGTTAGTGTAATGTATATGTAATACTAAGTTGGAGGCACTGCTGCAAACTGATTTTGATTTCTCAATCTAGCAAGTTAAATTTACACTGCAACTATTTCAGCTTTAGAGCAGAATCTGTTGGCAACTGCTGGTAAATATTGTGTCGGTGATGACATTACAATGGCAGATTGTTGTCTAGTACCTCAAGTTTACAATGCACAAAGGTATGAATAAAATATGATAACATATTTCCAGGGGCGTCGTGCACCAAAAAAAATTAGGGGGGCCCCGACTGTATATAATGGCCGAACTTAACTGTTTAAAAAACGTATAATTTTGAATTCCCACACCAGTATTTTGCCCGCAAGAAAAACGATTTATTTCTTCCCAACTGGCATTTAACTTAAAGCTATAGCTACAGAAATTTAATTAAAATTAAAAAATAATTTAAAATTAAAATTTAATTAAGTATTTATTAGCTGTCAGGAATCCAAAGATTCGACGAAAAGACGACTACCAAAACATATGTACCTTTAATTTAATATTTTTAACAATTACTAAACTTTTTATTCCGAAGCAAGATGAAGATGATGACTAAACAACAAACGTCATTTTTAAATGATTCAGCAGCACAGTCAAAGCCAACAACATAACATGAATACATGAATATGTTACAGGATGACTATAGGGGTATAGTAAAAAAGCAATGATAGGTATTACAGTTTACACCAAGATAAAGCAAAGAGGTTGAAGCGTAAAAAGCGATATACAGCGACACATATGAATTAATGCACTACAAATTTGTGCTAACGACACAGAACATCACTTCAGAAGAGCTCATACTTCAAGTCCATATCTTTGTTTTCTCAGCCTCAACTGCAAGAGTGTACTGAGTGAATGCAGTTTGTGTCGACATGTTCAGGAACAGAGTCTGTAGCGACAGCATGAGTGAACAATGGGTACTCCAACTCGAGGGTTTCTTCATCGAGATCAGCCATGTAGAAGGTGCAAAGAGTCTTGACTTTCTCCATCTTGACATAGATTCATTCAATAATCATACCTATGTGTATATATAATCGCATATCATGCTACAGTGGGAGATTTCACCGTTCCTCAAAATTTTACTTCTTAATGGTCTAATTACAACCCGCCGAAAAACTTAAAATTTTTGACATTTTGTAAAAAATTGGGGGGAGGGGCAGACCCCCCCCCCGGGCCCCTATAGCACGACGCCACTGAATATGGGCAGCACTCTCATATTTTAACTTGTCAAAGGTATTCTGCATATTTGCACATCGTTGCTGCTGCTCTTGACGTTTCTCCAATTTAGTGAAAAGTTCTAGTAAATTAAGTAGATGTGTTTATGCTATTTATTTTATAAAGATTGGATGTTTCTAAATTGTAGTCATTGAGTCTTTTTTTACAAAAATTACTTGTGCCAAACATCTTTATTTATTTGACTTAAATAGCACTTTGGAGAATTTCGTAATTCTATAGTCGATGCATTATTTGTAGTTTTCAGTTCATTAATGTTAAATTACAGTCATTCACATATGGGAACATTATTTCTGTGCATCTAAGCCAGCTTTTAGCTGCTTCACAGCAACTTGTCAAGCAAGTACTCTCTGCCACTGGTCATTTTTGCAATTCTTGTGAAATTTTGGATAAAGTGCCAATCTAGTAGATGCACTAATCAATTCAGTGTAATAATTATTGATTTGTAAAATGTGTTGCAGGTTTAAAGTTGACTTGTCCAAGTTCCCGACCATCTCGAGAATTTTTGCAGAACTGCAGAAGTGTGATGCGGTCATTGCTGCTGATCCGTCAAAAATGCCGGATGCAGAATAGGCACAATATTATTTACCATTGTGAGAATTAATGCTAACACTACCGATAGATCTGTAATAATTTGACATTTAATGCTCATTAATGTTATATAATTTTTGTATTTTGTTATGACTGACTGTAGACTAGTAACTGTTTTTATTTTTATAATAAAATTTAAAATGGTTGTCAGACTGGCACCAATAATGCTAGCCATCCTATTTGAGAGCAACAGTCAAGTGTTCTGTAATTTTATGGTAATACTTGCTGTGATGTTGAAGGTATACAAATGCTCAATATAATTATCAATTATACTGCACAACAGTATTGACAATAATATTGTGCAATCTTCAACATCACCTACAGATGCACAGCGCTATTGCATAATATTCAGTATTGTTCAATATAATTGACAGTTCTATTGTATATATATATATATATATGCACCTTATCCTCTTTACATAATTATGTCTAAACCTGCATCACATCGGCACAGTGTTCTCCTATACAGGGTCCTACACATTTACTATGAATCGTTAAAACAATAACAATCATGACTGATTAAAAATGAGGTGCAAGGCAGGGTAGTCTATTTGGATGTTAGTAAACAAATGTTCATAAGATATAAATCTCTGCCAAACCTTTTTATACTGCCTACTTTGGGACTACAAAAAAGTTGGCATTATAGCAAGGTGCATTAATACGTACGTATATATTAAAAAATTGAGATATTTTGTTTTGCTAAACATTTGGGCATTAAGAGAGACAGTATCAGATTATAAGGGGGGTGAGTTAATAACGAGGGATAAAGCCGGGGGAGCTTACGGCGCTCCCTAGACCACCTACCCGCTTGTGTGACAAATTTTCTAAATTCTGGCAGTGCCTATGTGCTGCACTGTGAGACTAGTAGTGCTCATGAGAAAGTACAGGGTGAATCCGTTCATTGAAAGGCTCCAGGCTTAGAAGAAAATGAGCCAGTGTATAATTTTTAATCTGCATTATATATTTTATGTTAGTATAATACTTTCCCTGGTGTATGTAATAAATTGATTTTTTTCACTTTATCTTTTAGTTAGGAAATGTCACTCAGCTGTGCCATATAAATAATTAAATGTGTATTTAGTTGTGCTGAAAACTAGCTGGAGTGAAACAAATAAATGAATCCCAAACATCTAAACAAGATAAGTTAGCATTTATATAACTAATTACTTTAATAAGATCAAACATGAAGTGAGCAATGACATTTTTAGCAAGGCACGGCACGAGCAATTTTATTTTTTCATAACTTTAAAAACTTTCCTATTTTTTCTCTTACTAGATACAATTCATCAATTTTTAAGCTTTAGTGTATAATACAGTCTCATTCGCATGAAAAATGTCACTAAAAATTTTCGAGGGGATGCTAAATTACGGGTAGGCAGGTTAAAATCTCTTGCAGCTTGCTAACAATTTTTGCCCTACTTGCTTTTCACACGACTTTTGGATAAATTTCATCAAAAACATTTTCAAGTTCACAAAAATACATTAAAAAAGACATTGCTGGCATTAGCAGACCACCAAATATACCCCTCATGTTACTATAAGCTTTGAAATGTGTAAGCGGTTTACAGCTGTTATTTAATTCAAAGCTAAATCAGCACATTTTTCAACTTTGTGTTTCTGGTAATTTTTGGCCTGGTAAATGCACAGTAATCATGATCTTCCATTTCTAGTGGTTAAATTTGTTAGCACTGACAATTTCCGAAATAAATTAACTGAAATGCAGCTAAATGTTATTACGAATAAACAAAAAGGCAAATTCTGCCAGCTAAGGCTCACGCATGCGCGGGCACACAAAGCCACGCTTGCACAAGGAGAGTGTCCTTATTGTATGTAATACTATTGTTTAAACTGTGCTCATGCCAGAAGTCAAAATGCAGTACTTTATAAACATGGCAGTGGAGCAAAAGCGACCAACTAAGTACGGTAATTGCCCCACCAGATTTACAGTAAGAAAACTTACAGTATGTACTACTTTAATGAACTAGTATGAGAATATTAGCCCCTAATGACAATGGATAGTCAGCAAAATAATTTAACCAATGTATATAGAATTATGATAATATTTACTCTGTAAGATTGCTATCACTATATGAAGATATACAGCGAGCTGTAGTTGTAGCAGCTTTATTTGTATTTACACTAATGATGCTAGAACATAATGAAATAAACTTTAAAACAATAAAACTGTCGTTACCATAATGCAGTTTTTTTTATTTCGCTTTTTTAAAAACTTCCTTAATTTCACATCTTGGGCAAGTATTCTTGCAATGTGCTTTTGAATCTTTGATCAGACAACATAAAATATTGGCATAAAAAATTCCTTCTTCATATTCGGTATAGTCTTGCACATTTATATATCTATGTTACAATTAGTCATCACTGTTAGGCTCGACCAGCAAGTTGCAGTTACAAAATCTATTGCCTGTTTTTAAGCTACAGTATTATTAATCATTTCTCATGATGGAAAGTCTTTAGTCATTAGCAAATTCAAGTTAACATTGTTATCGAATGTTCGGCCAGCGAACTGATAAATATATTACAAACGTATTTTGATAATTACAATTTACAAGTGACAAATTCATACCTGTTTCATACACAATTTGGCTATAAACATATCTTCTTCCTGTATGGAAATTCTTACAACATCCTGCAAATATCTTGAAGCTCAAAAATTGAAATGCATTTTTCCTAGACCCAGCAGCATTTCATAAGTATTAAGTAATCTGTCTTACCTCTAGGTTTCTCTACAACTGCTCAGTGAACATTCAAAATAACAAACAGCTGCAATTAAGCAGACAGCAGTGGTTCAAAAAAGTTACACCAGAATTAAAACATTCATGTGAACACACACGTTCACAGCAGTCACCCTCTACCTAGATAGACACAGGTCTCGACGACACTGCATGTTTTAGTGATGGTAGTTTAAAAATTGGTCCAGCTTGGCCCCCAAACCACCGAGCTAACCAGCGCAAGCACTCCACAAAGTTACGACTTTGAACCACATTCATGCCGATGACCCTACCATAACACTACAACTGTTATGGTGTCAGCACTTTTTCTCCTGTAGACTAGTACTGTTACCGTAACATCTGCCTCATCTTTCAGGTTGCAACTTAACATAAACACATCTCTCTTCAGCTTTGACCATTTGTTTAACATTACTTTTAAAATGCACAATGGTTCTTCCTAGAAAAAAATAGCATTATTGTGGTGTAGCTACAACTAAAATCATTTGTTTTATTTTCAGTGTAAACACTACATTAGCCATTTATAGCTAATTGAATGCAGGAACAAAGTGTATGAAACTGCAAGTTATAAAACAATAGCAGGAAGATTATTAAGATTTCAACATTTTGAAGTTTTTAACGCTTGACTTTGGAATTACTAACTCTGCAAAAATATGCACAGTACAAACATGCATTTCTAATAGGAAGGCTTTGTATAAGAGACGACTCCCACTCTTACCAGATCCTCCATCTGTACAGAAAATGTTCGGATGCTATATTAAGGAGAAAAAACTATTTTGCCTAGTCTGTTTCCACAATCAAATTGATGATAGATTACGTAAAATTTTATTTCTTGTTTTTCTCAACAACTTATAAAAATATTCGAAATACATTGCATTCCATGCACCAAAGTGAGCCATTCACTCAGTAACTTGATGTTGGTTAATATAGTGCTGCTGTCTACTGAATTTTGACCAGTGCATTGAATCTCCCCTCAATCGTTATGTTTTTTCTTGTTTTCAGATTTCTGAAAAGCTTATTGCAAACAAAGCCTGTACAGGGTGTAACAAAATATTTTGCTAGTTGGGTACACATAGTAATGCTATAGAAAAATACATTGCACCAATGTATTGCTTACTCAACTGGGAATTCGTCATGCCCTCAGGTGTTGGAAGCCTTGTGCATCTCACCCAGCTTGCAGTCTTGAGGGGTATGACCAGAAATGTCTCATAAGCTTGCCATTTTGAATATCAATCAATGGTTATGCTCTTGGGTTAACTCCTGTGTGTCATGAAAAATTGAGGTTCGGTGAATTTCCAAACCATTTAGCTCAATCTGCTCCAATCATACCCCTCAAGATTGTAGATTGTGCGAGATAGGCAAAGGCTTCTACACAAAATATTGGCGACATAATTGATTTGCCATTGATTGAACAATACTTTGATGCAATATTTTTCCTGTACAATTGCTCATTGTTTTTACACATCCTAGCAACATTCATATTACACCTTATATGAAATAATGGCCAAAGGCACATAACTACCGAATTAACAACTAATGTAGGTCTTGAAAAAGTAAATAAAACCAAATACAAGCAAGCAACTGATCAAGTAAAACTAACATTATTAGTTTATTAAGATTTACCTGTCCAAGTTTTCTGATTTGTCCATACAAAAGCTTTGCATGTATCATCAGAGGAACATAACTTTGCTGCCTCCTGTATGTCAAACAAGGAAAGTGTGCACGCATTAGTTGATAGGGTAAACTTACAGTGATAATCAAACATGCCCGGCATGTCTACATCTTCAAGCTTCCTGTAATCTACAATGCAAACAGTGAAATTCATGTAAAAAATACTGTTTGTATGAGAAAGTCAGTTGTAGATGCTGAATGCAGATTAATTGCTTAAAATGTGCAATACCAAGAGATGAAAATTTTAAATTTAACAAATATGTGTGCCTAGTGTGTGACACTTGGGACATTTTGTATGTACCGCCATTTATTCTGCAGCAAATAAAACTGAAGCCTGGTGACAAAAACTAATGTTAATTGAAAAAAACTGTGACTAACAACAATTTACTATTTTTCAAGTCTGTGTGACATCCATCCGAGAGGCAGTTACATTGAAATTACGTATTGAGTGACTTGAGTCTATAGATTAGATGCCATTATAAATTTATTAGTTCTTATGTTACACTGTATTTTGCATCCTGGTCTTGCAGTGCCACGTTTTTTTAACTAATGTATTGTTGTACTTATATATTCATTAATTCAATTTCCCCGAATCTTGGTTTCTTTTGTGGATAAACATTATGAACTACAAATGTTCACTTCACTGAACAATGCCTAGATATACTGTTAGTCTGTTAAACCAGTCCTCATTGACTTCCAGAGAAACTTCCAAAGGCAGATTGTTAAAATAAAAAAAACTACACAGTGAACTCTTGGCCATTATAAATATTATGTTGTTAATTTAGCAAAAATGAAAGGTACATGTAATAACAAAATTCAAAAATTTTCCAATAACTGGTTGTAGTCCTTACCAATAGGTTTATTACGAGCTTCACGTAGATAAGATCCATTTGCGAAGTTTGCAACAAGTTGATGCGTGAGCTCTAGCAGCTGCTGGGTGTTACCAGTCACATTCACATAGATGCTGCAAATGTCACCTACCAAACTATGAAGCGATTCGGGTGCTCCATGTTCCAGAAGAAACAACACAAAATGCTTGCCAGCACTCAGAATATTGCGATATTCATTGAGTTCATGGCAATGGCGACTCTGACAAAATGTGGTAATTGTTTGGTTGAACACCACTTCATTGCAGTCAGAATCCTTTTCACAACCTCTTTCACCTAAACAAGTGTTTCAAAAAATGTAGAACATGCTAACATGCATATTCACTACGTACGTAAACTCAAAAGGCTAAGATTAGTCTGGAAAGTTGCAAAATAACGTTTTTGAAAAGGCATTCGCATAGATTATTTCCAATTGAATATTTTCTCAACGAGATAACACATAGCACCAGCAAGGTACAGTTATTGTCACACCACCAATTATCAACAGTTACTGCTAGCCTACAAAATTATTACAGTTGTTACGTGTTAGTGCTTAAAACAACACAAGAATATACATTTAAACAAAATATTAAATGTAACGCTGCTGCATTATATTGACTACAATGACCAAATTACTACCAATTCCTGTTTTGAAGCCAAAATGTTGTTAGAAGGTTTGTTATAAAAACTGCTGACAAGGTAACTGTAAATTTGTGAAACAGAAATCACACAAACCTATTACTATATCGTCAACATCTGTCAGTTTCAGTTGTCCATCAACGAGTATAAACTGCTGTCGTCTGAAGTCAGTCATCACTAACGATCCCAGAGGCGAGTGTGCTAGATAATGCAATAAATCTGCCATCCCTAAAGCGACCTAGAAATCAACAATATTACTTCTAGGGTACAACAAAATTAAACAAATTAAGCTTAATAATTTTAAACTATAGTTTAGTATCACAAGCACTGTTTGTAAAGAGATATACTAATTCATAAATCATCAGCTGAAGAGCTGTTTCTAAATCTAGCAAGTCGCAATAGATGCGCAACAGAGGACTTAAGATAAAATTATAAAAATGCATAAAAATGCCTTTCACAGACTAAAGAGAAAAACGAAAAAATAAGGCTTTAATAACAGATGAGAAAATTTCAGAAGCCAAATTTTAAAAAAAAGAAAATAGTTGAAGGGCTAATTAAGCTCCCAGAAGATTGAAAATACAGACAAGAATTAAGTATTTACCCTCAATCTGTCCTCCCAAGACATCTGTAACAATCTGATGATATCCAAAGGCTCCCCGAGTTCAGTTGCCATAACGACAGAGCGCCTGGCATCCCAGTAATTCGTAAAACTATTTGGAATGCAATATCCATAAACCTAGTATAGAATTAAGTGAAAGCTGATTGTGAGAAATGACTATGGTCACTCTCTTAAAATGGCCAGACACAATGGATAGGTGGCATTGTACAGACTGCTATCTCAATAACATGTGCACTTGCTGCACTATGGTCTGCAAATACATGCATCAGATTAACAGACAAAACAATTTTCTTTTACATTCCCACAGAGACATAATATTTACCACTGAGTGGAATTGTACTTTAATACAACTTATACAAGACAACCCAAAAGTAAACTGGCACACAAATTTCTTACACTCATACAAAAAGCTTAGAAAAATGAACAGAAAAACAGTTTCAAACAATATTAATATGAAGCCTAACCAGTTCCAGGTTACAACACGTATAGTTCTGGAAAATAGTAAAGATGCACCTGATTCTAAAATTTCTGGCTAGATTTGCCTTGAATACACACTAGGAATTACTGTAGTCTATCCCTTGATAATGTTCCCTAAACTATAGCAATTTACAATACTATTAAAATACCATAACTCCCATAGTATCTAGAACAGTTTCAAGATTCCAGCAGTGGAATGATTTATAGTGCCCATAAACACAGTACTCAGTAGCTATAAAAACCCAATTATCCAGTATTTACCAGCCTCTAGCATTTGGTCTATAATTATAGCAATCTTGTACTAAACTACAGGAGGGTATAAAATTTGACACATAATGTGAAGTGAAAGTAGTGCAATGTGCACCGGAAAAATGCTAAAAGCTGGATAAGAAACGAACAAAAAATCTGAGCTTCCTTTGCAATTATATTTAGGACGTACTGGTTAATCGGTGTTTTTCAAGTTTGTAAAACTAAAAAAGGCTTAAGATTATTTTTAATTAAAAAAACCACAGTTTTATTATAAATACATGGTGTCATGATACAGCATTCCTGCAACAACATGTACAAAAAACATTATTCTTTCTGATGGGAAGCATTGATCATCAAAGTTCCAGTTATTCTATTCTAACCAGTCACCAGTTTTAGTTTGGAGCTCAAATGTAAATTTAATCTGCCACATTCACGCCTCTCTAATTAACCCAGATCTTTCTACAGTAACTGACAGCTTGTGCTTGTAACTCAATCCCCCAAGGCTGGGCTAACATCAGATCCTCACTTAGCAGTCAGACATTACTGACATCTTGATGATAGTCTAGCCTAAACCAGACACAGGAAGATGTCAAAATAGCATGTAATTAACTAATCACTGTAAACACATCCACTGCGTCTGGATGCAAAGCTGCATTTGCTGAAAAAGGATTTCTTTCTTGATAAGCAGAATATGGCTCTAGTCTGAAGTGAATAAATTACCATATTCATGCCAACTGCAGAGCAACATAGACAATTTAGTAACAAAAAGATCTCACGGGAAGAACTGCGTGCATACTGATCTGCATAAGTTAACCTGTTCAGATGTAATTAAAAGATAAATTGCCTGCAATCTCTCTGACCTTAACTAAATATTTAGGAGAGAGAAAACAATAATAAATTAAAAACTGAATTTGAAATTCGATAAAATGCTATAGGTCGACCAGTCCTGAACTTCTTTCATATTAATTAGTGAGGCTCGCAATATCTTTGATGCGGTTCTTTATAATAGAATCAGACTAACCATTGAAGAAACTTACCTGGATCACACTGGAATGGTGAAGGCTGGTCAGTATAGCAATCTCCTTGATTAATTTTCCAGCACACTTTGCAAAACATTCATCGACGTCATATTTTCCTGTTTTCCGGCATGTCTCCATATCATGTCCTTTCATGTTGACTGTTTTAAGAGCAACTGTATGACCACGAGAGCTGCCTTTATACACAGTTTTAGTCCAGCCTGATGCTATATATTCAACATCAGTTATATTAGCTATATCTCTGCATCTGACACCGAGGTGTTGTCTTACATCTATCTTTGATCGGGAAGCATTAACGACATGTGACCACACATCATACGTTTCATTATTTTTACCCATTAAATGTCGCAATTTGCCGTCATAATCAGAAAAGTATGTGCCGTGTTGTGTCAGTCGCCATTCATTGTCGTCAAGATAAAATAAATCTTTCCGATTGCTTAATTGTATATTTAAGATGTCTTGCACTCTGTCATACTCTACTCGATGGTTGGTAACTCCATTCTGGTCACCGTTTTCCAATATAAAAGTAAGAAGGTAGATATTTCCTAGAAGAAACATTAAAACTAAGCTTCCCAACCAGCCAAAAATGGGAATGAAAGTTCGTCTCCATAGACACCAATGTTTGTGCTTCTTTTGATCACGAAAGAGCATCTGATATTTTTGGTAGAAGCAATGCAGAGCTTAAAACACCACTATCACCCACAAGTTCAAAGCCTCTAAAATATTAGGCAAACATGCAGACTGCTTGATTTTGATTCAAGTCATTTTTGCTGATTGATACCTGCAATTTCATAGAAACATATCTACAGTACAATCAATGAAATTTCTTTTAACGAAAGTTATTCTTAAATATCATTTCAAAATAAATACAAACAAAATAAAAAAGTGGGAATAAGCAGACCTGTAAGGAGGGTCTTTTAATCAACCACACATGAACTCATGAAAGCAATACCAAATTAAAAAGACTGAATTTTTTTTCACTCCACTAGGTTGTGAACCAAAGACTTGCTGCTTTCTAGGCAGCTATGCTAGAAATTTTTGTGGCCTAATAATGACTGTAATGTTGGGCAAAGCTGTATAGTGCATAGAAGTACATTGACCTTGTAATGTTACTTGAAGTACAAAAAAAATACTCCCACTCATTAAACTTTGAAACAATGATTGTTTACTTGCACCCAGTAAATGTACGCTTGGGCAAACATACAGATGTATACTTTTATAAAGTTAATGTGAGTGTTCAATTTTGCATTGTTTGGAATAACAACAATGGTTGATGTGAAGCAGGTGTTAACTGTTTTTAATTTAAGTTCCTAATTCACATCCACAACAATGCCTATCAACAAAATACTCACGCAGATGCTTTAATCAGCACAATAGGAGCTGTTTATCACAATGGAAAATTTTCTCACAAAACTGAAAAAAGGACTTCATCGTGCTGTGACTTTTACAATGACAAAATATGGGCACTGTAGTGGTGCCCACGTGTTTAAACGTTCAGTGCTATTTACAAAGAACAAAGGTTTTTAATTATCGCAACAAAATCAAAATCTTTCTGGTCAGCGTCTTCAGAAGATAATATTAATATATCTACTACTAGCTTAAAATTAAAAAAGCCAGCAAGCCGGGCAATGTTGTAAAACAGCATTAGAAATTTTTAGAATAAAGGGCACTCTCAGACAAAAAATGTTGTAGATATCACATAAAATCAAACTCACGGAGTCACGTCCCAACTCACGAACGAACTCCAAGAATGCTTGCGCGTCGTAAGTAGAGTTAATTCACAGAGCAAACACGTTGCTATTATTAAAACCACATCTAAACCCATACACAATAATTGTGTAATTATCTGATACATATAACGATGGTCAAACAAACCACAAAAGAGAAAACGATAAAACATTAAACACTACAGTTTATGGTTCGCTCCTACCACATCGCACACTTGGTGTTTTTCAATGCTGCTTAGCATGTGCTTAGCTTCCTCCATCTGCTGGTCAGAAACCGAAACGTTAATAATTATTCTGCCAAATCCATCTAGCAGGATAATACATACTGGTAACACAGGATCTAGGCTCTGAGAAAATGTATGTACGTTATGTTGGTTTCAGGATCAGAGAGAAAAGGTATGCAGTCGGTTTGTACCAAAGCATTATAAAGGGGATGTAAATGTGTTACTATTAAAGAATCACCGCTAAACGCTACTTAACACAACACAAGCAGATGATTGATGTGCAATACAGTGAAAGTTTCTGCCTCCCCTTTCTGAGGCTCCCTCCTCCCCTTCCTCTCTCTCTCTCTCTCTCTCTCTCTCTCTCTCTCTCTCTCTCTCTCTCTCTCTCTCTCTCTCTCTCTCTCTCTCTCTCTCTCTCTCTCTCTCTCCTTCCGTATCTATCCCAGCTCCTTCCCCCTTCTCGTTCTTTCTCCCACGACCCCTCAGTCTCACATTCTCTCTTTCTGCTTTCTAATTATCTACAATACTTTGATTATCAGAAATCGGGTAAGATTTTAAATGACACAATCTTCAAGGGGTCAGCCTTGTTTTTTTATTTTGCTCTGGGAAAATATTTTGTTTTGAAACTTAATCGTTGTTATAATTTTAAATTGTTTTTAGAATGAAAGTGCTTTCTCAAAATAAGTTGCTGCATATAATCACTTCAAATACAATTGATTTTCATAAAATTTGAAATGGGGTTTAATAAAATATAATTAATAATAATATTATAGAAAATGAAAACACCAATGCTTGTACAGACTCGTGTGCTGGTGGCACAGACAGCTAAATGCCTTCTTTGATTGTAATTTGTCGATTTTGATGCGAGAACTGAGTTGAAAAATAAAAAAATACATTATTTGTTCTCGTCAAATCAAAAAGCGAGCAATACAATTATTAAGGGTAATCATAACGCGCTTCATCCAAATATATTATGTAAGATGTTACAATTATATGTAAAAAGTTGTGTAAATATGATCGAGCCAAACCATTATAAAAGAAGAATGTAAATGATCTGATACAAATAGATACTGTGCTTTAAAATGTTGCGTAAAATACTGAGAAAAAAAAATGGTATGCCTATAAAAACATCGTGTTGTTATGTATAAAAGTAATATGTCGTATATTACAACAGTGAGGGCATAATTAGTCTTGCCAACTTGTATGTGTGTAAATGGCAAAATCAATTTCTCTCTAATTACCGTCAAGATGCCATGCAAATAGAGGGATAGGTCAGATTTCGAGCTTTTGCATGCATGTATATTTCTGTGTTTGTGTAACTGTATTATTATCCGTATATTACATTTTTTAAAAAACATTTATAACAATAATATGATCGAGCCAAACCATTATAAAAGAAGAATGCAAATGTCTGATACTGTGCTTTAAAATGTTGGGTAAAAGTTTAAGTGACCACTGTCCCGTTACTCTTCATTTGAATACAGACTTTTACAAAAGTGTTATAACAAAAACATCCAAACAACCTAAAATTACTTGGCATAAAGTCAATGACGGAATAATCCACTCGTATTAAAACGGTTTACATGACATTCTCAGTAGCATTTCGATTCCATATAACGTCTTACACTGTAATGATCCCATTTGTCAATGTGATGCACTGTGATAGTATCAATAGGTAACGTAATGATATTGTAAACTCATGTTTGGTTATTAGTGATAAATGCATTCCCAAAACGAGTTGTAAAGATGACAATAACACAGTTCCTGACTGAAACGATCTTGTTGAGCCAACACGTAATACTGCTTTGATCTGGCATCGCACTTGGGTTAGGCTGTGGTAGACCGCATAATGGTATTGTGTCTGAAATTAGGCAACGTACTCGAGCTCTTTATCATTACAGAGTTCGTTACGTTAAAAAATCATAAGCAAGAAATGCGTAAAACTAAACTAGCTGAATGTACCGCCGATAATAATTCTCTTAACCTGTTTAATGAATTAAATACAGTGAAAGTAACAACAATTTGATCTCTAGTTGTGTCAACGGATTGACCAATAGGAGCGATAATGCTGACATGTTTGCGGGTGAATATGAACGGTTGTATAATGACTCACCTTCTGTTCTTTGATGTAATTTACGCAGTTTCAAAGTCTCAAAGCAGGCAAAAATGACGGCTCAACTGGTTTTTCAGCGATCATTTGATTAACGGCTCAAATTCATTATTTGTTCACATAAGTATGTTATATATATGATGTTATCTCACGGTACTGTACCGCACAGCCCCTTCTCTATTCAAATATCAAACGTATTGCTAAAGATAAACGTGGTAACATATGTGACAAAAGTAATTATACATCACGTTGTCTTCTCCTGTAACTAAATTTTTGGACTGGCTTATTATTTTAAAGTATGGGTTTGTGCTGTGTAGACTAGACCAACAGTTTGGGTTTAAGTCAGGCCTGTCTACTTCCATGTGTGCAATGGCCCTCAAAGAGACAATTAATCATTATATTAATAATTGGTCTGCTGTATATTGTGCGATGCTTGACGCTTCTAAAGCAGTTGATAAAGTTAATTGTCGATTATTTAGATTACTTTTGAATAACAACTTATCCAGTAATATTATCCGGTTACTGTTAAAATTTGTATACACGTCAACAAGCACGAGTGAAATGGTCAGATATTAGATCTAGAGATATTACTGTTTCCTACGGGGTAAGGCACGGTGCTGTATTATCTCCATTGTTAACTGTCGTTTATATTGATGGCTTGTTAGAGAAATTTTAAACTGCGTCTGACATAGGATGCAAAATTGGTAGTATTTATACCGGTGCATTAGCTTATGCTGATGATATTTCGCTCATTGTTCCTAGTGTAATAGCTCTACAACGCATTGTTCTTATATATGTGAAGACTTTGCTATCAAAAGTTTGATATCAATTTTTGCAATGTACAGTGAAACAAGGTAAAAAGTAAATGTAACATCTTTACTAACCGCAAATGTCAAGTAAAGTGTTAAAACCCGTTAATCTTACTTGAGGGAACTGCTTTACAATTTTGTAACGATGTAAGTCATGTTTTAACTTATCGTATCTCAATACCGATCTAAAATCGGTAAAATTTAGAACGTATTGCCACACGTATTACGGTTCCCAAACATGGAGATGGAGACTAGATGAGATAATTAACTCATGATAAGTCGTCATGAAACACAACTGTCAGATAAGTGGCGTCTCAAGAACACATAGATATATATTAACGTTTGTAGCTGATATTTTGCCTCCTCATAAACAATTCCAGAAGCGATTTATTAAGTTTTATTTTAAGTGTTTAAACAACAGTAATCACATTATTCGTTATTTTGCTCAGCAAGCTCAGCATTGTTCCGCTTCAGTTATGTGATACATTAATTTTAGTGTCAATCTCAAACCAATATGGAGTTGATTGTTCTTGTGATGAGTTTAGAATACAAATACAGCGTCTCATTACTGACAATCAGCTGGCAGTTATCACATTTATAAAGGAAATTTTATGGGGTATAGAAACCAAGCATTTTTATTTCTTTAGGCGGTCTGAACTATAATGAAATTTAAATTATTTGACCATTTGTTGAGACCAAAATGATAACATAGTTGATGCTATGGGTTTCTTCTTCTTATTTTTTTTACTTTGCTTTAATAAATTATCGAACTTTTTTCCCTTAACATGTACAGCTTGAACTAATTTATTGTTATTCTTATCATTTGTTGTTTTTCTTTGTGTATTTATTGTACCGCAAACGAGTACGAATAAATGGTAAAAATAAATAAATAATATTCTCGCTATCTCTCTCGCTTCTTTTTCTCTCCCACTCGCGCTTTCTCTCTGGTAGTCTACGTAATACTTATTCTAGTACATATTTGTATGTTTGGTTGTTTATCTTTTTTTATGTTAATTCAATCAAAAGAATCAGTATGCATGTTCAGGATTTTTCGCCCTGGGCTTCGCCATTCCTACTCAGTACTGAGCATTCTAGTTTTGTTATGGAAATTATTTGCATCAAAAGAACATCATGTGCCATTTTTGCTACTTTTCCATTTGTGCCGTTTTTACCATTCTTCTAAAACTTTATATAGATAGATGAAGTTAACTACGTGGTATATAAATGTTGTATTATCGTGACAAGGAACGTACGTGCACGTGAATTTGTGAAGGTTCAAACTGACATTTTCTCACGCGTGTGTCACTGTTATTATGGCAATTACGGTATACAGCTAGGTCTCAATAATTTCCCTCTACAGTAAAAGTAACCGTTTCAGTAATCATAGTGTTGAAAGAAAACTTCGTTAAAGAAATGTGGTCGTGCACGAAATCACATTTGACCGCATAGCCTATATGTGTTCACTACATAAAGCACCTTCGTCGCATCAACTAATTTTTTGGCTCCACCACACTGTTGTATGGCTGGCTGTTACCATGAAGAAAAGGACAGTACTGATGATCGTTTTTTATACTTTTCTGTGTTTTAACCTTGGCCCAATAAGTGCAGCGCAATTACAAACTCTTCTCAGGAAGATTCTCGCTATGCTCAAAACGATCTCGTGCCCCGAAGAATTTCAAAAAATAGAGGGCCATTGCTACAGATTTTTCAGTGACGGGTCTCTGATGGGCACGTGGAATAAAGCAAAGGAAATTTGTGAAAACCTTGGACCTGGTGCTGGTTTGGTTAGCATTGAGAGTCACAGGGAACAGGAAATTGTTGAGAATGAGATAAAAGAGCGGAATCTTGACGAAAGATTACGTGGTAAGATTTCAGTAATATTAAAGGAGTACCAAATGTGTAGAAATAAAGTAAAAAACTTAGATGTATATTGAGAATTTCTCTGGAGACTTCTAGGTAAACTTAACTCCTTCCTGACTATTCAATAGTTTTCACACAACTATTAAATATATAGTAGCTGCCATGGATATGTCATTTAGAACGCCTTTTCTAGTTGTCATGATCCATTTCTTCATGGGTATGTCATTTGGAAGGCCGTTTATCTTTGCTATGAAATCAGTATAATCGCAACAAATTTAGACTGTGTAGTAATTCTATTATGACGTTAGAATATAACTGGCTATAAAAACTTATTGCGCGAACAAGAACGAGAACAGCATCACAGCGAAACAGACAGCTTTATAGAGTTATTCCAGAAAGGAGTAACTAAATTAAAGCACATTTATAAAAGAGAAACTAAATTTTCTTCTACTATTATCAACTTCGTTTTTATGGCCGTTTTAATCAAATTAGAAAGCGACAAGTTCCTGGTAAACAATCGTAAGTCTATTCTTTCACTAATCATACTTTTTTTAAATAAAACTGCCTGTAGATCAGAACAGAGGGGTATTTTGGGGATACTGGATTGGAGGAACAGACCGCTACGACGAACAAGATTGGATATGGGACGCCACCCATCAGGAGTTTTACTACACCAACTGGGCCGAAGGTCAACCAAATAATGCTCAAGGTCAGGACTGTGCATATTTAGCAGTGAAAAGTGGATACAAGTGGAATGACAGGAAGTGTAACCGTGATGGATCCATGATTCCCATATGCGAGTGGATGGACAAGTCTAAGTTTTAATAGACAATACTCGGACTCCTTTTAAATTATTTGCTCTGAACTAGCCATGAGCTAATGAGCTTATTTGCTCTGAGCTAATTAATGTGTGCAAGATACGCCATATGATGGCATTAATGATTAAACTACAGGGAGTGAACAGTTCCTAAACCACAACAACACTGGGTTACCTTTACAAGATTTTAAAACGACTTCGTTGTAGTGCCATATTGCCAGTGTGCTATAGTGCCTTCATTGCCATACAAGTGTACATAGTCTACTTTCATACATGTTATTTTACACTGTTTTGAATTTAAAATAGGCAGTAGTTTTAAACTGGTATACAGGTTTATTGACTTATAATAATCACCTATTTAAACCAGTTTTATGAAAAACGATCTACACATATGTATACAAACGCCATAATGCTCTTTACAGTCTTTGTATAAGTGTAGCTAGATCGTTTTAATCGTACGTAGACTAGGGATGAACATTCTCTACCAGAATGCTATTTCGAATCGAATTGAAACTGCGACTTTCGAATTCGAATCAAACCGAAAGTCAGTATTTCGACTTCGAATTGGGTTTGAAAGATTGTCGAACAAGTTTTCAAACCAGTAGTAAAAAGTGGTCTTACAAAGATCATGTATATAGTACTTGACTTTATTTTGCTGTAAAACTACTATTAGTTTATTAAAAATTTTGCACAGAAACTGCAGCGAAATTGTGCTATTTGCATGCTGTTTCAAATATTTTGATAATAAAGAACAAATGTGGCTGAAGTGCTGAATTGTTCGAATCTATAATTTTAGGTTCGAATAGTTTTTTCGTTTTGATTTCTTTTCATCGAAAGAGAGGTTTCTTTTCATACGTGCAACTTTTGCATACACATAAATGCTTTCAGTAATTATATAAATCATTAATGATTAATTGTTTTTTTGTTAATTCACAAAGTGAATACATTACTTGCACAGGTATTCTCCACTCTCGTGAAATAAATAACACTGCTCAGCACTCACACTGCAACACTAACTGATGTGTGATGAAAGACACAAGACTTCACTTCTAAGACGAAAAATCTGCAAAGTAAAATTAAAGAAATTAATGAAGTTATAAAATTACTAGAACTGAAATGTTTTATAATGATGAAGGCAAAGCAATTTGAACTTAAATAGCTCTACAACAGTCAGAAATGAAAATTATGTGCATGAACGAATTATCTTCGGTATCAGTTTGTTGCTGCTACCATATCCACTCGACCACTCCCAATTCAACAGTGAAAGTATGCAACCAGAACAAAGAAATACCATAAGTGAAAATTAATTGATAGATAAACATTTCATTATACATGTATTTTAACAGTTACATTTCTTACACAACACACTTTATAGATACATCTAATTGTGAAACTTACCTAATACACACTACACCTATCTATGACTTCACAAGTAGAAATGAATAGGCAATAACACTAGGAAAAGTAACAGTAGGACAAACAAGGCAACAGTTGTACATAGACTAATTCACGTGGCTTTGCAACCGATGTGAATTTACTCTATATGTAATTCTGGGTGAGTAACAACTAGTCAACTATATGAAAACTAACAAATAATCAGTATTAATTTCATTCACGCAATTTTTTTCATTGATGGAGGGTGGCTGAAACCACCTTTGCTGATTCAGTCTCTTTTCAAAAGATGATCCTTAAAAATTATATAGGTGTGGGGCTTGCCACAGCTATTCAATTCGCAAAAGGCCCCGTTTTTGAGTGTTGGATTCGGGCTTACAGTACATCAAACTATATAAAGAAATGCCACCCAAATGACAGAACTACAATGTTGAAAACTCTGTCAGAAATTTCACTGAAAAGAAATATTTAATGCATTAAGAAAAATGTTTTGCATCAAAATACTTAAACTAATGAATGAATGTTGCAGAATCATTCATGGTATATAAAGATCTAACAGACAACATGAAATTTCGATAAAAACTTAAAATGAAAATAAACATACTATTCTATTCTACACAAATCAAAACAACTACCTCTAATGTTTCTATCAGGTGCCTCTAAGCAATCAACATTACAGTGTACAAATTTAGCTAATACACAAAGAAGGTATTTATAATCTGGGCCATTTATTTTATGTAACAAGCTTATAATATACAAATATGTCTATTTACAGTAGCAGCTGACTCGTTGAATGTTCACACGCAAAGGGATTATAAAGAGAGATTACAACCTCTACATTAGAAATATAACATTAAATCAAACAAAAAAATCAATCAATCACTGGCACCCACATGAAATGGAATGATGAGTAAAAGAGCTTATGCAAGGAACTGTAAATGATTGTACACGCCATCAGTAACAAATGTAGCAAAAACAAAGTTAACAATGGTAAAATATAAAGTTGTATTTACTATAATCGAGTAACAACTTGTTTATACTTATCAATATAAAATACTTAAGATACCATAGTACTATTATATCCGCCTATGATGCGTCCTATATCGCATTATTACAATTGAAGAATGGAACATTGTTAATCAGTGGTAAGACAATATCATGTCAATCATTAGGACAATTACACCTGACATTTGTATCTTTTCCTGGCTAAAACAAAACTAATTAATTGTAAAGAATAATATGGAGGCATTACTATCATATAAACTGGGACTCAACACAAAAATGTCCTGTTTTATAAGTACTTGTGATTGTAGAGCCTGCTTAATCTACATCGCCATTAGTAATCTGTATACATAGCACACCAACAATGAGCATGTCATTAACTTGAAGAAGCTACCTTGCATGGTAATACTTTTTATAGACTAAAATATGCCACGAAGAGTAGTACTTAGCGATTGACATAATTCACCACCATTTACAATGTTTTTAGGGTTGCTGCATCACTGCAACAATGACACTGCTATTCCAAAGAACCTGCTATTCCATTTTTACAATGCTAAAAAATGCTGTAGTTTAATAATTATGAACTGTAAGACAATGGTTTCTTAATTTTAGTCATATTTTTTGGCAGAAACTAAATATGCCTAGAAAATAATGACTGAAATAACGTCATGGTAGCAAAGCAAGAATTCACAATAGGAACCAAGTGTTGTTCAAAAAGTGATGAGCACATACAATACTCAGTATACAGGTATATCACTAAACAGGTATATCACATGCGACATTTTAGACCATATGAAGCATAATGTATTAAAACATGAAAAAATCAGGGCAGAAAGTGTATCATTAAAAGTGCATAGAAAATAATTAACTAAAATCAGAACCTAGTAGATTTCGCAGCATCACATGTGCACCTCGAATGCCCTTACACCACCTTGACCAGTATTTGACGAGAGGAATGGATTGTTAGGGTTTTGAGATGCCACAGCTGCCCACTGTGCGTCAAATGGATCTGTTCCATTTGAAATTAGACCTCTCTGATGAACTGCTTGCAATTGGGATACTGCCCTATCTAAAAATGATATTCAATGCACTAATAAAAGCATACAATTAACCACACAGTTTTCAACTATTTTATTAAGGAAACAAAGTGAAAATTAAGCAAAGCCAGACTTCTTTCTTTTTGAGAAATTGTTGGAAATGACCATTTAGTTGACTTGTTGTATTTCAAGGTCTTGCAATAATATTCTACTTTAGGACGCACGGAGTACTGGAAGAAAATATAATGTATAGGAAACACTAAAGTGAAATTATAATGTTGTTGTAACACAAGTTTGGCACGTACACGCAATTATCATAGTAATTAAGTAGTTTTTGGGCATTTTATCTATGCATGTTTGCATGTACTTTACATTTTATTACTTAGCACTTTAGCAGCAAAATCTAAGTGAATCAAAAATGCATAGAGCAAAATTACTAACCATGTTGAGAAGATAAAGATGCAACATCTATGCTTTGGCTGCGGAGATGTGGTGCTCTTCTTGGTGGTGGAAACGGTGCCACCATCCTCTGTGAAGTCCCATTTGTCGTCTGCCATGAACTACTCCAATCTACAAGAGAAATATCTTCCAATTATAGCTATGTAAGATGTTTTTATAATTGAATTTGATTCGTAAAAGTACTGCAGAAGGGAGCAAATAAATTAAGTGCTTGGTTTGAAAAACTGTTTCTCAAAATCAGTCACTCAATTCCTCTGCTCATCTAAAAATATGGAATGCAAGCAAGAATTTCTGATGATAATGCCATGAAAACAAATGTCATCAAACAGTGTAAAAACTTCAGTGCTTAATTCAGTCAGTGCAAAAGTTTATTTGATATTTAATGAAAATGCACCAATGAAATATAAACTACAGAATACAATAAACATGATCTGCAAAAATCATTGAAAATACTGCAGAAAAACAGGCCAGCAAATGTCCTTTATATTAGCACAAATGGTAACGAGAATTAAGCAAATAGAAAAAAAATGGCAGATGCCTACAAAAAATGATCTAGGCACATACACCGGAAAACAGCACAACATGGATATTTACAGAGTTCAATATGAGCACTAATATGCAGATTACCAGCTAAACTCATGCCAGAAGAGATGGTGTTTCTCTTCTTCAAGAAGTCAAATTCTTAGAGCTTACCGATTGTTCGACTAGAGGTATGTTGTGGATGTTGTGCTGTCCATACTACCTGTGTAGGTGCATGCTCATCCCCATGGTAAACAGGTTGCTGCTGCGAAATCTCGAAAGGGTTACCTGATGGTCCACTCCATGATGGTGCAACTGACTGAGGCGCTGTATTGCAAAAGATAAACTCTATGAAGATAATAATATAATTGAGGCCCAGAATAATGTTTAAATGCATTCCATCAGAATTTTGCACCAATTTTGTTATGTACTCCAAACCCTTTGGACTATGCGTATAGGTAATGACACCATTTGCATTTAATATTTGGCTGTTGATAAAATATCACTTTCACTTGCTGAGCAAAAAAGTTCTCAACAATAAGAATTTTTTTGATTAATACATTAGTAATAAAACTACTGTCATTTTCAGGGTTATTCAAATTGTTGTTTTATTCAAGGAATTTTTGTAAATTTGATTCTTACATAAAAATTCCTGACAAAATAGGCACATTTAGGCTAGTCACCATTATTGCAGTTAATTTAGAACAAGATCACTGCTAAGATATGAAATGAACAATGAAATTACCCTTACAGTTTCAGCATGTACAAATAATGAAAAGAATACATGCACACAAGCTAATGACCAATTTGCATTTTATCTAGATGTGTATGTATTCTACACTATAGAAAGAACAAAATAATTATATAAATTTACTGCAAGTACTGTAAGCTTGTTTACTTTTCCCAAATTCAAGCAAAAATTTGTTAAATAACACAAAGTCCTTTCAAAAAATCAACAAATTAAAAAAACTGAGACAAGATTATCTATCGAGTACAAATAGCTACCAAACTCCCAAAAAGTCCGAATAAAATACCTTGGACATAATGCGTGGCTTGTTGCGGCACCTGGTGGCTGTGTGGATCGGAGTCTTGTCTTCGCGTAAGGCTAAACATGTCCTCCGAAATTTGCTGGCAGAGGGAGCTGATTGTTTCTTGATTTCCCTCCTTTGTAGGTGATGCTTCAGGTATTGGACTTCCTGTAAATTAAGAAATTAAATGAATATTGTTTCAACAAGAACCATTGGGATTCTAAATTTCAGAGCAAGATTGGATATGCAAGTGTTAATTTTTTACATTGAAATGACACCTATTCTGCCATTGCTACACTGGGCAAGAATATAGCCAAGTACCCAAAACAAGCCTTACAGTACAGAAACCGGAAAAGTCATTGCATTTCTGTTATATTGTATATATATATATATTTGATATATTACGATATATTATACATATATATATAAACATATGAAGGTTACGCGTGACAGAATGAGAGCCAAACAAAAATATATTCCTTCGATAAAGCATCTCAAATGGTAGTTGTGGACAAAGCAGTAGACAAAACTAACTCATTCTGACAGATCAGACAAGTTGTAGAAGCTTCAACAAAATTAATATATCGTAAAAATAAAACATTATACTCTTTATAAGAAAAGAAATACCTGGCCCATTGAGACCAAAGATCTGTTCCCGTCTCTCAACAGTCGAAGGGAGATCACTGAGTCGCAAAGATAACTGTCTTTTGAACGGTGAAGTTCGGCCTATGCTGCCAAAACGACCAGAGCCTTGACGCTGTAGCAATTCCCGTGAAGCGTGCGGTCGTTCTATGGCATATGGATTTTGAACATTCTCTTTAGGTGGTTCTGGCGGTGGATCTAAAAATAATTTTTAAACCTCTTTATAGGTCTATCTGCTTAGGATTGTAGTTCTTAATCAGGTAAAACTTTTATCTGTGTAGAAAATAACCAAACAGCCGAGATACTTAATTTGTGCACTGCAAAATGCCGAAAGCAACAATTTCGTAAATTATTTTACTATTTAATATTTTATTTTATTTTTAGGAATTTCAGGAATATATTTTAGGAATGCTTGATGTCACAATGACTAAAATTATCAATGAGCATAGGAGTTACAACTGCATTTTTTTCAAATACCAAGACATTATTAATTCAGTTTACAAAGTGAATTCACTATACAATAGCCTCATTAGACTCACGGTTAATAGACTCAGCCACTTAATTGACTGAAAAACGTGTGGTACAGGTTGCTCCTATTCAAATGTATATAAAAACTGTCGATAACTGTCTCAAATAACTCTGCATAATTGACTCAATATTTTTCCTTCACGTACTTAAAATAAGACACTTGTGAGTGGTCAAAGAGCTTTTACTGCTTTTACGTCATCTTTACATCGAGTTTGTGCACTATAATGTACGTAGACAGTCACGTTAGGTACAGCTTTATTTGTAAGCAGGTACAGTTCGTTTATCACGTGCTAATACGTTAGCATAGCGATTTTGCTTTGAATCTGTCACACCCTCATTCGTTGCAATTAACCTTGTTATTTCTGGAAGCTAAACATTTAGTCACTTGCCCAGCGGTTTGCTTTTGAAGTTCCTACTGCTTTTCACAGGGAATCACCAACTGCAGCTCAAGCCTAGGTGACTAGGTGTTTTGCGTGAATATGTACCGTATACAGCAACAGATCTTCAACATTTTTATCACTATGAGAATTTCATAAACAAATTTCTTTTGAAATGAAGCAACCGACCTTGCATTAATTTTTAGTGGTAATAATCAGATTTGTGAGAATTTTTATTTTCTGCTTTTATTAATTCACGTATACAAATCAGTATTCTTAAATAATTGCACATAGGAATTTTGACACTAATTCATTTCTAAAATTCATTTGAGGCCTTTACAATGCATATTAAGGTAATGAGTCATACTTCTACAGTAGTAATAGGCTACATCCTTCAGCTAATTGAAGCCGGTTAATTGGGTCAAAACACTTCCATCCCAAAGTGAGTCTATTAAGTGGCGCCTATTGTACCTTTGCATGAAGCTCAAATGTGTTATTACTAATTCAGTAAGTTTTTAAATCCGTGTTTCAGTTCAAGTTAGCAGTAAAATGATTTCACATTTTATAGGTAAATTTTGAATTCATGGTAAATGCGGCACAATTTAAGCAAGGAATTCTCAAGTTTTTAAAATCTTACACAAAGTAAACCAATCTTAATCACTAAATTTAAGATGCACATATGAGAAGAAAACTAACTGGCAGGTTTAACTTCCTGTGGATCCATCAGCCTGTCAGTGAGCGGCACCTGGCGGAATGAACCAAAACGAGTGAAACTGGCTTCGTCCTGGTTGAATTGAACTTGTACAGACTCTTTGTCTCGTTTTTGCTTACGTTCCAGACATACAGCAAAGGCACATCCTACAGCATGACTCAACCTCTCTCCCTGAAAACGGTAAGTTACTTTCAGCATAAAAATTCCAAATCTTTTTATGCTCTGACGTGCTTTTATTTTTAGTTACACTGTCAATTATTAGTATCTACACTTTCTCGCGTGAAAATTTCAAAATTTCGTTTTTATTTTACATTTACATTTTCTAACTGTATATATATAGATGTGGGTGAACAAAACTAAGCTTACAGATTCCTTTACAGCAGTAAAACCATGACACATCCACCGCCTAGTTGTTCCATCTCGGCAAATATAACTGAAGCCTTTCTCAAAATTTCTGTCCGGTGCGCAAAACGACACCTTCTCTATTGTTTGATCAACTATTAGACCCTGCCAAAAAAAGAAAACTTACAACGTACCTAAAAACGTTATAGTTCTGATACCTTATTGCTACATTATTACAAAATTTTTTGATAAAACAGACACCTCCTTCCAAATATAACCAAAAATCCCGAACATTATGAAGCATTAAATTGACAAATACTGCAAAAAAAATAAACTGGCACACTTGGTATAAAGATATGTACAAAAGAAAAAAATCCACTTGAGGCATAGCCCAAAGAATTTCACGGAAACTGGCAAACACCATGCAAGACTTAAATAAACAAATTTTCATAATATCAACAAATTTCACCTATACCTCTGTGATTGAAATTGTTTTTTACAAGAACCACATTTACATTAAGTGCCACATTGAACTTGCTGATTTTTGCTCATCTAAGTAAAGAGATTGGAAAGGTTCTATTTCAAGGGAAAATAAGAAATAGCATTGAAAAAACAAACTCGAACTTGAATAGAAAAAAATTTCGGTGAACTGTGGACCCAAACTTATATTCCAAGTTCCTTTTTAGTTTTTAACAGAAAAATTTTATACAAGTGAAGCATTTTCTACAGGAAATTTCGCTGCAAGTAAATTGGCAAAATCAAAAATTGAGCACATTTTCACAAAACAGATTATGAACTATTCGTTGAATGATGCAACTTCACTTGGGGTCAAATTCAAGCACATTCACAAAGCAGACAGTGATATCTATGGAAACGCAAAGCTTCACTCTGTAAAGGTAATGAAGTGGACAGTGGCAAAAATTAGCTTGCAGGCTGCTATGATCCACAAAATGCAGCCATGCTATCAAGTTTAATTGCATTACAGCCACTAAAGTGAGACATGAGCAGTACTGTATCCAGTTAAGTGACACAGTCTACATCCGATACAGAAGCAGATATTCATCCATAATTCAGTAACCAATTAGCTGAACAAGCTTGACTAAGAGTAAAATGTGATTGCTGCATTGAGTGCGGGTTGGCAGCACAGCGATTAAGCCAGGCTGTTTTCGCATATCAATTCCCAAATGTTCCTTTATAAGTATTGCTGATTTGCTGATAGTTACTGCCACCATTTTAACGACATTTTGGCTATGTCACAGGACAGCATCAGTAACAGTGGTTAACTTACTTAGCATGGTTTTTCTTCACAGTTTTCCTCTTACCACCTTTGACCTTGAACAGGCAACGGCAATATCTTAAGCTAGTACAACTACGTCTTCCAATCAGGTAATTTGTTGTATCAAAATAATTTGCAGACAAAAACAAAAGCTGGCCATAAAGCCAATTAATCAACGTGAATGGCTTAACTTAAAAGCACCGAAATGTTAGAAAAAATTCCACTTGAACAGCAGCTTTATTAATTATCTGGATGTTTATATACAAGTTTCTTATTATGCTAATTAGAAAGTGCAGTGCAAAATTAAGCCGACTTCCTTTCTCTCACGGTAGATGCTGCCTAGAAAAATCCATTGTAACGATTTAAGTGAAAGGTCAAGCATCTTTGAAGTAAGGCTAGTTTCAATGTTAGCGAAAAATGCTAGGAAGATATAGTAATAAAAGTGTGATAAATGCCTCGTGTAACTAGTAAAATTACGTTAAAACTGCGATCACTTTGACAGACCATTCTTCCACTGATTATACCATTTTCCGACTGAACACAAGCAGCGCACTTTCAATTTCCGTCAAAAGTATAAGTTTTTTTAAAAAATAGGTAGCTAGTTTCTTGATATTTTTGCATGAACATTAGGCAAGCTATGAAGCGCTTACTAAAAGTCACGAAGTCCACCAGTTACATCATATTTTTTAAGTGAATGGCGGCTAATACAGGGTCTGAAAATGTCTTTACAGTAATAGTATAAATATATAAGTGTAACTTTTTGCTTTACAGGCCAATTTCCTTGTAATATTTTTGTAAGTTTAAGTGATAACAGTAAAATAAACAGAACATGCTAAATGACATCCTTTCCTTTAAAATCATGAACTGATCAGACACCGAATGCACCGAATGTGACTTGCTGACAGCTGTCATTTTTAACCAAACCCATCTGCATTAACCTCGTATCATATGTATTAAAAATATTGGACTCGAAGAAACATTACGAAAGATATCAGGATACCTTATTGTCTTCATCCACAACTCGCAGTCCATCTCCACTCACATACAGTATAGATTTCATGGGCTTCCGCCTGCTATTCTGAAAATGAAATCAACATGAATTCATCAATTTTAAAACATGATACTCTACAAATTACAGCCGGCAGTTGAAAAATCCATATTCAACACAGTACTGTCTGTTCACATAGGAGAAAACCAACATGACAGCGACAGTAAATAAAATCAATTTGAATTATGAAACTATAATTTGCAGATTGCTAACAAAAGTATCAGAAAATGTCTGCTGTTTGATCAAAATCAAATGTAGAATTTTCATCAATTTCAAACGAAGAATGCAAAATACAAGAGCATATGAAAGATTCTACAAAGATTTGCAAAATACAAGAGCATATGAAAGATTCTACAAAGATTTGCAGGTGGACAAAATGAAAGACGATGAAATGATAGTCTCCTTAAATTTTCACCTTAAGGACAGTAATGTAAAAAATACGCTGCTTTTTTTCTCAGTCAAATCACACATTACGCAAGAATGGTCAATGCAGCAGTGTGCTGTGTGCAATGGACTGTGGAAGCTATTTACAATAATCCCTTGCAGTGATTAATTTTTAATTGCTGTATATTAGTATTTACAGACCAGCCAGTCAATCAATATGGCTGCTGCTAAGCTAAACATGTGTATAGTCATTACAATCATGTCTATAGTCATTATCACGTCAAGAAGTATTTGCCTAAATCCGATGAAATTACAAGACAATTAGCAGTGGAATGATGCCATGCAAAAACCTTATTGTAATGCAAATGCACTGCACTTGATACAGTTAATAAATATTGACATTTAATTGCAAATGAACATGTCATGATAGTTTATACTAATTAAACTGAGTATTTCAATTATACATTATTAACACAATGAATACATGCAGCTTTTGGACAAAATTATTTTATAATTTTCTTCTAATTATTAATCCCCATTAATTTCTCTGCCACTCTGGGGGAAATCACTTTTTCTTTAGCTGTTTAAAAATGCAAAATAAGACATGACACAGCCAAGAAACCGTGCACAAGTGTCTTGCATAAATAAAGGTATAAAATTTAAGCATCACATCAGTAATCTTTTTGTGCAGTTGTGCACCTTGCAAGCCAGAACTCAACACTCAACAGCAAGGCCTACTATTAAAGTTGGATGGTTGTGGTGGGGCTGGAAACTAACAAACTAACAATGAAGATTATCTTCCAAGCAAAACACTAAAATGACAGCGATTTCTTGGTTTCATTCAGATGTGTGTGCAAATAAGTATTAGTTAACTATCCTGCCCAATACTAGGTCCTACCAGCTGCAAACAAAGCTTTGCCCATGTGGAATACAAAATCATTAAACAGCTGAAGTATAGCACTGCAAACGTCTTGCAGAAGTACGTAGCAGCAGTAGCAATAGTAGTAGCTAGTTAAAACCTAGTAATATGCGAATGATCGTTCTGATGTCTTGAGATCTTGTGCCAAAACTTGTTTAAATCCTATTTGCACTTTTAAAGCATCATGTGGCACACTAGGAATGTTGAGGGCTGTTCAACAATAACATAAATTTTCTTAATGATAAAAGACGTCTCATTTAATACAGTGTATTTGCATGACTTTTGGATATGTTTTATATTTATTTGTTCAACACACAAACTGGTACTGCGATAGTGCTGCTCATACCATTTTTTTCCTTTGTAGCAAACTGAAAATATTATCATTTTACTACTAATTTACTTTCATTCCATTCATGTTTTTCAGTTTTCAAACTTTGTTTACAGCTCAGCAATTTACTTTTGTCACACGGTTACTGTTGTTTATTCGAATGTTTATATTTATTGCTTATTATCAAATCTTAGATGTTTATGTTGTGTTAATAATTGTTTGCTGATCTTGGTCATATCTGCTTGTCTCTGTTTTTAAATTTTAATTTCTTTTGAGTAAAGTCAACCAGCATTGCAAATTTTAAGCACTGCTTAAAATGTAAAGATCATTCTCATGGAATTGTAATTCTCCTGAGAATCGGAATGAAATGATGCATCAATATAACAATGCAACTGTTAAAGTAAAAGCAAAGACAAGGGAATTAAACATTCATAAAATAAGCACTCTTCTATTATTGGAAGTCCGACAGCAGCAGAATTAATGCTGTTATTAAGAAGAATTATAATAACAAATTAATATAATTAATTATTTAAGCAAAGCAAATTATTCCGAAACAACAAACTTACAGCTGCAACCATTATTTCCTTTTCGTCTATTGAAACACAACTCATAAAGTGATTTCATTGTCGATTGAGAGAACGGTAACTCCTCCCACAAAAGGAAAAGGGCCTCTTAATTTATATCAGAAAAATTTTTCTCAAAATCACTAGCCTCATTTATATGTTTTTATAATTATACCTTTAGCACTTTGAAAGCCTCTTCACACACAGTCATTCCTCTGGACTCATAGACTTCTACACATCCCATATACTGAAAAAATTATAAACAGACATTACATACATAAGCCACAACGTAAGAAGAGATCAGCTCTTTTCATCAGTGTACCAATATGGTTATTGTTATAACAATATGAACTATTATGATACGAATACAAATAATATGAATAAGACCTTGAGCGTTTTCAAGTTGTTAATTAGATAACTTTTGCCATTATTAAACACTGGGTTTATCAATCATTGTTAAATCATGTTATAACTAAGGAAATAACTCTTAGTCCTTAAACAGACAATAATAAAATTGACCTGACGAGCCATCAAAATCACAAATGATTAAAGAACAGTACTGACAGTGCACTGGAATGACAGGTTCACGTAATTATATGACAGTACTTTATGCGACTTTTTATCAAATCGTTCACATTATAATAAAGCTTTAAAAAATTTTAAAACAAAGACATTATCCACATGCTGTGAATATATAGCAGTGATAAGGTTTTAGTGTTTTCGATGAGAAATTAGGTAGATCCGTACACAGCATAATTATTGCCGCTTTGCCCATTAACACCCTAATAAATTTTACACCTTTTCAATCATTGCCTATTATTGTGACAACTATAAGACCACACAACTACTTTATATACAGCTGGTACTGGCACCCTGCAAGCTATGACTCAGCACTTAATAGTAACAGGGGCTACTTAATGCAAAGGTTATATAGGGTAAAGCGGGGCATAGAGGGACTCTTAAAGAAAAATGCTTCCAGTTGTTGCATAAATCCTTCCAATAAATTTTATTCTGGCTGTATATTCTCCTTACAAATACTTTTAATGCTAAATCTCAAACAGTAACAGCAAGTTACTGCACAAAGGGCACAGTGGCACAGGAACGTTGAACAAAGAAAGACGCTTGTCGGGTATTTACAATCGAGTGTCTTAAGACTATGTATATGTTTAGTCCTTATAAGCATACAAAGTAAGTGGATTACATGCAACAGTTTAAATTTAATAACACTTAACAGAAAAATAACTGAAATGTTACCCTGCACGTGACTTGTGAAAATTATATAATACATGATGAAAATAAAAAATCACAACTTCCCATTGTTCACTGCACTTGAAAGTTCTAAAAAGCATCAAACTGACTGAAAATAATCTAACGGATGCCTAAAGATTGTCCATCTTGAGTTTTCTAACTATCTTTGCCCCAATTTACCCCTCCTAATCGTGTTTCTTTAAAAATTGACGGAAAGTGCTAAAAAATCAAAGTCACGAAGATTGCTTTGACAGCTTTCCTTCACTGTAGAATAATGCCAGTCTTACCAATTCTCTTACATCTAGATACATGTATTTCCATTCACCTCATTTAACAGCCCTACGACATCGTTTTTGTTTTAATGAAAAGCATTAAGCTACAAGCATATATTAAAAACACTACAAAGAAAAAGAAGCAACTTCGTTAAAACTCAAGTGCTCACGTCTCATAACAAGTAACAGCGAATACTAAAGAAAAATTCAATAAAATCTGAGTCAATGTTTTAGCAAATATGATCTTAGTAAATAATTCTGCTTATTTCTTTTTCATCAAATATTAGACAGAACGCCCAGGGTGCAACACTATTTCTTACCGCAAACACTTGGGACACTGTAGAAAAAAAAATGCAGAAAAATTTAAAAAGAAATAACAATGCAACTTAACGCGACTACTGTTATTCAGTCATCTACAGCACGTTACAAATTTGCCTACAATAAAGCTTTTATTAGTAGGCTGCAGTAGTTTGGGCACTTTTCATGATTGTGTGTGCACAAATTCCCAAAAAGTGCATAAAACAAAAACAATCGCATTTTATGTTTTTCGATTTGGAATCAATGGCTACTTTCTCGATAACAGGCTATCGTGACTACCAAGATCTGTGGAGACAAGCTCCATCTGAAGACATTCAAAATTCAGACAGCATCACCATAGCATCATCATAGTTTTTCAGACAAGAATGAATCTTGATTAAGCCCACAGATCAGTCCTTAAATCATGTCCCAGGAACAAGAACAATGAAACTTAGTGGGCACTTGAATTCAAGATCATTATGAAAATTAATTACTTTCTTTTTCTACAGAAACTAAAAATGGTCAACGGTACATTTTAGAAGTTTAATGAAAGATACATGACTAGATCTGCTTTGTGTTCAAAATTAATTAACAATCTAACCTAATAATTGCCTTTTAATTAATTTATACATTAAAAGTAACTCAAGTTTTTTTGTATGCTATTTGAACAAGTAAGGAGACAGAAACTTAATTACATTGTTTTCAAAAAATTCTGTAATTCCATCTGGTGTTCCACTCTTTACTTTCATACATCAGTTGAAATAAAATCATGCGTGGTACAGTGATTTCAAGTTGTTTTTGGCAGACTCTGACATAAATATAGTATTGTTAGATAATGCAAACATAAAACAACACAAAGTGTAAATAATGTATAAAAGATAACATGATTTATTGATGACCAAAAGTTTGTACCTCTGCATCCAGCAGTTTAAAAACTGCATACTATACTACTGTTTTACACTTAAGAAAAATTTGGAAGGTTTAAAGTAACAAAAGCTTCTTACCAAGCAAAACCGGTTAAAAATAAATGAGGTTCCAACAATTCGTTTTCCAGCCCAGCTCATTTTCTTTACTGAACACTATTAGTTTCATCTTTTGAACGAACAGGCAAGTTTAATTAAACTATGAGACAGTGTGAGGGGACAAATTTGCGCAAGAAAAGTCGTTAACGGTAACCGTTTCTAGTTTAATTACACGCAGTGGCGGTTGTGAATCAATTCTTTCAGCTTTCAGGAAAGACAGGAATGGCTTATAAGAGTAATCTCCCAGAAGTTAATGCACAACTGCAGGTTTTCGTGTCTTTTTGTGATAATCTACAGTCATTGTCTGCCATATTACACAGACCATCATCACTCGGCTGAGCTTGCCTGCATGACTTTTATTTCTTAGGCAATATTTTTAGGCTATTCTTTACACTGAAGTTTGTGAAGAAAGAAATGTGTGGGCTAATTATACATGTACTAAAAACAGACAAGCATTTTCCGTATTCACAGTGTTTTGTTAAAAACTAGAGAGCCTTCAGAAAAGGGACATAGTTACTTTAATGAGATCGACAAATTACTTCAAGACTACCACAAAGACGTATTTTCTGCAATAACGCTTAAAACGATAATAAATTTCTCTGGAAAAGCAGCTACCGTCATTCAAAGTATTCGGTTAGTTGAGGTTCGAATTTGTGAGATACAGATAGAACAAGGAAGATTATTTTTAATGGAAAAAACTTCAAATGTGTCCGATTCACAATCCACGTGAGTTCACAGACATTCTCCAAGGTTGTGAAAAAGCACAGACCACCATCATATCTTACGGATTTAAATTAAACAAGTGATGTAGAATGTGTTTTCTGCATAATATACGTTAGTGACCGTTGTTATACGATACCCTGTTGATGAATCGAAAATCATTTAGCTGTCAGAGCTGTTTATCTACCACTAAGCCTAAGCAGAGGACATATTAGTTACAAGACTTTGTTATACGCGAATCTTCACAAAATTATAAAAAATTTAAATCTGTGCTAATGGTCTGGAAATTTGACCCCAAAATCTTTAGACTCAGTGGTTGAACAACATCCTACCGCCAGGCAATTATGACTTCCTAGATTACTCTTGAGATGAAAAAAGTGGCGACAAATGCACAGATGGACAGGCAGACAGAACCGATAATTTTATAGTCGTGACAAGCATTAGCCAATTGCGGCAGTAGGAATATTTTTATGATACCGTGTAACTCACTTAATTGTTATGCACATTGTAAAAAATTAAAGTATACACCGATTGATCCACAAAATTAATAACCTCCAAGTTTGAACGATACCAAGATACTGACTTCCCACATTATTCCAGAACAGAGAAAAAGTGGAGACGGATGGAAGACAAACCGAACCGGCAAATTTGGCAATTCTATAGTTGCCATTTCAATGGGGTTACACCCCAGAACAGAAAAAAAGTGAATGGACAAACAGAAAAACAAAGAGAACCAATATTCTATAGTTGCCCACTATATTGGGGAAACTATAAAAAGGAAAGAATATACCAATAATCAGAGTATAGTAGCTAAAAAAATAAATAAAGCCAAATGACAGAATTGTGGAAACTTCCAACTATGGAAAGGCCATATACATATAAAAATTGCGTCATCAGAAAATGCCACAACACAGCAGAACTTACGTGAGGCATTATGAATATCAAAGTTTGACATTTATGACAAAATCATTTTATTTGTATTGTGAAAAACAGTTTTAATAGAATGTTATCACCCACCCTAACCAGAAAGCTGCATGTACCAGACCGAACAGCTGCTTCATCTAGCGTCCACTGATGTGGCTTACTACATTCCTGTCCGGCCTCCTTTCTTTTATGGAAGGTGTCACGAAAGCTCCTCCTCAACTTGTCCATTGTTCTGGAACAGAAAAAAATTTTTATTAACCATAAAAAGAAACTAGTTAATAAGAAAATTAGAACAGTCCAAAACACGAGGTAGTTCTAGAGAAAGACACACAGGCTTTTCAGTCCATAGATGTTGACAAAACCTGATAATCTTACCGTCTTACACAATGTGTTTATAAAACATTGATGTTCTAACTTAAGAATGATGACAAATGGTGCAACCTGATAAATGAGCTACTGGTAGCTCAGGTGTTTGATGCACCTAGCTTAATGGCCAAGAGATTTGGGCTTATGGGCAGCAGATGAGAAAAATGCATTCTCAGTTAACGAACTTTTTTTTAGATTTTACTTTTATTGGCACTGGCTTTAAGGACTGCAAAATCCTCAAACAGACAAAATAAGAAAAAATGAATAAATGTATGAAAAGGGAAGATTAAGATGCAGCCAACCTGAGAGCTTGCTGTTGTCATTTGTTGTTACACTTTTCACTTAACTGTTGCTAGCTAATATTGCTTTTGTTCTTACTACTACTAGGGCACGCTGTAAAAAGACACTGTGGCAATTATGATCACGACAATGGAAGTAACAGTTTCACAGGAAAAACACTTAACTGCTCCAGTTTGCTCAACAAGCTTTTGTTGGTGAAATAAAAATGTTTTGCCTAAGAAAAGGAAATTCTGCACCAATGGCTTTTTGCATTTATATTTTGCAAGCCCCCCAGAAGCCCATTTACACAGCTACCTTAACTTTTCAATTAGATGATTTCTCGTAAATCCAACATTCTAGTCATGCAGAACGATTTCCGTAAAAATTCGTTTGAAGTGAGTACACGACTTAGAATGCAATTACACAGGGTACGTGAATTAAAAATCCAATTTCTGAAGCATCCAAAACTGTTTTGCAATGGTGCAAGCTGGCAACGATTACACACATTGCATGTTGCATTATACGACTAATCTTTGTGGCACAGACCCTCTACATAAAGGAAATTGCAGAAACAAACCTTTAACAGTTTATTAGTTGACTGAGAAAGCCCATTTAAGGATACTGTCACATCTCTTGGAAAAATACTTACCACGGTACTTCGCCAACTATTTTCTGGCATTATAAGGTGTTAGTCATAAAAAAACATAGAGTGGTGTTACCTAGTAATATAATTATCTAAAGTTGTAGCAGTTAGACATTAATAGAAAGACTGTTTATCCATAGATACAAGATCTGCCTCTTTCAGGCAGATAATAAAATTTAAATATCGGCAAAGAGAACATTCTAAAATGTATTAAAAATTAACATGTAATGAAAGTAAAGACGTTTACATAACAAGTAACATAACTAAATGGTGACATAAATAAATGGTGAAAGTTCATTTAAAACATTAGCAATTAATATTACCAAGGAAAAAATCTATAGTCATTTCATAAAACTGCTTAAGCTTGGTTGTCCAATGCCCAGCACTCCTCTGACATGAAGGTATGTACTATCTACAAAACCACCTTTTAAGACATGTAAGCGAGCAAACAAGCAAATAAACAGAATCTGGTGTCTACAGTCTACGTAACCCTTAAGAAATTTAACAGAGATAAAAAATAGGAAAAATAAATATTTTTTTTGATATTATTTATAAACGTTATTTATAAATTATACATTTTTATAAACAATAAAAAGATATAAACATCGGACAATTGTAAGCCAAGATTTTATTAAAAATGGTTATTATTACCATTTTAGGAATACAAATGCACTATATCCCACAATGCTTTTATATTCCAAAGAATGAACTTGCGCAAGATAAATGAGAACTCATCAATATTATTCTGGAAATAAAATGTAAAAATACGAAATGCAAGCTGCTGATTCTTAATGATTTTCCAGTCTTTCCTCATTTGCAATGCACGTGTGAGGAAAACTGCTAACACGCAGAGCAGAATAAGTCACTCTGAATAAATCAAGATTTTACAATTCATGTTGTTAGCTGTCAGCTCATTCTAGAGTTGTTGCAAATTTCAAGGTGGTCTGTATATTTAGCTAGGCTAGGCCGCCGATAACTTTGTAAACTAACATACTAGTAATAGCCTATGTCCTCCGGGTAAGTAAAGTTAAGGAGTGAAAAACTAAATTGAATTTACAATTTCAATTTAGTTGTATATATATCTACTAAATGCTATACCTGGTCTTAGAAATGTCACTGGTTCCAAACAAAGCCTCCAAAAGAAATTGCAGAACAAGACCCAGCAGATGGACTTTCGAAATTGAATGTTTGAGATATATCTATTTTGATCTTGAGTTCATTATTTCCAGTGAAACTGGTGGTATAACGTTAGATTTTCAAGTTGCAGACTTGCAGATGTTCCTTCTTTGCAAAAAATATGGTTATACTAAGACATTTTTAACACACGATTGACTGCATAATTGAATATCAATTAGGCTGAGTCTATGAATTCACGGGCCCTTTCTTGACAGTTTGGGGCCCAGACTAATGCTCTGACTGAATAAAGTCTCTCTCGTAAGTACTGCTATAATAAATGATTTTTCTGCTGTGAAGTCTATGCTATTTTTTTGTTGAGACATGTCACAAATTCCAGTACTGTGACATTTTATTTATTAACATGAAGCGCTTCTAAACCTCTAGTACCATTTCGCTTTAGCCATTACTAGCTATTTCTAGCTAATTGCTAATTCAGCAACCCAGTTTACAATCTAAAATCATATCACATCTAATATAGTTTTAAGGACATTAGTTTTATTCAACGACCATACAATACTGACGAACATAAAACCTTTTATCATGTGTTTCAAAGAATAAACTGAAAATAAATTCTTAGTAATTAAGCACAACAAATGAATAAATGAATGAACAAACCAACAATACACAAACAAACATTTTAAAGTTTGTTTGACTAAGTTGATTGACTAACTAAACCCACCAATCAATTATCCATCTTAACCAATAAATCAACGACTAACTGACCAAACAACTAATAAATAACTTTCAAATAAACTCGCTAGCTAATTACCAAATAATCAATAAATTCAGAAACGAACAGAAAAACAACATTTGAGCAAATGAACTAATGACAAAGCAAGCAAGCGAGTAAACAGTCAGCTAAAGGAAATGTTAGGCGGTGTCGACAAATCAAAGTCCTTACCTGACCCTGAATAAATTCACCTACTCAAATAATAAATATACCTGCTGAAACCAATACTTTAGATCTATTTTTGCCGAACGGGTAAAATGCTTTACGTTAAATAGCAGCAAAATAACCTTTACTTAACCTCAGCTTGTCAAAAACATGTACTGCATAGATCTCATTACTGAAAATGTCATAATAGGAGAAGAAAAACGTATCAGAAAATGTTGTGTACCTGTTTAACGCTTGTCATTATTAATTAATAACAGGTAAGATGAGACATCACATACAAAAACTACTACTCACGTCAAACAACACAACAAAACTGTTTGCTGAATTTAAAATGTTAATTTCAGTTTAACAGACAGAAAATGTTACCATCAGCTGAAATGATAAAATATTAAAATGTGCAACCAGCAAATCTAAATTAAAAAATGTTTGTTAACCCACTTGAATTCATTTGTGAGGTAAAATATGCTAAACAAAAATGCTACGAATACCTCTTTAAACAATTTTTAATATTAAAATTTACTTAAATTTTTGATAGGGTTTAGCAAAAGTTGTCACCATATGTAGAATATCATACCAAGATATCTAGCAATCTAAATGATGGAAATTCCATCATCATGCTAGATGCATACAAAATTTATAACATTTAGGTATTCCCACAAGCTAATTACCTGGCGCCAGTTTCACATGCTGGCCATAGTGTAGATACCGTTAGATTTCACACACTAAACAGTGACCATGTCATAATGCAGCTAATGTGGTTATGCCTGTAATATTCAGCACACCTACACGTAAAGCATAATCTAATCACCATTGCCTATTTGCAGGCGCACGCGATACCCACTAATCTATAAAGAAATTACAAAATTTCATCCACGTGGAAGAAATTCATGTGCAAAATTTACTGTAGTAAGGATTAACTACTGCACCATAAACATAAATTCTGTTCGTACACGTTGGTCAAATTACGAAGTACAAAAAACGTTAAAAACAAGTGAATTTACAAAAAAATATGGCCTGCTTTTATGCAATGTGCATATTGACAAGACAAAAACTTTTATTTGTGCTAATGAAAATGGATTGCCACGACACTTTGCAAGCACCTCGTCTTAGTCAAGCGACCACAGAATCCACAGTTAAAGAGAAACGCTAAGTAAACGACCAAACATACAGAAAGACACCATAAAGTAGGGAAGCGCTCTGCACAGAAGACTCACGAGCGTATTGATTAGCTTAGCACAGTGAAACCCTCCTTCTGTGATTGCGAGTGCACCAGCACGTTTTATCATCAATGCACCAGGCGTCCCGGCGATGGGAATCTGGAGGGAGCTGAAACTGAACAACTCTCTCCTCCCACGCGCAAATCCGGCGACGCGCAAAAGCTGCAAGCGGCAAAACAGCAAGATTAATAGTGAAGCCACTGGGAGATAAAACAAATGGCAACAAAAGTAAAGGCAGTAAATCATCTCAAATATTTTCAAGGAGAAAAGTCTGTGTGTTTTTCTGGGTAGCCAAGCAAAGCTGACAAAAGCAAACTCCACGCAAAGGCAATAGCCTGCAGATTACAAAACTAAAGTTGAAACTAAAGGTGTGTTCACATCTTCACATAAATATAAACTGACATCTAGAAACGTCTTACATCATTTACTAGGATGTTAACACAGGATGTTTACTAGGATAGTAAAAATACTATAGGCAAAAGTGTCAACTTCATAGTCTAAAGGCGTTCTCACACCTATGCTAATGGTAATTAGGTCAAGTAGCATTTTAATTGGGGAAACCAACCCAAGTAACCTCACAGAGTCCAATACATCTAATACAATCAATACAAATAACAAAGTAACAAAAATAGTATAGGCAAAAGTGACGACTTCATAGTCTAAAGGTGTTCTCACACCTATGTTAATGGTAATTAGTTCAAGTACCATTCCAATAAATCTAACACAATCAATACAAACTGCAGTTTGTTGGTAGCCATGCACCTAAAAGCCATTATCACTACAAAATGAGAAAGTGCATCCCATGATCCATCACACACTGGGCAGACTATTTTTAACAATTCATTGCTTTACACACACTGAAATTTACACGACGTTCAAATCAGATCTATTTGTATGCTTTATTGCAAAATTATGCAAAAAAGGTTTAAATTGAATTGATTTTTTTATTTGTCTCATACAAAAGCAATATACAGCAAAGTGTTAGTGACAATGTCAGTTTACTGATGCACGTAATATAGTAAATAAGCCACATGGACAACTTTTTTACAGTTAACAGAAAATTCAGAAAATGAATTTATAAGGCTGATGGCGACTTATGAAATCCGTATTTCGTGAAACACGCGGACACACATTTATATCTAACTACTTATGTATCTGTACATTTATGTGCTCAAAAAGTAAACGCTGTTAATAATACCTTAAATACTGCTTGTGATACCCGATCAGCTTTCATGTTACAAACAAACAATAAGCACTAGCTCACGTTTACAAGGTAAACAAAAGTGTTTCCTCGCACTCGCTTGTACCTCATTTGACGTCGCCGGTAATTCGAAGAATCGGATCGCTAACAACTACTACCGTTTCCTTGGTAACCGCGAGTAGCGACGCGCAATATTGATTGACAGAGAGGTATCCCACAGGTGCGAAGAGTGCCTGAAAAATTTTTCAGGTGAATTTAAGGTTTCTGAGGCGATGAACGCTACGCGACATTAAACCAATTAGGAAGGCATGTAAAGATTTAATCCACATACTTATAAGGTATGACACCGTTCACAAAGCTTCATGTTGATCAATACAGCTGGGCTTCTCTGTCTGCTCAGCTGCCAGGTATGTTAAATAAAGTAAATAGCCTGTACACCAAACTAAACAAGCTTAATTTGCATGAAACAGACAACTACTAGATCAGTACGAACAAGTGAAGCATTTAGACAACCTATATGACTCAGCCAGAACCCACTGCTATCCAGAAACTTATTCTAAGAATTCAATTATAGCCAAATGACGTGTTTTTAGTAATGGCTACCATTTGAAAAGCAAAAACAGCATTTAAAACGCCATGCTAGGTGAACTCTCACTGGATTGTTAGATAGAACATGCACGATTCTGTGGAGATTGATCATTCAGATCATTCAGAGATAGGTTTTATGAAAACTGCACATGCACAAAACACATAAAATTAATGTATTCATTTAGCTAGCGATTCAAAAATTTTTACTGTTACATTTATGAAATGAGACCCCTGAAGCTATCAAAATTATATATGCGATCATCCGAAGGTTACCACAAGCCTGTCTGGACTCTAAAAGTCAGTGTTATCATTGTGAAATCACTGTCTGAAGTAAAAACATCTGATAAACCGGATTACCTTTCAAAATAGCCCACTTAATATGAGCAAGAAAATTAAACAAAGAAAACCATAAAAGTGCAACATAATTTCAGCAAAGCTACTCCTCATACAGTAATATCCAAAAATAATGTAAGTACATTTTAGATTATACCTTCGAAACTTTGCCATTTTGCAACCACTAATAAAATGTCTCCACTACACTAGTTTGCAATGCAACAAAGCAAAACAGACCTCCTGAAATGATCAGTTTTCTTACAAATTTTTGAAAACACAGAAATGTGCAATTAATGAACTGAACAAACTCCACATGCCAGTCAGATTTCTCCTTGAGTGTGGGAATTCCAGTAGACATCAACAGGTGTATTGGCATGACGACATTCATTTACACACACACACAGAACCAGTATAAAATATGTAAAGCTCATTTCACAGATAATTTTCCATAGTTATCCACAGATAAAATCAGATATAGAAACTAATACAATGTGTAACAAAAAATGCTCTTTAAATTAGATTACTGATTTGAAAATAGCAAAAATTAAACATTTCAGGTAACACAGATAATTTACTGCATCTAGAATTAAGTAAAATTGACATTACTACCAGCAGATCAAAATTTGAAGTCTGTCTGTTTGTCTGTTTTTTAAGGCACCAACTTTGTCTATAAATTAGTACTCATTATTTGCACATCAGTGGGTTTTTTTCATACTGGTCAGTATGACAAATATTGCATAAACTGCAAAGTTTTGTATTCAAGGCCCAAGAAAGCAATAAACAGAATAATTATACAATTTTAAAAACAATAATACCATATCTGACTGGTTGACCATTATGGTCTTTCGCCATCCTATTTCCAATATGATAATTAAATACACTTATTTGTTTCATTTATATCATGAATATGGAAATAAATGCACATTTGAATTGAACTGAATTGAATATCCGTTAATAAAAGACTTTTATGCTTGACCTCCTAACATTATACTATACAGTTATAATTAGTAGATATATCGAATTTTTCAGTTCAGTTTGAACAGTGTACACTAATTGGGAAAAGGGATTTTTTTCCCAGATTAGTCAAAACTGCAAAACTCATGGCAAACTATAAAGTTAATCAGGGAAAATTTTTTAGCATGTAGCACATTTGCACAATTGCATATTTTATCACTTACAATAATTTCACTATAATTCACTAATATTAAAGAAATTAGCTACTTACTTTCAGCATCTGAAGTAAAGCATGAGTTCCGCATGCATACAGTTGTCAGAGAAGAAAATCACATCAAAAACTTGCAATCTGAAAACAATATTAAATCTTGATAGGTCTAGAAACTTCGTCCACAAAACTGTTAAACATCATAGGCGGATCCAGGAAGGTGCACCCCTCTTTTTTGCCACGACAAAATTATTTTATTTCAGAATACATCCGTGATGTTTATATGCGAAATGTGAAGGTGTGTCTTCCTTTGCAGTCTACTGTCGTAATGCTAAACTAGTTGAATACGCCCTTCTTAGTTATATGAAAGGAGAATCCCCGCCGCCCTCGAGGAAGTTGCACGTGACTGAATGAGAATGAATATTAGCTAGAAATCCGACTTGAGGTTTCGTTCTCAGGAGCCAGTCTTACCAGCAAATTTTTCGAAGTTGAAGAAACGATTGGTGTTATAGCCTTGCTTATTTTGGACTCAGATGTGCTCAGACTGCAGGAAAATGGTCCCAAATTTTCAAAATTTTCCTAGGGGAGAACCACCCAGACCCCCCTCTCTGACTCCAGCCTTCAGCGCTCCGTGGTAATATACCAAACATTCCATTCTTTGACATTCCGGCACCCCTTTTCTGAAAATCCTAGATCTGTCCCTGAACATATAGAAAAAGGACATTCCTATAGCTTTCTTCAACTATATACAGAAAAGAAAAAACATTTGAAAATTCCTGTCCTTTGACTCACAAAAGCTCTTTACTAGCAATGTTCATATGGGCCTTAATAATAGTAACAATGTTTTACTGTTTGGTATGCTTGCATTTCTAATTTAAACCTCGGCATCTAGTCTAGTAATCTAGAATGCAGCTGTAGTAATACAACACATGGAAAAATACATTCTGCCACACTCCATTTTAATAAACCTACACTGATTATAAAATGTGTTAAATTACTTTATTTAAAATAACACAATAATAATAATAAAGTGAAAACATTTAGCTCAATGACAGATAATGGGCAGAAGTATAGATACGACTATTGCGACATTAGTCTTTTGTATCCAAAAAAGGTTTTTGTGCATTTGCAGAACTCAAGTATACATTTACGTCATCAGGGCCAGTGGATTCTCCATAATTTCTAAGGCATGGCATCATCAACATACCTGTTGTACAACACTAAAGTTTTTAATAATTCAGACAGAAAACATGCAAAAGACTAACTGATGCGGGTAGGCATGAGTTCAGTAGCAACAGAGCTCCAAACTGGAGGCGATGCAGGAGTTTCAGCTTCCATTATGACAATCATTGCCTTTAATTTGTTTTTTGTTATCAGTACACTATTTTACTCACTGCATGTGAGCAGTTATTAGGCAGCACCAAAAGCAACCATTTTACTAACAACATCCACCTGTGCACAAAGAGTTTGTATGGCTACCCAATGAATAGGCATTTCATCTATACATTATTAAACTAATGCAAATGTTAGCAAGTGACCGATGGCTTACAATCAGAACACGCACTATCTCCTACTTTAAGCAACACATTGCTTTTGAAAACTAAAGGCACTCTCTCAATAAAACAGGGAAGGTGTATTTTCTGATTCCATTTTGACAACATTTTACTTTTTACTAGAAAAAACAAAGCACACAGACTATTGACAGCTTTTCATATTTTGCTGAAGAGGGCCTTGAAACTTTGTTGACAATGACGACCAGTATGTTTATAGTTATTCTGTATGGCAGCAGCTGGAGTAAGAGCTTGCCGTGGCTTAGCCAGGGAAGTGTGGCATAGTGCAGATTGCTGATCTCAGTATTAAATACTTAAAAATTAAAACTGCGGGTCTACTAGGAACAGGATTTTATCTGAGCCATATTTGTTCCAGCTGAGTAATTATTTATGAGATACCTGAACAATAAAGTTTATAACAAAGAGCAACGTTGGATTTAAGAAAATACTTCTTTAGCCATAGGATAATCAGTATGTAGAATGGATTACCTCAAAAGGCTATGGAAGCAGTTACAGTTGATTTCTTTATAGAGGCCATCCAAATATATGTTAATACTATGGAAGAACGAAATTTAGATTGGATTCACGAGAAATAATTCTGTAAACACTGATTTTTTCTAAAGCAAGACATTAGACTACTAGTATTATTAACTACTACATGCTACTACATGTTTTTGCTCAAGCCTCAATGTGTACATCAATCATGATGTGATTATATGTGCAAGGAAAAGGTCAAGCCTTCAGGGAAGTTAGGCTTATTTCATGATTGGGAAAATGGTGGAAGGATTTAGCAATAAAAGTATAATAAGCACCATGCGTAATTAATAAAATAACTTTAGAGGACTTCACAATCATTTCATGCTTGAGCACTTCCATTTTGAATGCCCATTCTTCCACCAATGGCATCATTCATCCATCATTTTCAGTATAATAGATTTTAGCAAAAAATTAGCTAAATTTGTGATATTTTTGCATGAACTTCAGGCAAGTTGCAACAGATTGAATTAGTTTAAGCAGCACACACTTACGGAAAACCATGATGCACTTACGAAAAGTCACGAAGTCCACCACTTATGTCATAATTTCAAGGAAATGGTGGCTACCATCAAGCTTGACAATTTCTATAAAACGGCAGTATAATTTATAAAGTAACTCTACTTTAATTGATAACAGCAAGATAAACCCAACATGTTAAGTGACTGTTCTTTCCTCTAAATGTGCAAGCGGCACAAAAGGTTGTATAATTAAATGAGGGTATCATATAACCCATTTTGCATTTCTTACACAAGACTACCAAAATCAAAGCGATAGCAAATGTAAACAATGACAGGGTACCTGCAAAAGTGAGAATAGGCGAAGAAAGTGCCATAACTTAGAAACACTAGCGTCACTGCTGCACAGAACGTCATAAAATTTATTGCACCTTTTGCAGGACTAGGTCTACTAAAAATTCAAGCACTATTACTAGTATTAGTATTACTATTAGTATTAGTACTAAGTCTAGTTAGTGTACACAAAACTGCAGCATGTAAATCTAACTAAAACAATCCAAAGCTACAGATTCTATGAATATTTTCCAAAATTAATTAATTAAAATTTAAAAACATTTACATAATGATCATAATCAATTTTTTGCAAAAAATATTAAAAACAAAACAAACCAGTAAAAGCAAAAACGAAGATGTGCTGCCATCACATGGAAGTAATTTTAACTGTACAGTGTTTATAAATTATTACTAGGTGGCACTACATAAGAAACACGTGCCGCATGTTTCCATGGCTTGTCTAGTGAAATTAAGTGGAATGAGTGTTTACTTATAATTGTAGTTTAAAGGTATAACAGTTCCAAAGTTATTAAGCATAAAAACTTTTTTTGAGTGAATCTGCTCTGAACGTAGAGAAACGTATCACAACTAGGTCTTAGTCAGTAGAAGAACCTGCCTAGCCTTCTGGAAGTTAAAATTTCGTTTTACAAATTTAATATTACTTTATAGAATAAATAAACCGGTTAACGGAGGAAGTAGTAAACTCTACCAATGTAAATTCTTCCAAAAGTCTAGCAGGCTGGACGGTGGCGATTCTATTTCTCGGTGGTATGGATTTTCTATCTCGCTGCAAATGGCACTTTGTGCCATATTTATGTTGAAATAATAGTTCGCGGAAAATGTGTTGGATCTCTGCTAGGTGTTATTCACGATAATGTAGTTAATGTTATTATAATTGCCGTAGACCTCATAGATGGGGCATTGTTTAATTAATTTTACTTCAGAAAAGGCAAAAATATTCTTCTACAAAACAACAGGCAGAATAGTTGAATACGTGCAGAATACTTCACAAATATACTTTCCATCAGTATAGAATTAAGATTAAAATGGATAAAATTATGAATTGCAGTTCTTGTGTCTAGTCCGGATACGTTGGTCCAGATGACATGATATTCTGGATAATACCCTCCCCCTTGCTACGACAGGTTTCTGCAAGCTGCACTTGTCACGGGTACAAGCGAGCACTCATTCGAGTTCCAAAAACCGTATGCAAGAATGAACTGTGAAACTCATTCTTTTTTCCTGAAATGAGAATTGTCAGAATGGTTTGCCTCAGCTTGCCTAGTATGGCAGTTTCATGGAGACGTGTGAAAGAATTCGTCTGGGAATGTAACACATAGAATAGGGTGCACCACTGCACTTAGCTGCGGTAATAATGCCAACTACAATAGAATCCGCTTATAATGAGGACCTTGAAAATTTGCTCACTATAACCGAGTCTCGTTATAGCCATATCTGCTAGCCTATTATCATCTGAGAAGCAGTAAGGCTGAAAGCAAACACTATGTAGAACGTTCCTGCTTTATTGATCATTGGTGGATGAGTCTGGTTGTCATCATCATAGTGTGATGCGGTGGGTTTAGTGTGAATGGGTAGTATTGTAGTGTAGGCTATTGGGGTGGGTGTAGTGTGATGCAGTGTGCTGCGGTTGGTATGTTGCAGTAGATGTGGCATGACATGGGTGGTATGGTGTGTTTTGTCATTGAGGGTTTATGTGCAAAAATTTTTTGGCTAATCAAAATGGCTAATGAAGCCACTAAAGTGTAAACTTTTAATTTGTTTGAGATTCAAAGTTAATTCACGATATGGATATGTAAGCTCTTGAAAAATTGATTTGGCAAGCCCTTGCATAAGCAAAACTCTGTAAGTCAGATGACATTTTTGTTCTTTCAGAACCAGACTGTCCTGATAATCGAGGTCTTACAGTAGAACTTTTTTACTTTATCACCACAACTTATCACATATGCAAGGCAACACTGCTAAACTTTACAAATCTAAGATCTTCTCAGACAAGAATTTTTGTGGGGATTAGGACCATCAAGCTCAAGTGCCACCACAGGTGCCACAAGCTCTAGCTTTGCCACTGAAAAACCTGAGTAGATGTATATAAGGAAAAATTTGCTATGTAGTGTTGTCAAATATCTATACCAAATTAAAAGCTGTATATGATTCTACGCATTGAAGAAAAATGGGAACAGGTAGATTTTTGGCTGCCTGTCCCCATTTCTGGCCAAATTTGCCCTCAGTTAGTGGTAGTAAATACTGCCTAGTAAAGAATCTCATATACTCGACAATGGGTATTGTAGTACATGTAATTATAAATGTAAATAGTTTCTTTCTTTACCTTGACTCAGTTCTCAGTAAACTATGTTTACATCAAGCATTTAATTTTCTCTTTTTTATTTTCTACTAATGTTTTAAAATGTTGTCTTCTCTTTTTGTGTTTTTATCATGATAAAATGTCTAATGTCTAAAATCACACTGTTTGTGGTGGTATCCAGTATTTGATATTTCTGAAAAGCTTTTCGTACTCAGACTGCTTTCATTCCTGACCAACTCATTACGTAGGCATCCCAAATCTATGCTAAACTGTACAATGGATTACTGATTTTTCGGTTCAGCAGTTGCCAAGTAGCAGCGGTGTACTGGTCATAGGCCAAGTGACATCATCACCCATTTACTTCTCCTGGGGTTGTGTAATTGGAAGGGGATAACTGCATGGCATACTGTTAGCTGTTTGTAGATGATAAAAAGGAGTCTTTTTAAAGTAATTTGTTAGTAAGGTTGCACTAATAGCAAGCCACAAGACCAGTGTAATTGTTATAGCAATCAGACTCTTCAACTCAAAAAAGCATATCTGGAAAAGCAAATCTGGAGATGTTTCAAAAAAGTTAAAAAACCTGCATATTCCTTGAAAAATCTGCTTAAAAACCTAGAGACTCCTATTACACTGCAGATATAAAACCAGGTTATGATCACCATAGCACTGACATCGTTTTCCAAAAAGTTAAACTGATGTAAGTTAAATGTCAAAACAGTTTTGCGTTAACTTTGCTAATGCAAAACAGCAAAATAATGGCGCGATGCAAAATGACTCTAAACTTGTTTGCAGAAGAAAAGTTCATATTTCTTTTAGTTTTTTCAGTAAAATGAAAATTTATAAAACAACGTTCTTTTATTTACCATGAGTAAGTAAAGGTGTATCGTGAGGTTGTGAGAAATGAGTTAAAATGGTGATATATTCATGATAAAACCATGGGAGTTGAGAGATCTGAGCTTTATAGAATATTCGATAAAGCTAGTTAAGCAAAACGTTGTGTAAACGTGTAAAATTCTATTCCAGTTGCCGTGCATCTAGTGATATAAAGTTTTTAAATAAATATTCTACGTTAAACTTAGAAATGATGAAATCTGATTAACTTGCCAAGAAATTATTTGTCAATATCTTTCTGCTTGGGGATGGAAAAAAACAACATTTTAATTTTAAACATCATTTCCCCAATGTTTCCCCAATATTTTGAATGCTACCAGCATTAAGGCTTTTATCACTTTAATCTTTATAATATAACAGCCTTCATTAATACATTTCAAAATGCTATTGTTCAAGTTACTTTTAAAGTTACCCCAATTGAAAGTGGCTACTTTTTTACTTAATAGGATTTCTTTCTGAAGCTTTTGGAGCAAAAATGCACAAAGAGAGCCTTAGAAAGGCTTCCTGAATTAGCAATGGTAACTTGGTCCGTGAAAAGGCTTAAGAAACATTAGAGCATTTTTTGTTGTACTATAAAGATCATCAATTTAGCAAGAATTACTTCATTTACGATTATGCATTTGTTTTTTAGATATAAATTTATGACTAGGTAGCTGACATTTGAACTGAAATTTCGTGGATATGCCGAAAGTAAAAGCAACAAAGAAAAGTAGACAACATGAAGTTATTCAAAAGCAAGGCATTGCTTTTAACCGGGACCTGGGGCAGCATATCCTGAAGAATCCTTTCGTGGTAAATGCTCTCATTGAGAAAGCTGCACTTCGCCCAACAGATGTCGTCTTGGAAGTTGGTCCTGGCACAGGTGACAATTCTAAATTAAATGCTAATTTTGAAGTGTAAATATCTAAAGTACAAATGACTTATGTAAGGTAACTACTTTAATAAAACGGACACAAATGATATTTCACGGTGCATTCGCCTGTCTACTGCCATTTTTTATTACATGCACGTAGGCTTAACAGATGTTTTCATAAAATACAAGGTGCTTGTATATTTTGTGTAACTCAATTTCAGGCTCTAGAATGCTAGTGTCCATAACTAAATTGGACTGAAGCCAAGTAGCCCTATATTTTTGCTCTATTTCTTTGTTCAAAAACCGAATACCAAACATCTTTTGTATACTTCTTGGCTTAGCATAATGAAATATAATTGAGAACTTTTCATTTGAAAATCAACTTTTAGATACCATGTCAACTTTTAGTTAACATTTTTAAGCAATTAAAGCACCCGCTTCTTTTTTTATAGTCTTGTGTTTATCTTAACCAGATTCGTAACCAGATTGGTGGCAGTAACATTTATTGCCAAACTTGTTTGTGTAAGTTAGAGTTCTCCTGCTCAAATTACCACTTGTTATAGTAAAACACAGAAGAGTTACAAATCTTTTCTTGCCTTTGGCTTGACTGCCAGCATAAAAAAGAACTGTAGTTACTTTCTAAAAGCTGTTCACAATTTTATGTGTGGGTAAATTTATCACTGTTACTCGATGTTAGTAGGTGTTTTGTGTAAATTGTGAATAGTAACAGAAATTATTGTGCTTCCTCTTCTCTTCATACTAGTATCCTACAAGCAATTTCATTTACAACTGAACTAATTTAAAAGTGGTCTAATGTCACCAGATTCAATTTCTAAACTTCATTTTGGAATTGCCTTCTGCACTTGGTTCAGTCATCATTAAGTTTACTTATTTCTTCCTCATTTCTTATTTAGTTAAAAGATTTTAGTTCAGCATTCAAGCAATCAAAAGATAAAAATTACATAATTTGATTTGCCACTGGAGCCTTCATCTGGCCACTCAAGCAAGTAATTCTCACCTTTTTTGCTCCCAGTAGGGGAGAACATACATCAGTTGAAAAACTGCCTGTTTCAATCCTAGTTCAATGTTACATCTTCCATAAAAAAATGTTTACACTAATTCTCACCTTATGCAGTTCCTAATTTGGCATGAGCTATTGGCTGCCTATCAGCTTTTGAAATTCTGGGCACTATTGTTTATTTAATTGTTTTACAACTGGAATAAGGCGCCATGCATATATAGTTCATAATTTGGCATGAGCTACTGGTTGCCTATCAGCTTATGAAATTCTGGGCACTATTGTTTCTTTGATTGTTTTACAACTGTAATATGGTGCCATGATTATAGCATTATTTTAGCATTATTGTTAGTGCACTGAAAGTGTCTAATAAAATCAACATCAAAACTGAAGCATTTAATTTTTTTCTACTTGTATGAGACTTTGCCATTTAAAGGAGCTTACAAATGCACAACATAACTAACAATGAAAATTGACAATGTTATTGAGTGTGTGCAGGCGATTTTGAGTTGGAGAAAATATTGCTCAAGATTATTGACGAAACCATTGTGGGTGAATTGAAGTGAAATGAGAAACTGATCACTATGACCGATTGAATATAATTCAAAATTATATTTGGTGTGTATCCATTGAACCTCAGGACTAAGTTTAAACTTTCACACCAGTACCCACTCAAATTTTCCTTCATTGCTGTTTTACCGTGCTGTGATTTGTGTTGCTTACTTTTTAAGAACCTTTATTTGCAGGTAACATGACTATGAAGCTGTTGGATAAAGCTAAGAAGGTGGTGGCATGTGAAGTAGATCTCCGCCTTGCTGCAGAACTACAGAAACGAGTCCAGGGAACGGCAGTACAGTCCAAACTTCACCTAATTGTAGGAGATGTGCTGAAGTCAGACTTGCCTTTCTTTGATGTGTGTGTTGCTAATTTACCATATCAGATCTCTTCTCCATTTGTGTTCAAATTACTCCTCCATCGGCCATTCTTTAGGTGTGCTGTGCTGATGTTCCAGCGAGAGTTTGCGGAGCGTTTGATTGCAAAGCCTGGTGACAAGCTATACTGCCGGTTATCGGTTAACACACAGTTGCTAGCTCGAGTTGATCACTTGATGAAAGTAGGGAAAAACAACTTTAGGCCACCCCCAAAAGTGGAGTCCAGTGTCGTTCGGATTGAACCACGTAATCCTCCGCCTCCTATTAATTTCCAGGAGTGGGACGGTCTACTGCGGATAACATTTGTCCGTAAAAATAAGACTCTCAGCGCTGCCTTTAAACTAGGGAATGTACTTGAGCTGCTCGAGAAAAACTACAGGATTCATTGTTCTCTAAAGAACATTACAATGCCACCTCAGTTTGATATGAAAACTAAAGTGATGAATATTTTAGAGTCAAATGGTTTTGACAAGAAGCGATCTCGAACAATGGACATTGACGACTTTCTGGGCTTATTACATGCTTTTAATTCAGAGGGCATTCATTTTCTATAAATTGCAGAAATTAAAACGATGGCAAATTCCTATCGTTCAGTTTTCCTCCTGAATTTATGAAACTTCAAATAACTGAAATATATAATTTGACAATATGTGTGAAGTTTTGCATTAAACTTTTTTCTTGCTTTTTAGCAGCCACAAGTAGCTTTTGTGCAACAAGTTTGAATGAATTCAGATTAAAATCCACATAGTGCTGTGACCATACTTACACCTGACTATACTTGGTCAAGTGCCTTTAAACAATCCTAATTTTTTTATCTGAGCCAATGACCTCAGGTGTTTGCAAATTAGCATGAATTAAAAGTAGATGCTCTAGTTTTCACATTTTGGCTTCTGTTTCGGGCCCTTAACTAATCCTAGTTTTATAGTTGTCTGAGCCCATATTCCAGCTGTCTACTCTGCAAGTTTCATGACTTTACATTTTGTAGCTTTAGAGTTACTCAGTGTTATGCATTTTGGCTCCTATCTGGAACCCTTAAAGAACCCCAACTTTTTAAAAGCCCGGGTACATATCTACCCCACATTACGTAAATTGTTATCAAAAAATTTGAATTTAACTCAAAGCCCTATGAGGAGTTGAGTGGCAATCAGAAAACTGACTCATGTCCATTATCCCTTGACCATTTGACCGAGGTTGCAACTCATCTCACTATTTTCATGGTTCCTACCCCATAAGTTTTGTGACTTTAGTGCTCTACATTTGCGAATTAATATGAATTAAAACTGCATTCTCCAGTTTTCACATTTTTCACATTTAGCTCCTGTATCTGACCCTTAATACAATACCAACTTCTTTAGCCATACCCTGGTATTTCCAGCATCCTTGACCATTTGACCATGGTCACCTTTTCCCATATCATTTTCAAAGCCCCTATCCTAGGTATCTGCCGTGCAAGCTTCGTGACTCTATCCCTCTGTGTTTGCAAGTTAGCTTGAATTAAAAAAAGGAAAACTTGATGCTTAACATAATGAAAAAATGAAGAAAAATCAGGGTGAGGGTCTTATGGGTTCTCCTAGATTGGAGATTTTGGCACTCATACATAAAAACTACAAGTCGTGTACTGTGTGTTAATATTCATGATATTACTAATATTTACTCAGTAAATTGCCCTGCAGAGCTTTGTGTGAGTTATTATTTTTTTACAGTATTCGTGTCCTACACTTTTAATGTCATGGTCAACCGTGAGGCAAACAAGCTTGCCTTAAACTTGGGTTATGTGTTACCAACAGTATATAGTTATGTAGACAATTGGATATTTTTTGCCGTTACAAATGGATTTTTTATGTCCACCAATGTACAGTTTTCAAATTCTTTCACCAAAAGAAATAGAAGAAATATTTAGATTGGTTAAAGATAACAAAGTAGGAACATACAATGGATTTTTTATGTCCACCAATGTGCAATTTTCAAATTCTTGCATTAAAAGAAAAAGAAGAAATATTTAGATTGGTTAAAGAAAAAAACAATTTAGACACCTGTGCTGTGTTAATTAAGCATACATAACTAGTGAGAGAAACATATTTCACCAAAATGTAGAGTGATTTCTTTTTAGTGTAACCCGAGAGGACATTACAGAATATTTGCACTTCAGCAGATATTGTTGGAGTTGGGGTGATATCTGATGGACATGCAGGGGCATATTAAGACATTACGACATGTCTAGATAATGTAGAGTGATTTCTTATTGATGATTAGACAAGTGGGCATAACAGAATATTTGCAATTCAGCAGATGTGGTTGGAGACACAGTTGGAATGATATCTGATGGACATGCAGGGGCATAAGACATTACAACCACCTAAGCTGATGGTGATCAATCCTGCCCATCCCCATTACAGTTGTGTATATAATAGATGCAGTTTATACTTGCTTGTGCTGCATTAATATCATCATTACCTAGTAACCTAGTAGCTACTTTGTTATTGTTAAGTACATGCAATTGCCATGCATTGCATAGTGCATATGTTGATGCAGGTTGCGCAACTGCTTATTGTGTAATATGTATTTAGGTATTATGCCTTTTATGTATTAACTATCAATGTAACTACTGAGAGAAAGAAATTTCACTGAGATCTGATAGATGTGTAGATGATGCAGAGTGATTTCTTACTGATGTAACACAAGGAGTGACACAAGTGGGCTTAATGGTATAATTGCACTTCTGCAGACAGTGTTGGAGGCACTATTAGGGTAATAGCTGATGGACATAAGAACATGTGTCTCATCAAGCTAAATAAGACAATCACCAAATTAGTTTTTTCTTATCTATTCTAATTTTTCAAGAAAGCACAGATTTCTACTTTCACTGCAGTTTGCTAGTATTCAAGATGCCTGGTTGCAAAAATAACTGTGACGCTCATTTGCATCAAATACAATTTGTATAACAGCTGAGGCATAACTTCCACTTTCTGCATAGTTGCTAGACTTTGTTCATTCACTAACTCACCTGACTTGCAGATTGCACTGTAATATCAATACATGTGTGGGTGAATTTCAAGGCTGTCTGCTGGGCAACATACTTGTTTGATTGCTAGCGTCTTTTCCTCTGGGTCTGTGCAGTGTTGTGTTGCTGTTTTACGCATGAATGTAAGTTAGCATTGTTTGTACAATTTTTACAGCTATCAGAAAAAAATGATGTTAGTAATGAACTGTTCTGGTATGTATTGTTTAGGTTAGAAAGATGTGCTTACAAATAAAGGCTACACGAGATGCATTTTCATTGCAGTTACTGTTAATCACAATTTTTGTTTGTTTTTTTTTTCAATTCAGGCAAAAATTTCTGATATTTTATTCGGCGGCCAGAGACTAAATACATGTATTAATAAACTAAATTGTTTTTCTACAACTGTATTATTTTTGTACATGTACTTTGACCTTTGTACTGCTACTGTACTCACTCTGCTCTGTCCTAGTCTATTCTTTGACTAATAGGCCTCAAATTATGTCACAATACTTTTTGGGCGCCGAGTAACCCACTAGCCGAAGTAGGACAATTGGCGTACATGGGCTAACCCAAGTAGGACGCGTCGTACATTAGAGACTGGTCACGAATTGAGTCGCTAGGCGTACTGGCACCGTCCGTTGTTCTTTTTTATGTAATAATAATTAAAAACGTCAATACACGTTGAATAATTTGTTATACTTATACAACTGATAAAATAAAAATGAAATAAAACAATTTTATTCTGAACTAGAAGAATTAATATTTGCCAATATTAATTTTCTTTGAAGTGAAATAAGTGCACTTTTTAGGCGATTGCAACATTTGCTTAAGGTATATCATTTTTTTGTCTTGCTTCACAGACATGTGATCCTTTTCACTCCCTCTAGGACAAATAATTGTTTTCCACTAAGTAAACGGGTTAGCGAGTTATGTGCCCTGCATAGTTTCTCTCTCTAAAGCATTAGAAACTTAGTTTAATATTATGATGATATTTATGGAGCTAATAATAATGATTATATTGTTGCAAAAATACATTTGCTAATTGTCAAGGACTATCCATCATTATTATAAAGTTACTTTTTTCTAAAACAAATTTAGTTTTATGTTTTATTGTGTCATAAATCTCGATTCTCGACAGAAATCGCTAGTGTCCTACTTGGGCTGCCCATGTACGACACTGCTTTCCCGCAAATTTAGCACATGCGTTTTACCAGAAGTGTCCTACTTCAGCTACTGGGTTCAGCTTCGGCGCCCTACAATACATCTTTCTTCACTTCCAGGTCTTGTGAAGGATCAAATTGTTACAAGTAAGTTGACACATCATAGGCTTAGAAATTTAAGAACTCTGCAGCTTTAAGATACTTTATTGCTGCAAAACTGCTGCTTGCTATCTGGTCGTGTTATGGTCGCTTTCGTAAGTCTAAGGCCTGCGTAAAGGTTTTGTTAATTAAATCATTTTGTTGTGAAGTTTGTAAGCAAAATTGTTTAATTAAATATTGACCTATTTATCGTACAGAATTAATATTATTTTGGTTATTTAGTCCACAAGCTAGTGAGTTGACTTATTTTGCAGTGTTCTTTAAACGGGCATATTTTAAATGCTGTCACACAGTTTAAGAAAAATATCGTTTTGAAACTATTATCAAAAACTACTCGTAATTATAATATATATATATATATATATATATATATATATTAACAGTTCTAATTTTTGAGAATTGTGCATATTCTTAGCATCTTTACTCATTTACACTTCAATGTATAAACTACTTTTGTGCATACAACTTTTTCAAGCCAGACACAGAGAACATAATAACTGTCGAGAACTACGCTTCTCGAGTAAAAGTGCTTATTCATGGTTACAAGTATCTTTCCTAAAGCTGTTTTCATAGTGTACATATAACTCTATGTAAACTACATAGAGAACTACGCTTCTCGAGTAAAAGTGCTTATTCATGGTTACAAGTATCTTTCCTAAACCTGTTTTCATAGTGAACATATAACTCTATGTAAACTAGTTTTGTATTCAATTAGTCGTGTAATCACTGCATATAGACTTCCTTCTCAGAAAGGACATAACTTTGCGTTTTGGCACTCCAATTCCTCCTTATGGAGGATAATCCGTAGCCAATTTTCCGCATGTAGTTGCTATATTTACATTTCGTAGTGTTTATGCAAATTGTTTCATTCATGCTCATTTTGACGTAGTCATTAATTTAATGTAGCCAATGGCTTTTAAGTAGCATTTTTGCTCTATTTTTCTTTCTGTATAAACGTAGCATTTAACTGTATTTATTCACATTGCCATTATGATGTAATTGTTCTTTTTCATATAATCCTTGTATATATCACTAGTGAAATGTTTGTGTAATGTAAGAATAACTATGTGCATATTTTAACTTTATCGTTCTGTAAACGGAATTTCGATATTGACAAACTTTATTTGAATCACATATTTGCACCTCGCGTAATTGAACTTTAAAAAACAAAAGGGTTTTCAGTTGCCCAGTAATTGCTTTCCCCTTTTGTAAAAAGCTAAAAAGATTAAAAGTTCTTAAGTATTTACAAAAACAAATCTAAGCCGTGCACAACACACAAATCAATTTATGTATTTTTTTAATACACATTTTGTGACAATAACTGTGATGTTGTTGTTGTTGTTGCTATAATAACTGTAGAAAATATATTTTGCAAAAATTGTTACTGTTGCTGTTTCTGTACTTGGTGATAGTGGTGTTTATATGTAAATAGTTATGATAATTACTTAAACGGTATTTTCACTTAGGTTTGCACCAGTTTTGTGTATTGGTGAGTCGCTGTAACGCATTTCAGAATGGCTTCTGTTTTCTCTAACTTGACTTTTCCATCTGTAGAAGATGTGACTAGTTGGATCAGTCAGCATCCAGTTGCTGTTGGATCATCATTGGTTGCAGGTGCATTATGCTCTCAGCTTCGTTTTCAATTTTTTCAGTTTGAATAAATAGCATCATTTATTGTGTTGTAAATGTGAGGATGAAAAAGAAATGTTGACAGTGCTCTTTTGTTTTTATAATTTACAGATAGATTTGCTAGTTTTTGATTGATTGAATATCTTTATTGACATAAACATATGATAATAACAATGTAATAATTCATGTGTTAATTAATACTGTAAAATGTTATTAAAGCTGTTTCCAGCCCACTTGGGCTTACAAGTCAATTTCATGAAAATTTATCACATAATAACTGTGCAGTTCATTTACATAGAATATCAAATAAAAGAAAATATATAATATGGAATTTTAACATATACCTGAATGGACAAGTCATGTATTAAATATATATCTTGCTTTGCCTCATTCTAAAAATCTTATAAGCATATTTTGCAGTCCTAAGGACATTCTCTTCTGACATAATATATTTCCATTTATTTACATTATCTAATTGTTCCGGGTCCATGTTAATATCTTGGAAAAATTAGTGTAAGCTAGTAATCTTCAAATTTGACATTTTGGTTGATAACAGTTTTTCATCAGATTTTTTATGCTGAATCTGAACACTTCGATTGCACCAACTGTAACAGTCAAAGAATTCTAGGTAAAGTAAGCATGATGTTTCAATGTAAGCAAAGTATAAGCATGATGTAAACAAAATTAGCATGATGTTTAAATGCACTAATAAGTATTACCAAGCAGTCGTGCTTAAGAATGAATACCTGGGTTATCTAACTGAATAACAAAAACTTATCTCATCTCGAATATACGGAGTAAATAGATCTTTAGATTTTCTGTGTATCAAACTCAGAAAATGGAGTGACACAAGGGCATAGCCACATCTTTTTGACCCACTTGGTGAGCTTGTGCTTGTCTTTAGTATTTCTTGGGCAGCAGATTGGTACTAATGTAACCATATATAGTGCGATTATTGCACGAAATGCCCGTACATAAAAATTGCGGCTTAGTAACTGCCTATCACAGCTTATGAATGTTCCTGATAGATCTCGCTAAAGATAGTTTCCCAGAGGACTGTCTTCTGTCTGTCTTCATCAATTTTGTTTTTGTTTTCAGTTTTTGGATTGGTGGCTATTAGAAAATGGGCTGCTGGCGGTCGCTGTACTAGTAAAGCCAGACTTGATGGTAAAACAGTCATTATTACTGGAGGTAACTCCGGCATTGGATATGAAACAGCAAAGGACCTGGCTAAACGTGGTATGGAAAAATGATCACTTATAAGACTCAAATAAAATTGAGCCTCTCTGCTTATTGAAACACTTTAAAGACATCAACTTTTTGCTATTTTCTTCGCTGATATGTTGTTAACTATTCGACTATCTATGACAAGGATATTATCAGGGAGACACTCTGTGCTATGAAATGACCTTGTCATCATGCTAAAATTATAAATTACTTAATATCTTTGATGGCAGCTATTATTCTTGTGGCTGCTATTTTGGCATCAGCTGGCAATGTGAAAACAAAAGTGGATAGCCACTCTCAAGGATGAAAAGCCAACAATCTGTTACATGTATAACCTTTTGTTAATATTCTCTATAAAAATTGTAATTTATGGGAAGCTTAATATCTTTACAAAGTGTTTAAGTTCACCTTTGTACACTGTATAATGATGTGTGCAACTATGTGTAACATTAATTTAACATTTGCACAATTGCACAAAATTATCTGAACAGTACATTACAAAACAAGCACTATTTGTTAAGCATAATTGCATCAGTAATGGTGTAGTTGCATAGTCACGGTTAGTTAATTTAGATTTGTCTAGATTTGTTTTACAAGCACGCACAGTTATAAATGTGACTTATATATAGTGAAATATGCACTGCATAATTAACCTTGTGATTAAGAACACATTACTACAAACGTAATGTCTTGATGTCGTAGGTATGGTGATTGTGGAGGTAATGCTAAATATGTTCTTGTGATAAACTCTTATACTTCTTTACTAGATTTAATAATTCAAAATTCTTTCAGGTGCTCGAGTAATACTTGCTTGTAGAAGTAAAGAGAGAGGCGAGGAGGCAGCCAACAAGATTAAAGAGGCCACTGGGAACAATAATGTCATATTTAAGAAGCTTGATTTGGCTTCATTTGCATCTGTCCGTGCCTTTGCTGTTGAGATTTTAAAAACAGAAGCAAGAATAGATATTTTAATCAACAATGCAGGTAAAATATTATACAACATTATCAAATCAAATTATTTATATGTTGCTGCACATTTGGGACCAAATGCCCAATAAATATAAAACATATTGTTGCTGAGAAGTCAGTTTTACTGTGCGAGTTAATAAATGATTTATGCATTAATGTCAACATATTGTTTAATTTAATTTTCCAGTGTTTAGTGATTATCGATGTAAACACATAATTGTTTCTTAACAGTTAACAGATTAAAATGACCCACTCATCTTCATTTATGTTTCAGCACATATTGCACTGTACATGCAGACTCAGCAATGGCCATGTAGCAAGTGAATCATTTGATCATTTTTTACTTATTTTTCAGCATGGATGAGTCCATATATGAATGCTGAAGATAGCAATGAGATGCACTAGCTAGTTACTTATTTAAACCATTTTCATTTATTCTTTTGCATGGGTTAGTCCGCATACAAAAACCGAAGATTCAATAGCTTGCAAATCATTTTACTGTTTTACGTTTGTTATTCAGCTTGGATTGGTCCATATACGAAGACAGAAGATGGGAATGAGATGCAGTGGCAAGTCAATCACTTGAGCCATTTTCTACTGACAAATCTTCTACTGGATAAGATTAAAGCTTCGGCACCTGCCAGGATTATCAATGTCTCTTCATTGGCACATAAATGTAAGTCTAGCAAATGCTTAGTTAATTATTTGTACTTTGAAACACATGCTTGCCTAACACCTAAAACTATTTACATCAGTGCTGTTGATGATGAATTGTTAGCATTATAAAATTCTTCACCACACTGTGTTATGTACTGCCCAGTTGAAGTCTCAACTTGGTAAAAACTATGTTTTTACGACTTAACTAAGGAGTCTTCTGTTCTCTAGTAATTTTTGGGTATTTACCACATTGTATAATAGTGTACTTTTGCATGATTTTCTACAAAGTTAGTAATTAGTTATTATTGGTATTAATTTGGACACATCGTTTTTCATCGACCAGCTTGATGCAGGGAATTATCGCTGCATAATTTGGAGTGTTACTAGTTTTTTCATTTCCACCTATATGTAATTTACAAAATTAATTACTAAATGTTTCAGTTCAGATTGATCAGTTTATAAAAAATCAAGCAATTTAAAAACAATAGTAGTTTTCAAAATCATGCACAGATGCTAACAACAATCAGAGATTATATTCACTAGCTACTAGGTGCAACAAATGCACAGGTATACTTTTAATCTTAAAATTCGAATTCATTTGCAAGCACTATAGTTTGACATTTCAGTTATTCATCTTAGTGGTATCCTCTGGTATTACAGTCATGCTCTAAACTACTAATGTTTGTTAATTGTCGCACAGAAACACTGCACATTGTAAATTATTATTCCTTCTTATTTCCCAAATTCAATATTGTCAATGTTGATGTAATAGATAGCTCACTTACTACCAAGTGTAGTTTGCTTGGATACTAGTCGCACTACATTTTGAAACTTTATTGCAACAAAGTCATGTCTTCCTGAATTTTTCAGTAGCTGTACACTTTTTCTATATCTATATATCTATATGTGTATATAATTTTAGTACTTATCTGCCTTTCTAAACTTTTATTTTCTTTATAACACAAGTGAAATTATTAATTTAAATACAAATTAATTGTCTTTTCCTGCCTCTGCCACAAAAAAGATAGTCAACAGGTTCTGAAGAAAATCTGAGAGAGTCATTGACCTCCTAGTAGCTTGTTGTTGAGCAAAGATTTTTTTGGTTATTTCAATTTAGAATGTCCATTTAATTTTGTTCATTTTGATAGTAGACCCACTTGGTTTACCAGAGTTGTATATTCTAGAGAGATTTTCATGAATCTATTGCACCAACTGAACACTGTGTATGCTCTCAAATTCTAGTAATCCATGACCAACAAATGTTTGGAGTAGATGTCTGAAACAGAGAAATGTGAAATACAGAATGATGGCAATTAAACTAAAGTGCTCAGTGACCACATACTTATTTTCAGTGTAACAAAAGTTTTTTTGTACTTGATTGACGGCTAAATCAGTATCACTTGCGTTCGTGTGTTATTAAATTTTGCATTTTACCTTTGAATGCTTGATTATTCTTATACAGTGTGTCATTAGTTATTTACTTTTGTACCATTCTGAGAAAAAACAATACGTTATTTAAATGTCTGATTGCGCGCCGGATTGCCTTTTTTCCCTAATGTTTGCATGTTTGTTATCTGTTGTGCTAACTTGTTAACATTGCAACCCTAAAGCAGGCCGTTACCTGGTTTTTTATTGTTCTTTTGTTGCAAGATTGTCACTTGCATTGTAGGAACTGCACATATCACAGTGAACTAGCAAGCTAGCTGCTGAGTTTTTCTTTAATTTTTGTAAAGTGAGGACTATTAACTGTATCTGGGTGAGTTATTTATTTAAACATAATTATCAACCTACTGACGGTGTATAGCACGCCAATATATAAATTAACTAGTTTGGGGTTAATAGGGATTTATGATCCTGAGGGACTGTCATCCAAATGTTGGACAATGATGACCAAAGCCTAGGTATTTGTTTTATTATACACAACTAGAGATTCCAAATTAAATGAATTATTATCAAGTTTGTTAAACTTCCTTGCCATTTGCCATTGTGTCATGGCAAACCTTGAATTGTCTAGGCACACCTAGCAAACTTGAATTGTCTAAGTCGTGATAATATTCCTAAATTTGCATAAAATATAGTTTTGTATTATCCTTGGTAAAGCTTTCTTTTATAGTATGCTGTCACATTTAGCTATGCTGCATGAGGTATGTTTAAATATAGGTAGAAGACATACTACACAGTTTTTGACTGTAGTGGCTTTAAGGCTTGTGGGTGCTCAGTAAAAAGTACAACATTACATTATAGTGCTAAATTAGAGTAAATGGAGTATTTTGGTTGTGAAATATAACATTCTTAGATACTTTTTGGCTTCATTTTTCTACTTTTTTTGTTTTGCTGATTCTGTTTCTGTATTTTTGTTTCTGTTATTATTTTGGCATCTGCTCACTTTTTGCCTTTGTTTGAGATACTGAATTATAGTTCATCTGTGCATTGATTTTGTCAATGTGTCACCTAAAAATTCTTTGCATTTATTGATAAAATCAAAAGAATACTGCTTGGGGATTAGTACTTATAAGCCTGCCCTATAATACGAGAATGTCTTGTAATGTTTCTGCATTCCATGTTACGTATAACCATACTGAAGTGATGTTAGAAATCAATTTTTAATTTTTTTCTGCTGTTTGTATAACTTAGAGATTATTCCACCAATGTGGATTTGCTAGATTAATGCTGCTGCTTCGAGAGTTGTAGCTGTTCTAATTTTGCAGGGTCAAAGGGAATCCAGTTTGATGATATTACTTTGGAGAAATTCCGAGACAAGCGTAATTATGATGTAATGGCTTATAGCCAAACAAAGTTGGCCAACGTTATTACAGCCAACCAACTAAGTGACCATTTGAAAGGTTTGTAACAAGTACATAGTTAAATTCCTGTTATGATTGTTGGCTTTTTAAGACATTTGTGTTTGTTTTATTATCTAATTGATTTGTTTTAGTCTAGAAATGCCCAGAGTCGAAATCTATATTATATTACGGAACTTTGTTGATGTCATTTGTTGTATACATACCATCTGGTACTCTTATCCATTCTCTGAATTTGAGGGGAAGGCATTAGTTTCTAAAACTTACAGTAGGTTGGAAGCTTACAGTGAAAGCGGCAGAAGTGCCATGGATGCCAATGGAAGTGAAATGATACTGTAAGATGGTACTGCGAGACTACAAGTCAGCCAAAGACTCGTACTTTTTAATAAAATTAATTGCCATATCACTGTACATATATCGTACCAGTGACTAATATGTAATCTACCAATAAACTGCCAAACAATATGATTAATTTGATGGAAATGTTACAGGTTTTCTGTAATGAAAATTGTTTTAGTTAATAAACTTATCACTTCCCTCTGTAATGCTGTTATAATATTATAATACATGCAGAGCTCTGTGCTATTTTTAACCTAGTTCGTGCTTGTCAGTCTGATTGTTTATTCGCTGCTTCTCAGCCTCGATCTCAGCAGGGTTTCGAAAGGTCAGTCTCGGTCCTGATCTCGATCTTGTAACTTTAGATGGGCAGAGAAATTGCAAACACTGCCTGGTGCATTAAAAGAAGAGTGCACTCCCTTTGGTTGAGCTACATTAATAAATACTGTACAATGTTGAAAACCTTGTTTAGACTTTATCATTTTAATTTGACATGTGGCAGTGTACAAGTAAGAAGGGTGAGTATGTAGGGCTTCCAGAAAAACATCTACTTTGTTGCAGCTTGTTTTACATAAAATTACAAAGATCAGCCAGGCAAACTCTCGAACACTAAAACTGTAATTTAATTTAGTTTTAAATTGTAGATTTGCTAATAAGTTTTGCAATTTTTTATTTTTTTAAGTAACACCATAAAATCATAATTATATTGTTCTTTTCTAGGAACAGGTGTCACTGCTTACTCACTCCATCCGGGTGTCATTACCACGCCAATCTGGAATACACGGCTGATATACTTGTTTAGCTGGATTATGAAGCGAAGTAGTGAAGGAGCTCAGACAACTATTCATCTTGCAGTTGCCGATGTTGAAGAACATTCTGGAAAATATTTTTCGTATGTCATCAAAGTACTAATGATATTGTTTTCTTGCTTTAGATAGTGTTGATGATAGTTGATGATGACAATGATGACGATGACGACGATAGATGATAATGATAGAGGATGGTATTTAGTTGAATTTATTGGCAAAATGTGAACAATTGTTTCTTCACAATAACTTAATTTAAAGAGAATGATATAGTACTGAATGATTTATAACATCTGAAGTATTTGTAATATCTATAACGAAAACTCGTGCAAGAACGAAAGTAGAAAGTACTTAATTAGACTGTAACATGTTAAAGTCCCTATGTTACAGTTTGAAATGTGCACATTTATTGGCTTAATTGTAACTAAATGTAATTCTAATTTCATTGCCATTACCAAAATTGACTTTTACAAAATTATCTTGTTGTCTGCATTACTCTAGACACTGGCCAGAAAATGTGAAGCATCTTTTCTTAAAATTCTTCTTTCACAGTTCACTTTTAAACAAGGATGCATATCATTCTGACACTAACATACATCACTTGATACTTGTACTTTGCTAACCAACACTTACTGGCATAATAACAGAAGGTCTTATGGCGGCAGCTTAATTTTTTGACAGTTGTTTGCAGTCATTACCATGACAACATTTTGGTTCACAATTTTGAGATTTAAAAACATTTCTAGCAATGTTTTTGTATGACTGAAAGTTTTAAAACACTGTGTTCTTCACAACTTTAAATAGAAACAAGTTTAAATACATTATTTTACATTTTTAAAAATTCTCTGATTTATATAGTTTAAATAAAACCTAAATTTCAACTCAGCATTATTATTTGCACTGCGAACAGGCTAATTATCTCCGAATTATAATATGTTACAGTGATTGTGCTGTTAAAGAGCCATCTAGAGATGCCTATAATAAGGAGGTTGGTAAAAGACTATGGCAACTCAGTGAAACTATGACAGGATTAAAGGAAAGTGAGCAAGCAGATGGAAAATAGTCACTCAATGGATCTTAAATTATGTAAATCCAACTGTCATCGTACAGTACCATTTAAAAAACGTTTGAGGGCACATTCTTGTAAAAATTATTCTGATAAATTCCAACTGTTGTAGACCTCAATAATATCTTTCTAGTAGGTGACTAATTTTGTAGGTTTTGTGCAAGATTCGTAAATAGTAATATTTTATTAGTATTATATTTTCTTAATTGTACAGCTTTAACTATGATGTTTTACTGTACACCTCTATTGAAAACACTTTGTTTGAAAGAGTGCTTTGTAAATATAATAATAATATTATTATTAAACAGCAAATAAAAACATTTTATTTCACTTTATCTTTTGTCATAAATACAGTAATTCTTGAAGTAACATTTGTTTACACTTTCACTATTTACAGTTAGTATAATTTTTTGATGTTAGAATGATTAATTTTTTCATGACTGTATATGTAACTGTAAGTTATAACAGACTTTGTAAAGTGCATCGAGATCACCTGATGTGCTGTATAAATAATAAATTATTATTGTTGAATTAAAGCCTGGTATTTTATCTTCTTCATTAAATAGTAAATGATTGTCGTATGTCCCGTGTTCTTTCTTTGTGTTCATTTTGTCATAACAAATGTAGCAGTTACTAATTATTTTTCTTAATTTCTTATCAAACTGACAAGACTACTTGAAAATCTTTTGACTTTGTTCTTGACTGAAATTCTGAGATTAAAAGATCGTCAACCTTGATATGCTTCGTTGACAGCAAACAAACAAGAGGTTACCAACTGAAACTAAGAAACAAAGATTGTGCAGGAAGATTGGAGAAGTAATTATTGTGCTTCTATGATTATAACTTTTGCAACAAAAGTGGCTGGTTTGCAAAACAGGCAACAAAATAACAACGTTTGCAAAACTGTGACTAAATTTAACAGGTGGCATGGATGGTACCAGCAATGGCAATTTTTTTAGCGCATGTGGTAGAACTTTTTCAATCATGTTTCAACTAATTTTTACCAGACTAACAAGTCGGTTGATGCCACTGCCATTTCTCTTTTGTCAGGTGAATTGAATAAGGCTTTATTGTTCTCAATGTATGAATTTTTTTGTTTTTCTTAATTATCCTAAAAAAACACCGAATATTATGCTATCTCATTGACATCACTGTTTTACAAGTTGTGTTTCAATTTTGTTGCGTCTGTTTTTTTAGGGTGTCCAAAATTTGAATGGGACGATTTAAACTATGAAAGAAGAAAATATGTTTTATATGGACAAGGGTCCTACAGTCAGTCAAAACTAGCTAATGTTGTCTTCACTCGTCACCTGGCTACACTCTTAAAAGGTAATATATTAAAATAGCCTATTTACTAGTAGGTCATCATTTTATAAGCGTAGAGAGATACAAACTAGCACAATTTACACATGTTGCTCCTTTGTAACTCTTCTTCAAAGCATAACTAGAAAAGACATAATTGCAATCCACAATAATATCCCTTATTTATAATTATTAAGTTCATGTAATGTTTTGTTTGTTGAAGATGCTTGTAATTTCAATTTCAATTTTTTCAAGTTCGTGCAATGTTTTGTTTGCTGAATATGCTTGTAATTTCATTTTCAATTTTTTCAATTTTATTTATTTCACATCAATAGTATATCATAGTAACATACATATAATAATTGCATAATCATTGCACAATTTTAGTTCCAATTAATACATTTTACATACATATAATAATTGCATAATCATTGCATAATTTTAGTTCCAATTAATGGATATAATTATAACAATTAGTATCTATTTATGATTATACTACTGTAGCAATTCTAGAAGTTTATAATAGCTTGTAAGATCAGCTGAATGTGAAACAGAAACAAGGAGGAGGAGGAGAATCTGTAATGACGGCATTTCTCGTGGGTGATAGTAATTAGTAACTTATGCAATACGAGTAAGAAGCGCACTTAATTTTGGTAACGTTGCGAGACTGATACTAAGGCGGTTTATGTGTACCTGTTTCTGAATACAAAGCTTACTGAAAGATCAATTAACCTTTCAATGCTTTTATTCTACTGACAGACAATCTGAGTAAGCAAGAAAAAAAGAAAAAAAATACATTGCAATAGTTAAACATGGCCATTTCAAGAATTACAGCACAAGTTTTTGGTATCAAACAGTAACCCCATAGTAACTGCAGTTTTCACTGTCTATAAGAGTTTGTGCACAAGATATCACCAATTTGAGTAATCACAATTGAGCTCAGAAGTAAACTGTTACTTATCTCTGGAGTGAGCGCTCACCACGTCAGTCCATTGGCAATCACTGGGGGTACACCCGCCATCTCTCCAAGGAAGGAATACTATCTCCAAAACATCGGATACCATGCTCGACAGTACTAGATGCCAGTCCGTCCACACCATGACAACAAGTGCTGGATTCCTTATACTGTGTAGAAGGCTCAAAGTCGTTTTTTTCTCCACTCAATTGCATCACAACACATTGTCCATTAGGATAGTATTACACCATTTACCACTGTCCAGAACTTTTCACAATAAAACATCAGTTCAGCCAATTTCAACAGATGAATCTCAGGTTTGCCCTCAAAATTATAAACCCAACATTTTAACTGCCATCATTTTCCAGACTATTCTACACACTTCTCAATATCAAAGGCACATTTTCCTGCTACTGGAACATTTTACTACATTTCAAGGTAGTTTGATACTTTAGACAGGTAACTATAACACTATATAGGCTGAATGAGAAAGCAAAACACCCCTGTAATAAAGTAATAAGGCCGAAGCCAACACACTTTCAAAATGACCTGCATAACACTGACATTTAGGTTACCTTTGGGGCAGATGTAGTTCATGGGTGCCTAGTACATTATTACAACAACAGCAGCAAAAAATAAAGTAAACTATGCAGGTAGTTTCCTTATACAAAAACAAACTAAATTAAGCCCCTTCAATCGAATAAAACATTTATCATTGAACCGAATTTGTATAGTATAATGTACAAAGGTGGTTGCTTGTAATGTGTAAGAACAAACTTTAGCCAAGGGGTGGACATAGTCTGGTCCATCACAGAATCTATACACAAAAGTATGTAGAAAAGGAATAAGTAAAAAAATGTTATGCCTAAAATGAAGAAAGAACAGAATAAGATATGAGAATTATAGTTATTATGACAGCTTCAACATGCAACCATGTGTAATAATGAATTCAGTAAATGATACAATTAAAAATAGTTGCGTACTTTAGACGAAAAATGTTTGTTTTTTAATGGCTATACTGTGTGATTTTTATTATTATTATATTTATTCGATTTATAGGTTATAGTAGCAGGAAAATTTGTTTTTCAGGTATACAGGTCTTGTGAGGTTAAACATATTAGTTGATTTAAATGTCATCACTGGTGCTATATGTTTTTTCAGATTCTGGTGTTGTTGTTAATGCTTTACATCCTGGTGCAATATGGACTAACTTGGGGAATGCAATGCCATGGCATTGGAGATTGTTATTTATACCATTAATGCCACTGGTCTTGTTTGTGAAATCTGGCAAACAGGGTGCACAAACCAGTATCCATCTAGCTGTATGTGAAAAAACAAGTCAGGTCACTGGAATGTATTTTTCGTAAGTACTGTGCTTCGTTCTGTGCCATGTTGTGTACGAATTAAATCTTTTGCCGAAATAAGCTTTAAGTACATCCACTGCTGGTACTTATTCATTGTGTGTGGCTAGCAAATATGTGTCGGGTTCTCATATAGGTTATTAGTATGTCATCTTCAGTTCTCGCCTGTTGTGTATATATTTGGACCACAAATTTTGATTATCTTCTATTATTGTAATACATTATATTGTTGATTTTGGTATTGTAGTTTTATTACATTATTCACGCCCGTCTCCTATGACACTGCTTGTAACAGTTGTTGAAGCAATACCAATACAAAAGTTGCACCGTGCCATTTGCTATGCATATAAAAATTGAATTTTTGTAGTGTTTTAGTAAGTTAATTTACTTGTTATTAATTTAACAAGTTAATGCAGTATTATCTTTTTTATTCAGGGATTGTGCCATAGCTAAACAGTCAGAAGTTTCTAAGAATGACGAAGTAGCAGCAAAATTATGGGAAGTTAGTGCACAAAGTGTAGGATTATAATTTATATAATTTGTAAATTGTCATTCAATTAAACCTGCTTCAATTTAATTATTTTCTGTGAAGTTAAGTTCTGTGAAGGACAAATCATATAATCATGCTGTACATCTTTGATTGTCTTTTCCTTGTAGCATGTGTTTTTTCTTAATTTATTGATTTATTTTTGTTTTAAAAGCAATATTAAATTTTGGTTTATTCTTAACAGTTATTGTTAATTTGTTAATGATATTGTTGTTTAGTAAGTAACGAAGTCCATAGTGATAAATGTAGCACATGTAAACTTGATAATCATTATGTATAGTTAGTTTTATTAAACAAATATCAAAAAGCGGCATGTCTGGCAATGCACGAACACTTTTGATAATAAAGTTTTAATTTCATTTACCAAATTCAACATTTTGATTATTACTTATCATATTGTGTTTCTGATGCCTATAATGTGTAATGTATATGTGTGTATGTACGTGTTCATTTATAGCTATGTTGTTTAATTTGGCGATCAGTGGTTCACATATATTGGTTTGTTTTTGCAGTTGCTCTGTGCAGTGGCATAGCAAGTGCTTGCGGCACCCAGGGGCAAAAAAAATTCTGGTGCCCTACCCTTTTAATGTTTTGATCTTTTGTTTCATGGATGAAGCCACAAATTGTACGTGTTTTTGCGTACCTGAGTTCGGCTTTTTTTTAAATGACAGGATAAAGATAAACGAATTTTTTCTAAGCATAACTCTTCTATGCGTAAGTTGCTCATAACACTGCAATCCTTAAACATTCAGCTCCAGCATCAATACATGCAAAGATTATGAAAGATACAGAACAAGTCACAATAATACAATTGACATTTAGAGAATAACGCCAATGTTTCCCCCAAAATTATCAACCTGCTAAGCCACACGACACCCTACACACCATTTAGTAACAACAGCCTTTTTCTAGGTTGTATGTAGTAAAATCAGTTATGATGATCTCTGCTACGCAATTTTGTTATAGTATGAAAACTTTTGTTAATTGCTTTCTTAATGTCGGATTAGTAATTAATAATTAACAGTCGTTGAACTCTAGAAGAATTTTGCGCCCTCTCGCCCTTGTGTCTGGGGCCATTGCCCCCTATTGCTTCCACCTTGCTATGCCTCTGGCTGTTTGGCCATATGCAAAATACATTTTCGTAGCTTCTTTTTTAAAAAAATTTCCTTTTAACTTCTGTCATATTGCCAGTAGCTCTCTTCATGTTTTCTTAATTTTCTAATGACTTCAAACGAAGTTCTAATAACATGAATAATATTACAATCAGCAATACAGTAAAACCTCTTTATATGGCCCACTTTTAGACTCCAGAAAAAATTGGTGTTGAACGAGTTTGGAATTATAATGAGGTGCATGTCACACATGTCTATTGAAATATAGACATTTTGTTTTGCCAGAAATGTGGGCATTAAGCAAGGTTGGGAGTAGTACAAGGGGGGTGCAGTGTTATAACGAGATTTGACTGTACTTCATTAACCTTTTTTGTTGCGGTATACATTTGTAGCACTATGTAAGCACCTAGAATTATCTGCAACTGCCATCGGAAAGGAAAATTTGAATGTCCCTTTCAAACACGTCTGTAGTTGGAACTGATGCTGCACATGCAGTACTTGATAAGCACAGTAATGGACGAAGTGAAAGCTTTGTTTCTAAGGAAAGCTTAAGCATAATCATATATAAATATCTACTGACATACTACGAGCCTACTCTACATTGATAGACAAATCCATACGAATCTCCAAAGTCTATGCAATAATGCAAATTCATTAAACTACAGATGTTGGTAATTATAAACCTACAATGTCAACAAAATGAGCTTTACATTGTTATCCATTGCATTGAAAAACATGACATAACTTCTATCTTTTGGCTAATGCTGTATAGCAAAAATCTGTTTTTGAGATTGTTTAATATTTGTTCAGTAAATCTTGCGAATTGTGTGTTCACAGCATATTTTCGAATATTGAATATATTAATTGTGTGTTGCAGTTTCAAAACCAATAGATTGGGAAGATTTGAACTATGAAAAACACGAGTATGTTGAATCGTCCTTGAAAGGCGGCTCGGCATATGACCGGACAAAACTTGCAAACGTTTTGTTCACAGACTATCTTGCAAAGAAACTACAAGGTAAGAAAGATACAGTTGTTGCCGTTTATTAGACTCATGGTTAATAGAATCAGTTGCATGATTAACTCAAAAACTGAGTCAATAGTTTGCTCCTTCTATTCAAATGTATATAAAACTGTCAATAATAGATTCTAATGACTCCTCCTAATTGACTCAGTATTTTTGCTTCGAATGTAGGAAAGTTTGGTACAAGTAATTTTGGTACCGGGAAAATTTGGTACTAGGAATTTTTGGTGTGCGCTAATTTTGGTACTGGTAAATTTGGTACTATCATCTCAAGGTACAAGGAATTTTTCGTACTAGAAAAATGTGGTACGAGGAATGTTTGATACGAGGAAAATATGATGCCAGGATTGTTTAATACCAAGAAATATTGGTACAAGGAAGTTTTGTACAGTAGTCGCTGCTTAATAGACTCACGGTTAATAGACTCAATCGCTTAATTGACTCAAAAACGCCTGGATCGGGCCGCTTCTATTCAAATATACATAAAAGCTATCGGTAATTGACTCAAATAACTTCCTTAATTAACTCAATATTTTTCCTTCATGTACTTAAAATAAGACATTTGTATGTGCCCAAACAGCCTTTCCTACTTTTATGTCATCTTTACATCCCTTTTGTGCATTATATATATATAGAAACAAAGACCTAACAGTTAAGGAGAAACTGAAAATTTTAGTGCAGTACGATAACTTCCAAAGATGGGACAGAGGTGTGCAGCAGCGCAGGTGAAAATTTCCCAAAGTACTCTCGGCAGAATATTGATAAAACGATTTGAAATTGAGCTGTCAGCAAACCAAAATGAGAATCTAGCATCTAAGAGGCGATGCACAGGAAAAGACTGTAAAGTGGAGTCAGCATTAAAAGTGTGGTTTACAAATGCACAAGAAAAAGATGCTCAGGTGAATGCTCCTTTAAGGCATCAGAAAGCAGAAGATCGGAAAAGAAGAATTTGTTGCAACAGAGGGGTGGTTTCAGCAATGGAGAAAGCGTGAAAACATCATGTACAAATGTATCCATGGTGAGAAAAAAGATGCTGATGTTCCAGCTGCTCAAAATTAGATGGAAGAGTGGCCAAAAATTATTGCAGTATGTTCACCCAACATTTACAATGCGTATGAAACTGAACTTTATTTTAAAGCTTTGCCTGAGCACACCTACTTATTTGGGAATGAGAATGCAAAAGGGTGTAAGATTTCAAAAGAACGTGTGACAGTGCTATGCTGTGTAAGCATGTCAGGAAAGAAGGAAAAACTGCTGGTGATTGGAAAAAGCAAGAATCCTGCTATGTGAAGGAGCTTTTGAGGATTCCAAACTAGCAAATATTCTCTTCACCTTTAAACTGGCAAAAAAGTTGTTAGGTATTTTTACTTCTCGTACAATGATAACCAAAGTTACATGAAACAGTGTCTGTGAATTATTTATTGAGACTAAACAGTACGTGCTCATTCCTGGTGCACTAGACATTGTCCTGCAAAATAACTATATCCACTTACTAATTCATTTTAATAATGTGTAATGCCTAAGAAATAGCACAGGACTGCCAGGGAATCTTTGAAAAACAAATCAACTTCACAAGATTGCATTCTCATTATGGAGCTGTTTGGAAAATTTTTACGCTATGTATTCAAATTAGTTAATAGTCATTTATCTTGTTTTGACCTCAAAATGGTGGGACTGTCATCAAAAATTGAGCTTAAAGCAGAAACATTCTATAGCTGTCACTAAAACTGACTCAAAAAACTCTAGTTGATCTGGGCTGACCATAAGTGCCATCCTGTTTTTCTTCAAGAATGAGTGGTGACAAAAAATGTGTTTGCTGACCATACCAGTAATCTCAATAAAGATTATATATTTTTGTTTTTTAATGTTAATTAAAAATAATGTTTTTTCTTCGTAAAATTTGTATTAATTTAATGCTTTCTGTAAAAATATCATTGTATGCTCATGGTAAATTTAGCAATAAATTCTAATTCTAATTCTAAATAAATGAAGATTATGTATAAAAAAAACTGAAGAAAGATAGGTACATTTATTAACAAGCTAAATTATTTTTGCGACCATGTCCTTGTACTTGTACTTTGACCTCTGTGTTGCTACGCTGTAGTACTAATAACCACCAGACTCACTCACATATAGCTTCCAGTCTTGTATAAGATCAAAGTGTACCACTTTGCTGGATAGTGATCAGTAAGTTTTCAGGACACATTTTTGCAATTTTTTTAATAAGTTTAGAAAGATAAGAATTTGCAGTTTAAAATGTGTTGTTGTGGCAAGATATGCTTGAATTGAAATTTCTAAGCAAGATTGTTTTGGTAATTGTATGTTTGTTACTGATACAGCAGTTATATTGTTAATATACAGTTAAAGAAAAATCTCATTTGAAACTGATATAGAAAGTAATCGTTCGATGATTCTTTACAAATATCAAATGTTCTACCAAGTGTCATAATTGGCATTTTTAACGTCTGTTATACAGCTTTTTACGTCTTATATTGTAAGTTACTTTTAGGTACTAAAAATGTAGTTGCTATAGTAATTGTAGCAAAAATATTTTACATAAAATAAGTAAAACGACTCCTGTTTCTTTATCTGCTAAAATGTGCTGCTCATACCCATAAATAGTTGCGAAAATAACTTAAACAGTATTTCCACTTAGGTTTGCACCAGTTTTGTGCGCTGATGAGTCACAGTAACCCATATCATCAATATGGCATCTGTTTTATTTAATTTGACTTTTCCGTCTGCAGAAGATGTGACAAATTGGATCAGTCAACATCCAGTTTTTGTTGGATCATCATTATTTGCAGGTGGATAATAGCTTTAGCTTGACTTTCAGTTTATTGAAGTTGTAGATACTATTGATTATTATGTTGCACACATACTGTTAAAAAAATTAGCTTGTTAATTAATCTTTTTGTTTTGTAGGTTGCAAAGTTGCAAAGTGGGCTCTTGCTAGTTTGATTTAGGCAGTTTGATTGTTAACAGATTTTCAGTAGATTTATTTTTCAGTTTATTCTGAATCACAATATTTCGATTGCACTTTAGGCTTTGGATATTCGCAAACTAACAAAATTAGCTTTTTTGCTGCATACAAAAACTGCCAAATGACTATGATTAATAGATATTATTGAACAGTCTTCATTGAGAATGAGTCCATGATCATAGAAATGAAATTCTATAATCAGGATGGATTTTTAGAAATAAAAATTGTTAATCGAGATGCTGAAACATAGAGGGAAAAACCGTATCTTTTACACCCACTCACTCTACCTGGTGTAAAAGCTAGCCAATATAGTCTTAAAGGGTAAATGATTATAATACATATATGTACACTGTCAGTAAAATACATGTAAAGCATATGTACTAACAGACTAAAATTCATTAAAGAAGTGCGCCCGTCGTTTACAGAGATGGTACTGATGTTCAGTCTCACGGTTTGGGTTCAAGGCTGACAAGAGGTTTTGATTAAGTGCCATTGTTATGAGAAATGTAACGAATTTTATGAGAATTTCCAATGGTGTTCGCTTACATTTCATCCCCCTAAAGCGTCGCTCTCATACTGTGAGACTGAACTCACTACGACCCCTGTCGCCACTGGTCTCACTTCTTTAGTGAATTTAGCAAGAGAAGTGCAGGCTTATTGATTAATGTTTAATTTAAATTTGTAAATTCATATAAGTATAATAGCATACATTGAATGCGTGTAAATTTTCATTTTCTTTATGAGTTCTGTTTTTGTTTTTAGTTCTTGCATTAGTGGTTGTAAGAAGATGGTTTGCTGGTGGTCGCTGTACTAGTAAAGCCAGACTTGATGGTAAAACAGTTATTATTACTGGAGCCAACTCTGGCATTGGATATGAAACAGCAAAGGACCTGGCTAGACGTGGTATGGAAGAGTGATCACTTATAAAACTCAACATAGAATTTCTGTTCACATTTCAAAACTCTGTTATGCATTGAAGAATTGTGCTAGCCTCTTGACTACAAGTATGATGAGAATCTCTTGCTGTAGAAACCTTACTGTATTTGGTTTTATAACTTGACCCACTCATCAAGCTAAAAGTAAAATTAATCTACCTAGCGTTTTGCAATTTATTCTTGTATAATACACTGACATCACAAAGTCAAAGTCAGAAGCTTGGCAGAACATTTGTGTGCTCTGTACTTACACCCTGTACAACAATTGACTTTGTGCTAAATGTATTTGCACAAAATGATATGAACAGTACATTACGAGGCGAGCACTATCTACTGAGCACCACAGCGTCGATTTTGCATAACCAGGTGTTTACGTTTCAGGTGCGCATGTAATCCTTGCTTGTAGAAGTAAAGAGAGAGGTCAGAAAGCAGCCAGCAGTATCAAAGAAGTCACTGCGAACAATAATGTCGTATTCAAACAGCTTGATTTGGCTTCATTTGCGTCTGTCCGTGCCTTTGCTGCAGATATTTTAAAGACTGAAGCAAGAATAGATATTTTAATCAACAATGCAGGTAAGAATGGCTTAGTGCAAAATTTGCTTTCTCGTCTTGTTTTTCAATGTGCAAAGTTTAGTTCCCAGCCGAGTATTAACGAATCATAAAAAAGGCATAGTTGTGTCTTTTGACAAACATGCAAGTTTACTACATGCAAAGTTACGTAAAGACATATGGGTTTAACTTGTCATCAACAGAGGCTCTACTGCTTTACGTTCATTGTAGATTCAACTTTTAAATAGGTATTATCAGTAAAAAAATTAAGAAATGGTCTCAAGAAAAACAATAGGTGATACACAAAATGCCTTTGGTATTTGGTTATATGATCACCTCCATCGATATGGCGTAGTAGTTTGATTTCTTGACTCTTGGACAGTTGTGGTACATGACAATGTAATCGTTAGCTATATTACAGAACCATTACAAAACCTGTTTCCAAATTAGTAGGTCTTCCATAGAGTATGAGTGTTTTTAAGTCTTACAGTTCAAGTTTTGTAAAGTCTGCAACGGGCAGGCTGGTTCAGGTATTGATTAGATTTGATTAATTTTATAGATCTCGAGGAAAATTTGCTTTAGCAAATACAAGACCTGCCATTCCGTGCTGTCATTTTACAATGTATAAAATATACTACAGATACAAATTGTGCTAATGTCTGATAAATAAGGATAATGCATGTGCATTCCATACATTCAATTAATAAACGCTGTCTTTAGAAAAGTGTACCACTCTGTAACAGCCTCAAAGCTGAAGGCATAAAACAGTGCCTACTTCTCCCCCTGTTAACAACTCTAATCAATAAGATTGTAGTGGAAATGAAACTGAGCAAATTAGTAATGTGATATTGAAACAAAAAACATAAAAAAATAACCTCCACTGTGAATGCTTGTTAACATTTTTTGACCAAATGCCCTGCAAATCTAAAAAATTTTGCTGCCAAACAAATAAATGTTATTTGGCTGGGAGTACTATGTACTGTACTGAGTACATGTACTGAGTCAACAATGTTGCTTACTTTACTTTTCTGGTTTTCCACTGTTAGTGCTATATAATCAGTGTTTCATTTACTTCCTGACAATTATAACCAGAAGCCAATTAGCTCATCTTTGTTTATTCTTCAGCACTCTTGTTCACATGCAGGCCTAAAAATGAAGCATGTAAATCATTTAACCCATTTCTCATCAAAATTTTATTCTTCAACATGGATTGACCCACATATGAAGACCGAAAATGGCCATGAGATGCAATGGCCCATTAATCATTTAATCCATTACTGTATTTTTCAGCATGGATTGGTCCATATACGAAGACCAAAGATGGGAATGAGATGCAGTGGCAAGTCAATCACTTGAGCCATTTTCTACTGACAAATCTTCTACTGGATAAGATTAAAGCTTCGGCACCTGCCAGGATTATCAATGTCTCTTCATTGGCACATAAATGTAAGTCTAGCAAGTGCTTGGTTAGTTTTTGAGCAATTTACAATGTGTTTAGAACAGTTTTTTCAGTACTTGCAGCTGTTTTCATCAGTGTTATTATGTCAGTTTGTTAGCATAGTAAAATTTTTCAACGTGGTTCACCACACTCTACTGTTCACTTTTCCAGTGAAGAATTGATAAAAGTCATCTATTTCATGATTAATGACACTTAGAACTGCTTTGGTCCTAAAGTAATCTTTTGGAATTTACTACACATTATAAAATACAGCCCTCATGCACATTTTACAAATGCTGGTAACTAGTTTCATTATTGTGTCAACTTTTTAGCATGAATCACTTTTATGCTGTCCACTAATGCAATGAAATGTCGCTTCTTTAATGAAAAATGTAGTTACTTTATTGGCTAGTAGACGTGACAAATGCGTTACACTAAAACACTCAACATCTTTGAGTTTCAATATTAGAATGTGGTTTAATGTGAAGAGGGTTGCAAACTTGTACCAAAACTGCACTATAGCTTGACATAACTATGCTGCTAATGGTACCATTACCAGAGTGTAGATCAGTTGCAAACTTGTGCCAAAAAACTGTACTATAGTTTGACGAAAACATGCTTCTAGTTTTGTACATTACCAAAGTGAAAATCGGTTGCAGGAGCCAAAATTGCACTATAGTTTGACATACCTATACTTCTAACTTTGACATTACCATTGCCAGAGTGAAGTTTTATGCTAATATAAAAATGTTATGTAGTGCACAAAAATGCTGCCTGTTGGAAATTTCAAATGCAGTATTTTCAAGTTTTGTACATTTACTGTTAGTGTCTTCAGATTGTGATACAAAAAAGGAATTTTCTGGTAGTGCTAGACTATTTTGTGTGTTTTTCACTGTTTTATCTTTGTTTTACTCTTTCTTTTTTGTTTTTAAAACACAAATGAAATTATTAATTAAAGTGAAATTAATGCCCAATTAGGCCATATGATCTTTTCCAGCTTCAGCCACAGAATAGATTGTTGTCAGTTTTTAAAGATAATATGTGAGACAAATTAATTGCTAAGCCTAATTGTTCAGTGAATTTCAAGCAGCCTTCTATTTGTGCACTTTAAATGGCAGACACAGTATACCAATTGCCAAACATGTGCAATCTGATTCCATAATTTGGGCGATTTTCCATAATGCTGTTGCCCATTGAGCTAACATGACTAAAACTGTTGAAGAAATCTTATGACCTAATTGATTAAATGTAGACACTTTTATTATCTGATGTAGTTATTTACATTATGATAAGTGCTTGATTAGTATTTTCTGCTTCGTGCAATGCTGAAGAAATTTAGAAAACAAGACCTTCCTTAAATTTCCAAATGTCTTTCTTGCTTAATAATTTTGAGCTGTGACAACTTGTACCCCCAAGCAGCCCTCGCAGAGGCTAAAATTTAATTGCTGCAAAATTATTGCTTGTGAACATGGAGTAGAAGTCTGTGGGACCACACTTACCACGGCAAACTGCAAGCGAGCAGCTGAGTTTTTTTTGAGAATTGTTAATAATATTTTGGTGAGTTATCTAGTTGTCCCAACATTCAGTGTGACAATTTTGTTTATAACCAAAGATGCTGTTTTCTGGATATTTAGTGAGGCCAATAATTTTTTAAAAAGTACTGTACAACTTCCAATGTTTGTTAATTTGCCTTGCTTGTAATTCTTTATTATGTTATGCACATAACAGTTACCTTACAACAGAGTTGACTGATTTGTGAAAAAAGGTGTTTTATATTATAGTGCGTAGCAGACGTCATGTGATCTACTTAAACATAGTTAGTGCAGACTGTGCAGTCTTTAATTGGAGTGTCTTTATTTCAGCGATAAAACTAATATATGCTTACAATAGTCTACTGAAATTTTCGACAGTGGAATGTTACATTATCAGAAATTGTTCATGTTTGTTTTCATTCTTTTTTTATTATGCTGATGTCTTAATTGGAGCACTTCCTGTTAAACTACACGCTCTTATTAATCAAACGCCTATTCTTTTTAAAATTGCTTGTGCATTCTTGTTTAAAATCTAGCAAGAATTTTGGCTTCGAGTTTTCTATAAATTGTTCTGTCATAGCTGTTTGATTCAGTTACCAGTAGGCTTAGTCACTGCAAGCCTAACGCCACTCACAGTCCGAAAAGACAATCCACAATATAATATAAATAAACTGAAAATAAACAGTATATGTAAATTCAGAATACAGTGTATTCATTATAATGAAAATGATGCCTAGTTGCTGCATTTTGCAGATGAAATTTTATTATTTGCGTATTTTGAGTAATTACTTGATAGGGTCACCAAATTATTGTTCATTATTGCTTAGAATTTCTTGCTTTTTGAGTAAAACCTACCTGTTGGTAAGATGCATGATATTAGTGCAAGTTTTTCTGCTGTGTTTTGCATTTAATTAAGAACACAGCACTGTTTCCAATCTTTGGCAAACATTTAATTTATGTAACTCATTTTTGTTGTTTAAACTAAATTAGATGAATTGTGTTATATAAATTATATGATTAAAACTTTATTCAAACCCTATTTTTTCAAGCACTGTATGCATGTTCTGAAGCAAAACATTTTTGTGTGTTACAGATTCAAAACCAATAGAATGGGAAGATTTGAACTACGAAAAACATGAGTATGTTGAAATGTCTCTGAAAGGCGGGGCATACGAACGAACAAAACTTGCCAACGTTTTGTTCACAGACTACCTTGCAAAGAAACTGAAAGGTAAGAAAGATATTGTAATGGAGTGATGGAATAATTTTACATTTACTAAGTTTAGAAATAAAGCATGGCCAAAAAAAGGAATGTGGTAAAGTGAGGGCTGAACCTGGGTTTGAACCCATATTAATGGATTGGAAATCCAGCATAATGACCACACAGCTTTTGTCATCAGGTAAGGTTTTTACCCAAAATCAAATGTTAATGAAGCATAACCTGAGAGTGATGACTATTTATATTCTTCATTTCGTTATCTGTGAGATATATACTCATATCGACATTCATACTCATGTTGACAATCATACTGTTTTTTCATATTCGTTTTGCCTTCTAAGTCTAAAATGTGAGAAACTGGGCCTGGGTGTGTGTAGTAGTAGTAGTAGTAGTAGTAGTAGTAGTAGTAGTAGTAGTAGTAGTAGTAGTAGTAGTAGTAGTAGTAGTAGTAGTAGTAGTTGTTGTAGTAGTAGCAGCAGTAGGAGTAGTAGTAGTAGTAGTAGCAGCAGCAGCAGTAGCAGTAGCAGTAGCAGTAGCAGTAGCAGTAGCAGTAGCAGTAGCAGTAGCAGTAGCAGTAGCAGTAGCAGTAGCAGTAGCAGTAGCAGTAGCAGCAGCAGCAGCAGCAGCAGCAGCAGCAGCAGCAGCAGCAGCAGCAGCAGCAGCAGCAGTAGGAGCAGTAGTCGTATAAATTTATTTTACTATGTAATTTATATTATTGTACATTTGCCCTCAACAGTAATTGTCATTTGAGGATTCCAATGCATGTTTTATAGGTGTTAATTTTAGAACACATGCAAACCTAAAAACTGAGTGTTAAGTGACACGCAGTCGATTTTGCAAATTTGAATTTTGATTGCATTTCAAATTCTGATTATAATCTGCTATTATGACTTGCAGGTACATCTGTGACAGTGAATAGCCTTCATCCAGGTCTAGTTAAAACAAATATTGCTCAAAATCTTAGTTGGCATAGCCAACTTATTGTTGTTCTATGCTATCCGCTGACTTTTATGATAATGAAGACACCAGAGGAAGGTGCTCAAACCACAGTACACTTAGCTGTTTCAGAAGAGGTGGCAGATGTTTCTGGTGCTTACTTTGCGTAAGTTTTACTGCTGTGAAAATGCTAACTTCATTGCTGTTCAAACATTAGAGCGTGGCATACCTATTTATTGTAGCCAAATGTGAATTTTCATTCTTCCATTCGTTCGTTCATGATCATTTTATTTTCGATATTCAATTCAATACATCAGCATTTTTAACATAAATTTTAAGACACTTATTGTTGGGGAATCCAGCACTAAAGCATAAACCACGAATGAGGCATTAGTCGCTTACTAATTTGACTGTCTTTGCCAAGTAGCTTATTAACCAGACAATTTCAATCACAAATTCACAACTACTGTACCAAACTTCGCACTTCGAGTTTCGTTAACTCATTACCAGAAGTTAATTTGTTCACTGCATAAAGACTTCATTGTAGCTAACTAATTCAAAATTGATAGCAGTAAAATAGGCTTTTGCTTGGAATTTGTATACATTGTAGAATTATCAAATTATTAAACATAGTGACAGCTTTTTATAATATTTCAACCTTTTTTATGTGACTTAGTATGACGATGTTAGTAGCCTACACATTTTCATGCCTGTCTTTGTGTAGTCAGTATTTTTAATTTTAACAAACCTGTATATTTCAGAGATTGCAAAATTGTTGATAAAGGAGATTTGTGTAATGATGAGACAACAATGGCAAAGTTGTGGCAAGTGTCTACAGAAGCCGTAAAATCGGAGTAAGAACCATTACATTGCACTTCTGCAGAAATAAAGTGTGGAACATTAATCTAGTGCATGCATTAAATCCTGATATTGTCTAACTACAGAAAACGTCTGGACATAACCAGGAAGCTATTATAGATTTGCCATAGAACAAAATTAATGACACAGCTGTTGTAAAAGCTTGAAACACATGCAATGTGAATTTGCAATGATTTTGTAATTTCCTAGAATTAGGTGGTGACCAATTTAATAACTGACTGTATTGTTTAAAACAGTTATGCTCTAGTGTTTAAATAATAGAAAAGTTCAGTTTGTGCTGCCTTCTTAACCAGTTATGTAAAAACTTATTATATAAAAACCCATTTGTCACGAAAAGCTTTATTCGGATTGCTTATGAGTTTAATTCATTTACCCAGGTAAGTTTAATGTCACATTAATGTGTTAGTTGTGCAATTCAAGCTGTTCAAATTATCCAACTTATGGATGCAGATTATAATTTATAATAGGTCATACATGTGTGCACACTGAACAAGGTTGATACAAAATCTGGGGCAGTCCCAGAAACATCAAAATCGGTCAAATAAATTAGTTTGGATCAAAACACAGTTTGTAAATAGTGAGACTTTTTTTACGTTTGTCATCTCTTTTTTGTTTAGCAAGACATCTGTCAATTTTCTGTTTGCTTGAAGACAAAGAAGATTACTCCGTGGAAAATACCTGCATTGTAGGTCAATAAACTGTCTAGTTAAAAGTGTTTCCTTATCATTATTAGTATTTTCAAAGAATGCATTAGATATTTGTAAATATTAATTTGTCACATTTCATTGGCTTTTTTGTACTTTCATTCTATTATTTTGTTCTGCTGTTATTCTGAATAGTCAATAGCCATAGGTGAAGCTGTAAACTGTAAACTAAAAAGCTGTGATAAATGGTAATATAATATAACAATCATCAGTTTTAATAAATGATTTTTTCTAGTGCCACTGATTTTTATGCATCACTCTATGTTATCATACAGTTACGTAAATGAAAATATTGATGTTATTAGTTATCAGTATCGAAAGTAAATTTATTACCATCTTATATACACTATTTTTGCTCGTATGTTTATTCAAAAACCATATTAGGCCCACAGTGCTTAAATTATAAGTAGTACATGCAGTAATATAATGAGCAGCTAATCTACCTGAAGTTGACAAAATCCTGGGTTATTAATGCTTAATTAAAATCTAGCCTTTCGTACTTTACCTCTGGCACTTTAGCTCTTTATTACCTCTGTTTTAATAAATTTTACACAAATTATTTGACAAATCTGCAATATTGCGATATGAAATTAATCTGAGTACACGAGTTAAAGGCATAATTATCCCTATAAATCCTATAAAGCAGAAGAGCTTATATTATACACCACATCCATTTCAGATGAATTCACAGCATTTTCTTTTGTTAGTGTATCTAAGATTAGGCTGTGGTGACTTACACTTTGAAATAAAGAACTACATTTCATTTTGCATTGGTAAGGTAGCTTATGAGCGATGCAAGCCGACAAATCTGTGAACTAGCAAAAAGGCTCAGGTATGTTTACTTCTCATACAGTGCAATGGTATTGGCATGCAAATTACTAGACACGTCCTGCAAAATTTGGTTTCTGTTTTGAAAATACATAACAGGTTGCTGCGTGGTAATGTTGCAACTAGTATGTTTTTTGCTATTAGTGGCTACAGAGTTGTACCCAATTGTTGCCTATCTTTAGTAATAGATGGCGCACAGTGGATGAATAGCTGATCCATACAGATAAAAAGCCGTGTTATTTATGCACGTTCACATGCTGCAGTGTGCCGTAAATGTGACATACCATAAGAACCAGATCGGCTCAGGAAATTTAGGCCAATGTCAATTTTGGTCCCTGCTCCTCCCATCAATATGGCAGTGAAAACAGTACATTTTAGGACATTCCACTACATGTATGTAATATTATAGTCATCCAAGGCATCTTTTAGAGGTTTTAGTTAGTCCCGACTCATCAGTTTGAATATCAATGTTCCCACTCTATTCGAATAATAACACTCAATATGGTGGCCAAAATGGTATCCAAAATAACATCTGCAATATTTTCAGCTAGTCCACAATATTTTTTCATATTAGTTTGGAAACATCCTGCAGCTATTGAGCTGAGACTTGCCACGTTCGTAGTACATTGATTGTCTAAAAATTTCAGCAATTATTAAAAACGTTGCAGTGACAGCTGAATATGAGAAACTGTGGGAAAATGCCTGAAGTTATGTATCGCTGCACAAAACCACATTTACTAGACAAGTAGATTTACTAGCACTACTAGCACTTTAAAAAGTTTCAGATTTTTCAGGGACTGATGTAAGACTGAACTCTCTTCGTCCATCCACCAGCAATCTAAACACATGGAGGTTGTACTTGTCAGAACATTTAGACATTTGGTAACTAAAACAGAAGGAGGCGCTCAAACGCCTAATCATTTGACTGCTTCTGAAGACGTAAAAAGCATCTCTGGTTCATACTTTGTGTAAGTAGTCTCTGTGATTAGCTTATTTGCAAGTTGCTTATCATTATCCTGTCTACAGGAGGCAGAACACAGAGCACTTTTACCAATAACCAACATAAATATTTATCTTTATTTAACTGATATTGACAAAGTATCATCAAAAATAACGTTTATTATGTACTTTGGAGAGGTTTGTGAGCAAAATTCTATCCTCCATTGATTGTAAGAGATTATGTCATTGCAAAAGCATCAGAAATCAGTAGGGATGGGGGAAACCCTGTCAGTAATATGGAAAGTTCCTGTAAAAGTCTTTAGATTAAAGTGTGAATCACTGACATTCACTTAAAATTAACCATCCAATGCAAATCAAATCTATTCGGCTTAGAATTTACCCGCATTTAGTTATAATGGCCCCCACTGGTAGTTACTGATGAGACAAAGACTGTCAATGAAATCATAATTTTAATTATACAAACACGACTGTAAATTGTTTTGTATAACACCCTGTAATTTGTTTGATGAAAACAAATGTTTTCCAGACAAGATGATGCACAACAGCCAGCTTGAACTATATGAAATACTTGCACCGAGTTGCACAGTCAGCTTAGCTGGAGTATGTTGCTGCTGTTTGTTTGTTCAATATAACAGCTGAATTGGCAATGGAATCTCGGCTAGTGTAGCACCACGCATGAGGCACAGGAAGACTTGCAATCACATAACTGCTGAAGAAAGTCTTGAGTACAACAAAAGCAAGCATGATATGCAAGTTAACATATCCTTTGTTTTACTCACAGTTGTTTTTTACAGGTTAGAAATTGTTCATTCACTAAACACTAAACTTAGAAAATACAACTTGCAATTTACTAATTATTTATTACATAAACGTCATCATTTATAGATAATAAACGCATGATAAATATAAATTACCAAGCAGCATGCATTGATCATGATCAACATTTCAGCAACAAAATGTTGATACAAATAAATCTTCCATGTAATGTTGTCACTTTGAAATTCGTTATAACACAAAATTACAATAAGTTCTATACAATTAATTATGTCATAATTGCCAAGACTCACGCAGGAGAAAAATTTGCTGGCACTGCAGGGTATTTATTACATTTCTCAAATGCTAAAAACATCTTCAATCGTTTAAATGCAATAAAGTATATACAAGTTGTTGCTGATAGGACAAATCTGAACAGTGATTTTAAAGTTTTGGCAAAGCAGTGAAAAGTGTAAGGCTCAATGTAAATTTTCTTAAACTTATCTGGACATGAGCAAGTACTATCTAAAATTCTCATCTACAGTGTTTTACATCACAATACTTCTTTAGTTCATTAACCTGTACGTTCAAAGCATTTGCAAATGCCCCTGACAAAAAATGATTTTGTTTATAATATATACATATTATCATTCCCATGAAACAATTTCCTGTTGTAATGCATCCAGTAAGTCTTCAAAAATCACAGGTGTGATATCTTAGACAAATTCTTAAAGTTTTCTTATGGCTTAAAGCTGTCCAAATGAAGACAATAACTGACTTAATTCCCACATTTTTTACTAAAATTTAACCTACATAATTATAACTGAAATTATGCCAACTTTCTCACAAATTTAGCACAAATGTAACAATTTTTTTTGTGAAAAAGTTGATTCCATATTGCATTATTTGCTATAATTCACATTCAATTCTAATAATTGTTTATCAATACTTGTAATTGCATTTTAGTGCTTCATAATAAGCTCACAGATGTAAAAAACTTATTTTTTCCAATTATCCTAATTCAAGTACAATTTCACTACATTTCTCTATCCTCTATCAAGTGATGTATTTACGTGATTGCATGCACCATAACTTTTGACACACTGTATTATATGCCTCAAGTTGCAACATTTTGACTAAAATAAAAAAAACATTGCTTTAATACATGATTACAAAATGTTAATATTTAAAACAAATGAAAAAATTAAGGCAAGGTTATACAAAGAAAAGGAAAATATTCCAGTGTTTTTAAAGAAAGGACAAAGTACCTAATGTTTTTTAGAACTATGTTTAGACCAAGTCCTTAAATAGGCTGACGTACAGCCTGCTGTGGTCACCACGTAGAGTTAAATGGATTGAAGTTAAACAAACACTACAGTCAATGAACTCAGTCGAAACCAATGTGCCAATTGCATAGTACATGCGTTTCGAATAATTACAGTTAAACAAAAAAGTTACACAAAATAGGTTGATTCAGCTGGAATAGATCATTCAGCAGCAAGAAAACTAGCAACTGCTGTATGTAAAAATTACTTAATGAACTTATAAAACAAAGGTCTACAATACATGTATGTTTCCCAAGAACAGCTGTGAAAAAGCACAGGCACTATAAACAATACTACTTTCACAATGCATACTCTCTTCACATGCAGACTTATGCTAGCATGATACCAAATTTTCACGTAAATTTATTTAACTGAACCGCATGCAAATCGTACTACTTGAAACAAATTGCCAATAAAAAAACTCTGCGAAATCAAATGTGCCTTGCTTTTCTAAATAGTCTTCAAAAATCAACATTCCAAACACAATTAGGCCTTACATTTTTAAACAATGGTCCAAAGCCTCAGAACATCCATCCTGTATACAAAACAATTCGAACGAAAGACGACTAAGTTTGTATGATTAGATTTGCAACCTAATGACCAATACCCTAGTCATTTACTGACCAGAGATAGGTTTGAAAGCAATCTGAGGGGTCTGTTCTTGCAAAACTTGTCTTTTAAAAAGTGTAAAGAGAAAACACAAATGAGACTGAATAAGTAAAATTTTTAATATCTAAAAAAGCAAGGGCAGATCTAATTGCAAAAAGGGAAGAAAGAAAACAGTAATTGGAGTCTCCATGAAATGTGGACACTAGGCAAATCCCAGTTAGCTACCCCGAGGTTATTTCTGCTCTTAAATCTAATGAAATGTGATTTTAAGTTCAATCTTAACTGTGCTCTAAATTACTTAAATGAAATACTGTTCTTACAGAGCAATCATGTATTTTCTTCGCATGACACAATGCAAATACCCATGGGAAAACACAACAAACGTAATTCCTACATCACATGCAAGTTTCTCTAAGTAAGGCTATCTAATCAAATGGGCAGATTTACAATAAAATACAAGTCATTGGTATAACATAGTTATCTGTACAAAGTAAGTAAAAGAAAGCTATATATTGCATCAAATGTATCAAAAACTGTTGACATACACATATACTTAAAAGTTTAAATTAATTAATATCTACGTTCAGATAATGATTGCTACGATCAATTATTCTCAATTCAAATTTTATGCATAAATGAACGTATTGAATTGCAATTCCTAAATACTTGTGCCAAGGCCGTATTTAAAATTTGTGTATACGACTGATGAAGGCATGTATTTGAAGGACAAAAAGTTATCTGTACAGGTTTCAAAAATCTCACATCTGTTCAAAACTTGATGCAAACAACTGACAAAAGGTTTGCAAAACAATTTTATTACTAAAAAGTTCAAAAGTTTTGCCAACTAAAACATTACAAAAATACCACAAAATTAATGAGGGGTACATTGCAGGATTTCTCACAAAAGTTGAAAATTGTATCAAACATTCACTAAAAAAGGTACATTGCTATTTCAACAAGACCGCTAGAATGCCTAGAGAAAAACAACATAGCACAGCCTGGATAAGCATAGATCATTTTAACTTATACCTCCAACTTTCTAGTCAACAAAATGAGTTTCCTCTAAACACAGTCATTTATTACATACTACTCAGATTTTTGGCGGTCCTAATCTTCTGAAAGTAATTTTTAACAAAAAAAAAATGCAGGATTTGCACGTAAAAAATCCCAAGAAAGTAAACAATACACAATAACCTGGCTTCTCTTCAACAACTGTTTTTTACACTGTAGGGGAAGGCACCACAGTTGATCAGCCGCAGCTTCATACCAAAGTTAGCGCCCCGGCAGCGTAGCTCACAGAAGAATCATGAAAGCTCATACACTGATTGGACTGCGCATATTTTAGAAATTTTAAGTTCGTCTTTGTGCCATTTTTACTGTTTCGTCGTAACGAATCCACGGCCTGAAAAAACAATTAAAGATTAAAAGTCATACGAAAAGCCAACTTCTGCTTGAGTTTTGACTTTTTCAAGTGCACATTTAATAAACACGAGCACCCATACACAGAAACTTTCTTCATTTACCCTTATGCTTCAGTGTCTATAACTAATGCCATAGTCATAGGAACTTACAAGTGTATTAACTAAAATATAGTAATTCTAGTGATCATTATTAAGACTTCAATTGCATTATTTAGAAAACACTGTACTGTTTTTAAAAATTAAAGTAAAATGTATAGTGTTCATTTGCAGTACTATGTGTACAGGAGAACAGAAAGTAATTTTATACCGATATTATATTTTTTCCGCAAAATTTTACCAAAATGACAAAATGGGAAACTTCAAATTTGTTTTTACCTCAGATCTTTTGAAATTTCCAATATTTAATAGTTGCACAATGTAAGTGCAAAGCCAATTGCAGGAAAGAAGTTGCTAGTGAAAGTGCAGCAACGTAAATGTAAAAAAATGCCAGCCAAATGGTAATAAAATTTGTAATAATGGAACATTTAAAACAAATATAGTGCACAACAGTAGAAAGTAAAATTTTAGAACACTTTCCAGTATAGTGGATTGGTGATTAAGATTCTTTTTTAGAGAATGTTATGGCAACGCTTGCCACAACTTCATGAATTTCAGCGCACAGCCTGTCCCAAAAATAATTAAATGCATACTTCATGAGAACATGTGTATAATTGTTTATATAAAACACACTGAGAATAACGTAGTAACTCTCTAATTAGGAAATGCCCTTCTGCACAAAAAGATTTCTGTCTACATCCCAGCAAACAGATTCAACAGTTTTGCCAAGGGTTAATGTAAAAGCATAACAATGACCACTGTATAATACACACTATTTTGTGACAATGACTTACATTCAGGAGCACTGCTATGGGATGTCTACCACATATTGTATTTTGGAATTGTCGCAAATAGTCTCCAAAACCAAGCGGATCCAATTTCTCAATCATATCCATGCCCTGCAATTTGCAATATTGGAGTAAAAGGGAAAAAGATCACTAACTCGCATTGTAAAAAGCTTGCATACTGTCAAGCAGGAAATATTGGAGTAAAAAGAAAAAAAACGCTAACTAAACAGCTGTGTCACAATTGGATGTTTAAACTGTGGCTCTGATAAGAGAGTCATATCAGCAGTGTTGCACCTGATTAATGAGAGGATCAACTGACCCATTGCCACTGGTGCCTGACCTATAATCTAACAACCATGCAATGAATGTGCATTGACCACATATGGTAGCGCAAAGTCTAAATTCTTGGTTCATAGCAGATCATATGCCTTTGCATGTAATTTACCTCCAACAAGAATTACAGTGACAATTAATAAAACGTTGCAAGAAGTTGACTTATTTAATACAACACCAAATGTTCATAATTAATCCACAGGACAGATGAGGTGCCCTTCTACAATAGAAAACAAACTATAAATAAATTAAAAATAAATTATGTTTTAAACTAATGTAAATGCAGTGAAACATTCTGTTTGTTCACTTGCAATGCTCACGGGAAGCGCATTGCAAATCATAAAGCTTTTTGACTAACTTTTTCTATAAGGGCAACGGTAGGATCGTTTTACATAACACAATCTTACAAAATAGAGATGCAGGATAAATTCAGTAACAGGCATAAACTAAAAAGGGTTTCAAAGAGACACATGCAGACAAACATGCTAATAAGTGTGAAAAACAGCATTGCGCAGGTCTACAAGTATGGTTTCTTCATATTCCGTTAGTTCACTGGAAAAATTCCTTGATCCGCTTCATTTTATTTATAAGTAGTCAAACTTCTTCAGTGCATTCTTCAGATAAACAATAACTTACCCTCCTATCCAGTTTCTCAATGGATTGATATATATCACCGTGACCTTCATCATAATATGTGAATCGAAATCTCTTCCCTATAAGATGCAACAAATAAGCATCAATTATTCACTGAATAAATGCCAAGGCAAGTTGATCAAGCTTAATTTTAACAAGAATTTTTGTGATTACTTCTAATCCCAAACAAGAACTCAAAGTAACAGTTTTGTATTTTGAGATTAGTCACTAACCTTCACACTTGGAATAAAGCAACCTTTAGCTACACTTACAATGATATCAGTTGTTGAGAAAATAAAAACGAAATTATCCCTAGAAACTTAGAAAAGACTACCCAGTTGTATGCACTTTTATCAAGAATTTTTTTATGAAGAGTCAGTCTTGTATGGTACACATTCCATGCTTAAGCCAGCCATCCAAGCATTCCCAAGAGCTAAGCAGTCAAGACAATGCATTAAAAGTCATTTTCCAGGGAAACAAGCCACATCGACATTTAATATTTACTTTCTTACCCCAGTGGCAAAAATCAGAAGATATTACAAAAAGAGACGAAGAATCTTCTAAATATCGTTTAAATATTTCCCCATATTCCTGTTCTCTTTCACTGGAAAGTGAACCAACCAGTACTGGAATTATCCTGAATTGTCCCTGAAAGCTAAAAGTAAAAATGTATATGAACAAGGTACGAAAAGTTCTTCACAGAAATCAGTATCAAATTTTTTGCAGTTTTTAATAAATTTCAATTATTTTTGTCTTCTTGCTCTATTACAATTTATTATAAAGGCAAGATTTCCTAAGCATTCACTTATCTATGTATTACTCTAAATTACCGTTAGAACTGTGTGAACCACTGCAGACAAAATGAGTAGTACAAAAGTTCCAGTAAAACAAAAACCAAAATTTACATACTTTTCCATGACTTTGGCTATAAACGGCAACTGCATTTCTATGCTATGCTCATCTTCGTCTGTCGATCGTGACATCATTTCGAAAGACCCGGTGGCTTTTAAAGCTTCATACACTGAAAAACATGGACAGCAAATGTGCAATGATAACAGTTACGCTCTTTTGAAATTAAAAATGCATTTTAGCCTGGCTGATTAACAAAGTGAAGTCACTGTGTCCATTTTCGACAGACGTTAGCTAAATAACAAAATAATTTCAAGTAATATTAGCCTGTGCTATAACACTGTTCAATGGAAAAATAGTTATAACAGGTCTATTTTCACTTGGGACCAGCTGTATCTTGGCAAACTAGGTAGGTGACTAGGGCGGCAATTCTCCAAGTAATTCTTTAATTTTTAAGTTTAGTTTTAGTATAAGTAATAATATAATGTATATGTAATAGCTTAAGTGCACAACACTTTAATTTAATAGTGCTTGTGTTATTTTCCTGTCAAAATATATGATTCATTGCTGCTAGCCTGTCTTCACCATTGGCTTTACCTGGCTTCCTAAAATTTGGTCATTGTATGCCGACACAGTATGCTGTACTGATGCATTCCATGCTTTTGCCCAATTTATACTGTATGCATAGAGCAGCAGAGAAAGTAACGACTCCCTCCGTTAGTAAAAAAGTTGCTTGCAAAAGCATTTATCTAACTATTGCAGATAAACTTACAGAAAGTCTTCAGGAGTGTAATACAGGACACAGCTGGCAGACACAGAGCAGCTAAATGATTCACATATAAATTAATTTAAAACCAAATCAAAGTTATGGTTGTGAAAATAATGAAACTAGTGAAATGGACATATGTGAAAAAGAGGAGTTAGGGTTTTAAAAAAAATTTTGATGAAAAGGCTGAGTGAAAATTTAGCTAAGAATATGTGTACGAAGAGTGTGTGCTAACAAGAAATTACAGAAATTTTGATTGCTCCTGAAGACTTAATATGCATAATAGCATAATAAATTAAATTTCAAATGAAATTCAGCATAAGCTGTAGATAAGTAATTAATTACAGGTAATTAGCATACTGCAGTGCCTGTGTAAGCCTAACACACTGTGCCATTATACTATATTATATCCAACAAAAATTCAATTTTGTGGGTGAGGTACGTGAGGGATGGGGTTAGTCATTTTGAGGGGGTGCTAAAAACACTTTTGCCTAGGGTGCAGAGAGATGCTAACCTGCATAATAAGCAATACTGCATGTCGTACAATCAAATGCAGTTTTTGTAGTGTACAATACACATCCATAGACAGCCTCACAATTTGCTCGTAGCTGATTTCTCTGTGCATGAACACAGTAATGTATAAACAATGATAATCAGTGCTACCATTACAGTAACTGATAATAATACTTCTAACTGTATTAAACAGCTCAATTATAATGTTTAAACATGCAAAGAACACCTCCTAGCAGCTTTAAAATGAAATACCACCAGACAATGAAGATGCCTGATTCGATTCCAGATAATGTAAGCACTAACACTTTCAAGTGACTGCTAATTCCTTGTGGCAGCATATTTCTCACTTACAAAGGTAGATAACGTCATGTCTTGCAAATGGCACATTGAAACAGTCACAAGGGTACATTAGTAAACTTGGCAGCAGTTTCACTGCAACTTAATGGCACCTTTGCAACTGTCAACACATCTTACAACGGTTCTAACTCTTTGTTGACTTACCAGACAAATCAATATGGAGATCGTACAGTGGAGTTCTATAAGTAGTACAGCTGGACAGAGCGCAGCCAGAAAGACGTACGTGATGCGAAGGCCCCAAGATAAAAATCCGCTTCCTGCACAACACGTAGCAAAACTTTATATTATTTGGCAGATGCAGATTAAAACAATTCGAAAGGGGAATGCAAATTTTTGCCATTATAAAAACAGAAAGCACAAAAAGCAATTAGTAAGTAAAAAATAAAACCAAATAACAAGCTCAATAACGACCCACTTGTCACACAACTAGCATTCAGATGATGACACATAATATTCTGATATATTATAAGTAGCCATTCAAAATAACGCATAATCAGTTTTCCTCCATTGAAAATGTACTTTTCTATTACAATATTACAACAAATTAAACACACTTAAATCTGATATACTATTGCACAGGCATGGACAAAAGAAACAGCTAGTAAAGAGAGTATTAAATGATAACTTTCAAATGAGTCGATATGCTTAGTGCATTATAACTTGAAAATAGTAGGAGCAAAATAGTAGGTGAGAGCTTGTAAATAAAGACAAATTAGCTACTTACACATTGGCTGGATTGATTTGTTTGTAAGCATAAGCAGCACAAGCTCCACAGTAAGCATAACCAGCATGCCTAAAATTCACAAAACTTGTAAATACATGTACCGTATATATAATCGAAATTATTCAGCTTTGCACCTAGAAAAGTTTTTTGACAAAATGTACTTAATTTCCTGAGCAAATATCTTGTTACATGAATATGTAAGTTAAGAAGACTTTAACCTGTTTTTAACTAGTGGCAACTGGCAATAGTATTTACATATTCTGCAATATCACTGCCTTCAAAACTACTAACTTTGGTAGTTTTTAAAGCATCCGTAAATGACAGTTGTATAGAGAGTATGTACAGATATACACAGTATAAACATCAGACAAAAGCTTATCTCTCCCCAGACCATATTAAAATAATCTAAAAACAAAAACTGAACAAAGTTTTAAGAAGAACTTACGGTGCAACAATAGCTCTTGCAGGGCAATGTGTCGCCATAGCCTTGTCAAGCCAACACTGTAGTTGCAGGTCTAAATCTCGTGCTACAAAGAAAATAAAAATAATTTTTATCAAATAAAATTGCTACTATTAAAAAAAATTAATTGTAACGCTGATTTCCCAGCAATTTCGTTGCACTTTCCTTGCAATGTCCATCAATTTTCCAGTTCACTGCAGCCAGGCATACAAAAAACTAACCTAAAAGACCACACTATAAAACAAAGTAACTTTAAGTTCTTAAAAATAATATATATAAAGACAAGGTACTTGTCATATACAAGGCATGATTTAGGTACAAGTCATACACATGTAGCTCAGTTATGCATCAGACTAAATCGAATATCATGGTCTGTAGTCTATACCTGCACAGGAATGAATTTAATGGAACTTGTATCACATTTTACTAGGCCTACCCATTTTCCTGTGTTCGTTGTTCATTTTGGTTACCGCTACATGAGTTTCAAGAAATACGGAATGTATTTATTATCGTAATTTTACCTACACGAAAAAATGCAAACAAACATACTGCATATATGATGCCGCATCTTTTGTTGTAAAATGCATTATTTGTTTGCCAGTGCAATAATGCAACATGCAATTTTGTTGGTTACTTTTAACTTTTAACCAGATGCCACAGTTAATTGATTTTCAATCATGCCTAGCATCTGCAAAATCCCATGACGACTGCAGTGCAGTGCATAGTCACTCCTCATGATTGCTGCTTGACAAACTTACAAAGTGTTTCGCTTTGTTACATTGAGACTAAGTGAAAACTGAAAACCGAAAATCCAGAAAAAATTGCTAATCAAATAAAAAGTTGATTAGCAGCAGGTGCTAAGCAAGTTGGAACAATTAAATTTAAAACTGCAGCAATCTGTATCTAGTATACATTGAAGTTAAAAATACCTTGTAACTAGCAACTATTTGGTACTCCCAAAATTCTGCTTTGATTGCAGATGACCAGCACAGCCTGCCAATTGATGTACAGGCAATGCGTAAACTTTAGACATTTTATAAAATTCCTAGGAATTTTATATAATACCTAATCATCTTGGTAAAAGTGTGAAAGAAATGTTTTTGCTGTGACTCTTTCACACCTTGCCCAGATGCTCTCTCTCTCTCTCTCTCTCTCTCTCTCTCTCTCTCTCTCTCTCTCTCTCTCTCTCTCTCTCTCTCTCTCTCTCTCTCTCCTGTCCAACAACCTGTTTATCACTCGATCTGTCTACCTATCTATCTATCCACCGACCAACTGACTGGATTCAAATTCACACATTCCGTAAAATAAAACTAGCATTATATAAAATGCCTAGGAAAATTATATCAGAACAATTGAATATATCTGTTTTATTTTTAGATTAACTACAATTTAATCAGCATTCTATAAAATGCCTAGGAAAAGCATATTCAAAATCTAAGAATTACACACTTTGCCTAGACAAACTCTTGCATTATATATAATGCCTACAAAAAGTGTAGGAGCTATTAGATACCTTACCTGGTATATTTTGGTACTCTATAAAATGCTACTCTATAGACATTCTATAGAATACCCTATTTCACACTGTGCCTGTAACACATACATTTCGCAGTTTAGTTTTAGATATGCAGTCACTGTATCACCATCAAAAATAAACTTATAATAATTAAATATAATAATGTTAAGTACTTTGTACACATTAGGCAATAAATACATAAATTTATGAAATAAAAAAATATAAGTTGTTATCTTTGCAGGAGATTTTACACAATTCAATGACTGACTTCATTAATCTGATAGGTAATTTCCCAACGAGATACTGAGCCGATCAAGTATTTTCACCTCTTGCCTTCAAATTGCTAACAACTCGAGCATTGCCATGGTTTTGCTGTTTGGAGCCATTTATGCAAGACAAACCACATTGTTAAATATTGCATACAAGGTTAATTTAATCATTATAATTATTATAATTATATTTTTAGCTGGTCTCCATTTTTACTAACAAATTTTTGCTTTATCAGACAATTTATGTTTGATATTGTGAACCTGAACATTAAGATATTCAAATAAATTAAAAATAAGTAATGTCAACTTGAATTCCAATTACCAAATTTAAGTTTGAATACTATTTTTACAAGACAGATGATGCAACAATAAGTCAAGCTCTTCTGGCATGAGAGGAGATAATGCATATAAACAAACCTACTGGAAACTATTGAGAAATGGAGAAAAATGTAGATGATGAAAATAAAGCTAACATTATTGATTATAATTTTTGGTGGCCTTTGACAATCAAAAGCTTTTCAGTTTTACCAAATTTCAAATATTTGGTATTAGAGGCCACGTACTTCATTGGATTCATAGTTTCCTAAAACAGAAATCTCAAAAGATTGATGTTATCAAACTCAAATGCAGACATTTTTTATTCCTGCCTATTTTTTGTGATCTTATGCATCAAAAACCATTTAAAATGTATTCTATTATTATAATTTGTGTCATCACGACAGATGCAAATAGATTTTACAGGGAATTCTTCAGCTGTTCTTTTTTAATTTTCACTAGAGCAAGGACTGAAGTCTTTTGTTTTTGCATCCAAATCACAAGGCACTGCTACTGGTATGGCTCAGATGTACCCGGCATTTTTCTAAGTTCGTTGCAAAATTTTGGTTATTTCTGTTTAGTATCACTGAAAGTTTCACCATTCAAAACTCATAACTAGGTGAGAAATTTTTATTATAAAACTTTAACCTAAATGCAGTTTTGCTAATATTTATTTTAGGCTATTTAAATAATTCCATTCGCAGTACAACCATTCATACATAGCACTAAAAAATTTTGCATTCGTAAATGCTGTCGAATCAAAGTAATAATTATTGCATTACTAAACTCACGATTATCGGTGTACCAACTGCCAGAATGAGTAGCTCTTCTGTTACTAGACATTTCAAGTCTTGTGTTCTGATTAGGACTTAGAAAACAAGCAAAACTGCGTGTAAACCGAGCCAGACTTTTCACAATAAAGCCGGACGTAAAACAAACTTCGCTTTTGCCTTTAGGGACATAACAGTGATCTAATTTTGAGCCGCAAAATAACGATTAGTTGAACAAACCGTTTTCGGTAATCGTCGTTAGCGACTTCACTGCGGACTCAACGCTAACATTTCAAAGAGTCCCTGTAATTCTACTCTTAGGAAAAAATCTTGCAAAGTTAACGTTAAACACAATTTAGCATAAAAAACTGTTTGTTTACGACGGGAAAGGATGGAAAAATTAGTACAAACAAGGGATGTCAAAGAATGAACCTCAAACAGAATGGAGGAGATATACGATAATTATGTAATTATGTTAATCTGACTCAAGAACATGTTGAAGGTACATATTCTTGCCAATTACGTTTTCTTTTTTTCAGTCATAAGTATAGTAAACTCACTTATTTAAAAACACGATGTGAGTAGGTAAAATATTGAATGTTTCCTGCATGCTGAAGTATAATTAAAAACACAAATCATATGTTTATATTAGATGTTAATTACTTGAGCGTAATTAAGAGGCAAAATTTAATCAAGCATGGATTATTTGTGTATGTACAAATACTTCTTTGCTTTTCCATTTTTCTCCTTTTAGTTTTTATATCATAATTATTGCTATTATTACTACTACTACTATTATTATTATTATTATTATTATTATCATAATTACTGCTATTATTATTACTACTACTACTACTACTATTATTATTATTAATATTATTATTATTATTATTATTATTATTATTATTATTATTATTATTATTATTATTATTATTATTATTATTATTATTATTATTATTGGATAAACTGCTATCATTACTACTATCTTAGCTATAAAAATGTAGATTAGTAGTAGTAGTAGTAGTAGTAGTAGTAGTAGTAGTGGTAGTGGTAGTAGTAGTAGTAGTAGTAGTAGTAGTAGTAGTAGTAGTAGTAGTAGTAGTAGTAGTAGTAGTAGTAGTAGTAGTAGTAGTAGTAGTAGTAGTAGTAGTAGTAGCAGTAGTACTAGCAGGAGTAGTAGTAGTAGTAGTAGTAGTAGTAGTAGTAGTAGTAGTAGTAGTAGTAGTAGTAGTAGTAGTAGTAGTAGTAGTAGTAATTAAAAAAACAAAAAATTTGAAACAAATGTATAAACCCGTTTTAAAACATGTTTTATGATTTTGCTATATCTTCCGCAACAGCTGTTCTACCGCCTCTGATTATGTTAAATCTCTAATCACAGGTGTAGAGTACACGCTCTCTTATTATTAAAATTTTATGATTAAATTTTCTTAAAATATATTCTTGTGCTTATCTTTTTGTAATTTTTTGTCTTTTTTGTGAAGTAATGGGATCAGCTTGATTGTACAGCAGTGAAAGATCAAAATGGTGAGCATTGAGTTTTGTATAGTGGGAGAATTATCTCGGCTATTCTGGAAGTTGTGGTCCTACTAATTAACCCAAGGATTCTGTTACTCTTAATAATATTCTTAGAAATATGACTGCAAAAAATTTAGTTTGCTGTCAACTAGCAATCCAAGATCCACCTCCTCAATCACTTTATGCATGTCAACATCACCAAAGCTGTATATGGCTGGGTTGGTCTGAGTACCCGCGTGCATCACCTTGCAATTACCATTGAGAGTGTTAAACTTCATTTGGCATTTATCAGCCCATGCAAAATTTGGTGCATATCTTCTTGATGCTGTCTCACTTGAATAACAGAATATATTACTGGATATTGTAATTTGGTATCGTATCATCAGCAAGCTTGAGTAGCTGTTTAACAACATTATCATCTATGTGATCTACGAAGATGAGAATTAACAAGGTTCCGAGGACATTTCCTTGTGGCACTTCTGATAGAATTGGGATGGTTGACGAGGCACAACCCTCAACTTCGACATATTGGAATCTGTCACTTAGCCATGCTTTTATCCATTTAAGGAGTTGTCCATGAATGCTTATGCCTCAAGTTTAAGTAGCAACCTTCTGTGTGGGACTTTGTTGAATGTTTTTGCTAAATCTGTATATACTAAGTCAAGAGGAATGCTGCAATCCGACTTGGAGAATACATACTAAAAAAGCTCTAGTAGGTTACTTGTCACTGACGGTTTCTTGAGAAACCAATGTTGAGATCTGCTTAAATAATTGCAAGTATTATATTGACGACATGCCTCTTCAAGGGACCGAAATGTTTTTTCTTATCCAATACACACACTTTTACTATTTGATATGCTACCTCTTGAACATGGGTAATCATTTAACCCTCTTGTCAGGAGCAAAGTAGCGCACTAACCCAAGTACCACACTGTGTGATACACGGCTGCCTAAGTACCGCAGCAACAGAAACGGAACATGTTGACCTTAATGCAGAGTCAGTTTTACCTTTTTTATTTTACAATTGTAATATTAAATTAATAATGAATAATTGATAAAATTTTAAGTTTAAATTTAATAAACCAACATTAGTGTAATTGTCATAAGGGTGAGAAACGTTTGATCTCCACAGCTAATAGTTTTTAATATTATAAACGTTTTAAGCTTAAAGAGACCAGCTCTGTTTGGATTAACTATAGGTGCTTACTTCTTCTGTGTAGAGTTTGGCATTTGAACCTCCTAACAAGTGTTTTGTAATTATAATTATGTACTGCTGCTTTGCCCTATATTATGCATTGATACACAATCTAATGCACAAGCCATTACACTTTTATACAGTTTTTGTTTCATATTGTAATTCATAGGCACTTTATCTTGTCAGCAAGAATACTGTTAAAATGAAACTGGCGTAGCTAGTTTTTCGAGTTAAAGTTTATTATTAGTATTAACATTACATTATATTATTGTCTTTACAATGAATCAAGCAAGACAAATAATTCAAGTTTTAGATCGTTGATTTGTATAGTGAGTACACAAATAAAACGAAATTAAATGCGATCAGAAACAACTTGTTCAAACACCATAGTACTTTACAAATAAAGCTCGCCTAATATTTTGATTAATTATAATTTCATGTACAATGAAACTCAGTGCGGTACTTGGATAGCCTATGTACCACACTTGTTTTGCAGGGTGCGAATGTGCTACATGGGCTAATGCGCTACTTCACGTGCTACACCTCCATCACCTGAGCTATTTTCATTAGCAAACCACTCTTTCAGCATTTTATTGCTGTGGTGACAACCATAACTAACAGTCAATAACACTACTTTGTGGCTTATCCATTCTACAGCCACTTTAGTATGCCATTGATGTTTTTCAGGCAACTGCAACAGTCTGTGATGTTGATCCAGAACTGCTACAAAAATTAAAAAAGTTCAGATTTAAGCAGACAAAGGAAAATGCTGCTATTATTAGTAAGTGGAAACTTTAACTCTGTTGGCATTTGTTTTAAAATTTTATTATTGTAGTTTTACTTGCAAGCATAAGGTGTTGTAGAGCTTTAGTTTCCGATTAGATCTTTGGTAGTCTAACATGAGTGACTAAAATGTTTTGACTTGAACTCAATTATGAATAACGGGAAACTTATCTAAGGTGGTAAGCCTTTCATGCCAGTATCACTGATATGTTCATTAAACCTAACTTCACTCACAGCATTTGAAAGGATGCTACCTTTTCATAGTTACATAAATCGGTAAAAGTCATGTAAATAATCATGTTGTGTCGTGAAACTGTTTATCTATTCTATTTTTTACCACTTGACAAAGCTAAAAGTTTTGTACAGTTCTTAAAATTTGGCAAGCAACAATTTTTTATTGCCCAAATCAATTGCCGCTTTATTTATAATTTAAAAAAATAATAATTTTGATGTGTTTTAGATATAATGTAAGTCTAAAGCAAATTTATTCTAATTATATCATTTCAAATTTAAAGGTTTTGAAAGAAAAACAATTTTTTCTCATTTCTGTCTAATTTCTAAGATTTGAGTATTTGGGACTCGACTTTTAATTTGACCTATTTGAGACTCAACTTTTAATTTGACCACTGAGACTGCTAACTCGGCTTTAGTTTGTCAAAAAAAGCTCGGGACTTGACTTTGGCTTGGCCAGAAAATCTGGGACTCTGCATGAGCTCGATGTGAAAAGTTACTGAAAAGGAAATTACTATTTTTCAAGAATAACTTACGGGAAATCACATGTAGTACCACACAAACATAATTTCGCATTTGCACGGCTAGTTCTTCACCGTTACATGCATTTCACCATTTGCTAGTTTGACGGGTACTTGCACCTACATTTCCGACACTCGTTTCAGAAAACAGGTACTATACCTCTCAGTTCAGAGTTATTTCAGTTGGGACGTAGTATGCATGTTGAGGAGAGCTCATGCATGAGCACATTGGTAAATTTAAATTTTGAACTTAAATTTACTGAGTTTTTAATTTTTATATATCACACTGAATGCTTTACAGTAGCACTGTACTTCAATGTCGGCTTTCGCAAAATCGTGCTACACGCTCATGGAATGTTTGTGCTGTTGAAAATTATGATCAATTGTGGCATCATCAAAGCTGGGCTCCCCGAAAGCTAATTAAGTTTTTAACCTATTATTTAATTATCAGAAACGTCCTGGCATTATTATAGGTATTAACACGTACACCTTTTACCATATTTCAAAATGGGGTAACATGAAAAATCATCCAGTTTTCTTTTAAGTTCAAAATGATCACGGTTCATGTGTGTGGATTTCTATTCAAGCTTTACATAATGCTGGTAAATTATTTTAGTGTAACCTTGGTTGCTGAAATGTCACGGTTTTTAATATAATAAATTTGCGTGGGCTTACACAAAAACTTCCATATTTTTATAGTGAAAATTGATGCTGAAAAACTTATGGTGATATTGGATGAAGAACTGGAGGTAAATTTTGGCATTCACTTATTACAACCTTAAACTAATACATGTTTATGTAATATACGAGTATACAATAATTACATTGTTAATCTGTAAAATGCAGTATTACGTGATGGTGAGATCACAATGTTGAAAATTTAACTACAGGTCTTGAAATGTTTAGCATATTATTATTACATGCGACAACCTTATTGTGTTCACTTGCTTTCCAGGCTGCAATGTCCCATGCTCAAAGGGCACAGGCCAAATATGTGCACCAAATTAAGTAGTTCAGTTCTGCTGTTGAGTTTTGATCATTCAGTTGTTTTGTTGAGCTACTATTTCACATAATGATTACAAATATATGATAAAGTTTCATCATTGAAGTTTTCAGGGTATCTTTTGATATATAAAACAGTTGATAAGGCAGTACAGTTTAAAAATAATTTTTATAGCAGCAACATTTGTGTATTTTATCGGACTGTGGTTGATTGGTATTGATGAACAGCAAAGTTGATTGACCCATCAGTAGTTACCATTGACGGTTTACTTTAGGAATGCTCTATAGAGGAACTTAGGGAATCATTACCGGAACACCTGCCCCGTTATGTTGTTCTCATCTACAAGAACGAAACACATTCTGACGGACGAGTCTCATTCCCAATGTGCTTCATATATTTGAGTCCTCTTGGTAAGCGAACATGATATTTTTGCTGTTTACTGAATTACTATATGGCAGTAATGAGACAAAGGATCTTTTATGCTGTGGTTATTAACTAGATGGTTATACTGTGCATTTTTATAGTCGAGCATCAGCTATGATGAATAAGTGTTAAATTGCTTTCCAAAAAAAATATTTTCCTCTTTTAAGCTGACTGTGATCAGCTAGTAGAGTTACTTCAGGCTGAGACCTAATGCTCAATTTTGCAAAAGTTTTGAGTACTGCTTTATTATACCTCAAATGTGGGGTCAAAGGTGATTCGAAAATTACAAGTAAAAGCACAAACCAGTGGCAATTCATTTTTATTTGTAACAAAAAAGCAATATCCCAAATTATTTGTTATGTTCCTTTTGAAATTATTGTTTGTGGTTTAAGGATGTAAACCAGAGATGCAGATGATGTATGCTGGATCTAAATTGAATTTGGTTAATGAAGCTGGCCTAACAAAAGTAAGTTTTATAGGGCAACATTTTTAATTGTACAGGGCATGTATTGCATAAAATTATTACGCAAGTATTAGTGTATTGTTTATCATTTACATGGTTTTACCCATTTCAATTTCATTGGAGTTGCAGAAATATAGTTTTTCTGACAGTCACCAGTCTACTTACTATCCAGGTCCAACTAAGTCAAGCGCACGGTTCCCTAAAAAATTTTGCCCTTGAAATGGGTAATATTATAGGCGCATTTAAGCATCAGATATGGATTCATTGACCTGGAAAATCTATATTTAGACACCAAAATCATTATTCCATTATCCTGTATGCTCTGATAGCTAACATATAGCCATTTAAGCTAGCAACAGCCATATAGTTGGCCATCTTGAAAATTGCTGCCATATTGAATGAATTTCGATTGACTCCATAATCAGGATTAATCACCTTAATGATCTCTAACACTGTGCAAAGTTTCATATTTTTGAATCAAAATGATCCATTCATTTTGGTCAAATGGTGGCCATCTTTTTTGACGTCATAATTATACCCTTTGCAGTGCTGAAATTTCAGACTAATTTGGGCATGTTATTCTCTGGACCAAATACTGCAAGGTAACACCAAAAAATGCTTTCTTGCAATTTTTTGGGGGTAAGTCAGCAAATTTACCCTACTAGTTATGCTGTCGGTATACACTTAATTATCTAGATTATATGCTGTACACTCAACTAGATGCCGTACACACTACATGGCGGATAAGGAATTGTATCCAACAACATCATAAGAACTGAATACATGAAGTTTTCGCAAGCAAATACCAAACTCCTTTTTGAAATTTGTGTAATAAAATATTGAAATACTAATCCTTTGTACATATTTTATATACACTTGGTATTGTATGCCAAATTTATTAGTGAATATAGATTGTTATCTTATACAAATATGTGATACAGTATTTTAAGCAAGCTAAACAAAGTTTTTTCGTCTGATAATTGCTGATTTGCTCTTACGCAAGTGTGTTTCAGAGGTAGTTATGCGTACAGCAAGTAGTTTCAGGACTTTGTAGTGGAAAAAAATTGGGTTGGAGTCTGGTGACTCAAAATGTTTTGAATACATATGCAAGTCCTTAGTAAAACATTTCATCACAAATGGAATTTTCAGGCAATTTTATAAAATTTAGGTCAAGGACACATTATTTTATTATTATTTAGGTCAAGGACACGTTATTTTAATTAATTAGTGCATTTCTCGGTATTCTCAGTTTTACAATGCAATTTTCTAGGTATTTGAGTTGCGTGATGTTGAAGAGCTGACCGAAGAATGGTTACAAAGTAAATTGGCATTCTTCAGATAGTTTCATCACCATTTCTTATAACTCAGCAAAAAAATTTACCTGGACACAATATTTACAGTATATGCCTAAAAACTGTATGGGTATTGGCCTGGATAGTTAGCGTGAACTGATGTACAAGGAAAGTAAATTATAGGCTGTTAGATTTTGTTGTGTATGCGTGAAAAGATGTGAGCGTTTGAAATATTGGATACAGAGTGATGTTGGCGTGACCTTGCTAAATGCAGCAGCCAGACAAATTCAACTTCCAGTGTGTCATTCAATAATTCATTATTAATTTTTGTAGCTGTTTACATTGTTGTCACTGATTACTTTTATGAGGCAACAAACACTTTCCTACATTAAGTAATGCAAAGTGCCATTTGTTGACAAAAACTGTATTAAGAAGTGCAGGCTAATACAAATTTGAACTCCTATGCCACTAATGTAAAAACCAAGCCAAATTTTATTCCATTATCATGAGCATATTGCCCCATTTACTGACCAGACCATTTACCTCTATAAAAAAAGTTTAATATGCAAACATTTAGACAGATAATCTTCTGGGCAAATTTTGTTGTGCGACACGTAATTTTGAGTGATATCTACAAATTCCTTTTACTATTTTAATTAAAAGATCTAATTACAAATTACTAGTTAAATTTTTTGATCAATAACACCAGTTGGGTTTGAACATAACTATCACAGTTTTCAAAAACCCCAAACAAGGTTATGATAAACGTATATAATTGCCAAAGTTTATTTCGGAAATCGGCATCATGCAACATTTCTCAAAGTCCATGTAATATATTTCCTTGTTACAAATAGTATGAGTTTTTGCTTTGCCTAATCTATAATAAAGTGTAAGAGCTATGTACTGTGTTCTTCTTAGCTCTGTATGTGTCATTATACTGTTTGTGCCTGTAATTTTAAGAGATTTTTTACAGCAAGTTTTACTGATTTGAATATTTTTAGAAAGCAAAAAATTGTCACAAAAATGAGTAACAGTTTGTCAATTGTTTCACGATACAAATGAAAGCTTTTATCAAAGCTTTGAGGTAAAAATGAATCTTTTTATCAATAACTAAAACCCTAATAAAATATGAACGTTTTTGTTAAATTTAAAAACTTCAAGGTACATCTAAGCAGCAAATTATCAGCGATTTCGACCAGCCTGAATAGCTGACTGGGGATGTTGCAAGTATTATTACATACGATTGTCGCACGCATTTCACTCGTGTACTAATGTTACCATGCACACCTTGTTCTATACTCGATAAAATGTCTTCATGGATATAGTATGAATCATGCCTAAATTACAAAAAAACATTTTCGTCTCACGAAATGTATCACTGGAATTCAGCTGAAGTTACTTTTCTCTAGCCTACATTTTGTAAATACATGGTTACTACTGGCCATATGTTTATGAAAGTCGATGTTAATATTAACAGTTATTTCATCTTGTCTGATGCATAATTAATTATATTATAATATGTACATTTGTAACTGAATGACTGCAATTATTATATTTTTGCATATTCTAAAATTTAATATTTATCAAAGCTCCGTTTTTGAACTTCTAATTGCTGTAATGTGTGTATATTGCTAAAATTGTTAAGCTTGAGAATTGGCAAAAATTCTCGGTATTAGCCAATATGCTATAGGTTTTGCACATACGACATAATGTTCTAATATTTATTCATTTTTGCTGATTTGTTACACTAAAATTATAATATTTTTATAATATATTTTGTTATTGAAGCCACTTACGATAAAGTTACAGCTGTGAAAATAATAGCCAAATAAATATTTTACTGTAAAGTAAAAATTAAATGTACTGAATATTTTAATTCATAAGGAACAACTTATGAAATAGTAGAAAGTCAAATTCTCAGATAATAATTTATTCAATTGCAAATAAAGCTGCATATTTGACATAACTTCAACACGATTGCTATTTCTCCTCACCGTAAAATAACAAAAATACAAAGGTAAGTGACAATGGCTTGAAGTTACTTCAAGCTTTTGGAGTCTTGCAGAAATACATTTATGCTTCAGTTGCTACAGTCAGTTTTGTCTAGTCAAATGAATTTCAACAGACTTTCTTTATTAAATAATTACAAATTATATTAACATACACTACACACTAAGCTACAAGCACACCTTCATAAGCAACACAAAATGACAGTTGTGCTCACATTAGTTTCTCAACTTTTTACAGAAGCGCGTTTATATCAAAAACTTAATATACACAACAGTGCCAGTTTGTCTCTGCATTTTTATTATTTTAAAAAGTAGTATTTCGCAAGTCTCACTACAATTGCATTGTTGTCTTAATCAATATGATTTGGAGGTCAAGATAAAGTAAATAATATCAATACAATTCAAATTTACATTTACAACATTTCACAAATTGAAGTTTAATTAAAGTTGTGAGTTTTAAGAATAAAGAATTTCATATCCTTACAGTCATTTCTAGTGCTGACATGTGATATTATAAATGAATCTTTACAAAGTAGAGTTGCTATAAAAAACACAACCAAGATAAAACTATATTGTACATACTGAAATCCTTTAGTATCAATTAAAATTTCTACACTGTTTTTGGATCTGCAGATCTTTTTCAGCAGTTAACTAGTAAAAAACACATGTTTCAAGAATTTACTGTACATGTGCACTGATTAAATATATACCAGATGTAGAAAAATGTACTGTAGCTAAAGATGGTCCTGCCCATAGCCCGTCCCAAATGTGCTTATATATATATATATATACTTCCTATGAGTTTAGCACAAAACACTGCAGTAGAACCAGAGTTTGGCATCAAAAAAGCAAAACTAGAGGTTTTGTGTTGTGATTTTTTTCTTCTAAACCTTTACGACTTTGTTAGCAGTTAAAAAATATGGACAATGATATATTCGGTATGGAACTTAGCAAATAACTTGTTAATGGTGTCCGATTCCTAAACAGCAAAGAACTAATGGTAAGCAAAGCTAAAGGTTTTGTGTCTAGCCATGTATTAGCAAATTCGTCTAACAACTAAAAACTGTTTTAATTTCTAATATGGCATGAATCAAGGTCATGTTAAGATTACAAACCAAACATATTAACTTAACACTCAATGAAATGCCTTTTATCAAAATTATGCATACTTAATACAGCCTCGAATTTAAAAGATGTCATCCTTAGAACACATTCACATGTGTTCAGCTAGAGGAAATGGTAAAACGGGTTCCCTAAAAAAGTTACCCTGATGAAGGCAGCAATATAGTCACAAGGTTCACTCAGCAAACTCAACAAGCATTGATCTTAGTTACACAAATTGCATATGAGCCAATCCAGCAGCAATATAAGATTTGCAGTTGTTTATCACACACAGGTGACCATATGTAAATATGTAACTCAGCAATATGGCAAATGTAAGTAGTGAACCCACTAATGATATGCTATATATTAATTACGAACAAACTGAAAGTAATTGATGTTTCACAGTATATACATTATTTTATTAATTACATGAACAGTTTAGAACAAAAATCAAATTCAATTTAGATATAGGCTGCATTAAACTGAAATATTTGATATTATTAGCAGTACTTTCGACAAAATGCGTTTTGCTTACTAGTCAATGCAGCTGCTAGGGGTCATTAATTTAGTATATTAGCTGAATTGACAACAATCAAAAGCATTTGGAGATTAACTTAATCAAGGCACTTGGTGGGACTAGCCCAAATCTAATATCATTTGCCGTCCACACACTATATGCGAATGACAGAATAGCATTTTCCTTTCAACAATTCCACAGAATTCACTGCTAGATGTTAACTTTATTAATTGCTTTCTAATACAAGTGAAGTACATGCATTATATATACACTTTGCTTTCACTTGCTTTTTGTAAAATAATAGAAATTTGTTTACCATATATCTACTTGTTTGACAACTATAATTATTAATAACTGCAGAATAATCATATTTAACAAACAATGTAAAATAGAACAGAGTCACATACTTATATGGTGAAACAACAAAGATTAAATAAAAGTGGTATTGTTAATTCATCAGAATTGAAAAAGTCTCACATTATAATAAAAAATAATTAAAAACGTGTATAAATTGTTCTGTTTAATGATGTTTGACATTACATAAAAGGCATAACAGAAATGTAACAATTTTAGTAATTTACGCTTTATGTCCGTTCATCGTAGCTATCATTTGTCAACTAATAAACAATGAGGGCAAAAAGTTACTGTCAGTAAATCCCATAATAACAAGCATAAAAGAACAAGGATGACAAGATTTGGTGTTTTGTATAGAAGGCAAGTATTTTGTTAGAATTTGTTAGAAACATTTGCTATAATGTAGACACAGAAGATCACTGATCTATTCAGTCAGCAGGAAAAGTGTAAAGTTCAGCAAATCAGTGTTCTTCACCATCAATGTGCTTGAATATGTGTGAAAGGTAATATTACAGGACTACTTTACTGGTCATGCAGCAGAATTCAAATTTGATTTCCTAACATCCTAGTTGCTAACTAGCACGTATATCATACTGAAACAAAAAATATAGGCATTTAAGATTGTTAGAAATAGTGATAAATATAAATGAAATTCTTTGATTACAAATTGCATGAAACGGTGAGACATTTGGCATTTGAGCCAATATTTTTTGAAAAATACTGTAACAACTTCAAACAATGTGGCAACTACAAAAGAATGTAACCTAAAGCTACGGCTGTACAACACTACTATAAAAAACAACACAACATTACTATAAAATGCAATGTAAAACCTTAATTATTGATTATTATGGATATAGTTATAGGAAATTGATTGTTGTGGTAATTTTCTTAACAAATTGTGAATTTAGAATTTCTATAAAAGGGAAGCTTTACATTGGAAATCGTGATAGCAAATAAAAAATTTAAATTAAGTAGGATACATTATGTTCAAGAGTAAACTTCTCAAGAATAGTAATCACCCACATATTTGACGACACAGAAAAAAGTATTTAAACATCTCTTGCAGAAAACACAGTTAGTAAGTTGGACACTGAATTTGCCATTTCAAATAAGTTTTTATGTTAATATAACATGAATAGAAATAGTCATTTCACAAAGGTTAGTGCAATGGTCTAAGTAGAAAGACAGGTTTGAGACTGTCAAATCTGTATAACTCAGCTCTGGGACTATAGAAATTGTTCAGAATTCAGCAAAATTCATGAGGAATGTATCTCCTAGGGCCAGACAACTGTGACAACATGTCATGGAGAGAAACTGGGTTCAACGATGTATAGAACTCAGTCAAGTCATATTCAGATAATTATCATTCAAAATCTTGCTTAGCTAGTTGTACGCAATTTAAGGTATAATTTACAATTCAAACAAACACAGTGCCTATTTGCAAAACGGACTGCCGGCTTTTGTACATGCTCCTTGAACCTGCTGATTACCTTTTAACTTTGCCTTTCAACAGGTTCACCTGAGAAAGGTTATAACTGTTTGGTAAAATACTAACTCACCGTCGACAAATGTATGAAATGTGATAAAACATGCTACAATATTTTAATTTTATCTAGCTGATGCATACAAACAATTTTCACAGGCCAGTAAAAGTTGCAGTCGTGTAATGAAAGTAACGTAGACTTATAAATAACGTTGGTAAATATGTCACTACACAAAACAGAAAATGATCTCACCTACCTGTATAAAAAGTAGAAAAATGAGAGCAAGTAGAAACCCATCTTAACCCAACCCTCTCTCTGACATCGTGATAACTCGTCTGCATTCATAATAGTTGTGGGATCATACAGACCAGGACCACTCATAACAGGTCGATGCATGTACCTAAAGCAATTGCATATATGACAAGATATAGCACTTGCAAAGATGCTCGCATTTTGCAAAAGAAATTTCTTAACATTTATGTTACATACACCGTGGATTAGAGAAACAAGTTTCATAAATTTTCAATATTATTTTTTTACGTTCAGAATCAGTTTATACCTAAAAAAACTTATATTAGAAAATGCTCAAACAAAAGCCACACTGACTTTAAGGCATACATCATTATGACATTTCCATCTACTGGATATATGTAAAATAATTGCTGCTTCTGATGAGTTAAGAGTCTGTTTATAATAGTGGTTATAGCTGCTTGCTGGTTATTGTTGTTTATTGTATGGGTGGCTGTGGCTCGTGAAGATTGCGCGTCAAACAGCCACGATGGGCATGACAAACTATCAAGACTTTGTAAACTTCGCATTTATTAAAGATCAAACACAACACGGTAAACATAAGAGGATAGTAATGCCAGCCCTCCATCTTCAAGTCAGTTCCTAATTTCCTCGAGGTGCGGTCCTCAAAGTCCTTTAGTCTAACTACCTAATGCGCTATGAGCTTCTGCATACAAGAATTACATCATCAATTTTTACTTCTGAGTCAGCCGGTCGAACATCATCAGATCACCTGATCATCACATGCTCTGCCAAAACGATAGTTTAATCTTGCATTGTCAAGCACTTAATCTTAAGTTATTAATTTAATAATTTAATCACCAGTTTCATCAAAATCACAATGCACAAATCACAAGAGCTTTCCCTTACTTATATTGCAATTTTATTTTTCCAGTTTGAAATAATTTAATTTACAATTTCTGAATAAACACTGACAAATTACTAACATTTTCACGATTGAAATAATTTCACATTTTTCACATTGATATCTAGCCCTGTGTAACTAATCACAGATAAAATTCTCAACTTGTAAAAGTTAAGTTCAAAAGTTTATAGTTCATAAACCCCCAGAAATTGCAGTGCATAAATTAAATGCATATTAAATGCAATGAGTAAAAAGACAATAAAAGTTCAAATCATTTCATAATACCTGTGGACATGATAAGCCATAAGAGGTATATTTAGCAGAAGACTAAACCATTCTCCAGCAACCAGGAACAAAAAGTTGAAAAAGAAGTGGATGACATATTCAATCAAAACAAGCTGAAAATAAACATACGTAAACATTAGCTTCATCACTAAACAGTACATTAAAAAATAATTAATTACTACCCATTCTAGGATAGATACATTTGTCATTTAACAAAAAACATTTAATCAGTGCTTCTCTTTTCAAATATCCACGGGAGGTATAGAAAATTCCCTTGAAATTTTCAAGGTAACAGATTTTAAGATTTTTCTTTCTCATTCTTGTCCATCTAATAACATGGTAAATATCTATGATGACCTTATATGACACTGATGTAATTATTATTCACACTGTATAAATCTGTTTGTGTTATGATCCAGTTACTCTATCATAAGGCATGGGAGTGCATAAGGAACACTGAAGTTATTTGAATCTGACAGCATAAAAAAACTATTTTGCGAGAGTGATTTTGGCAAGTGGGGAGAACAGCAAAAGGTGCTTTTAAATTCAAAATAGCATGGGCACAATGGGGCAGGAGGACGAAGGTGCCCAGCAAAAAAGGACAATCACTGTTTTACAGTCAATAAGTTTACCAATATTTCTACTTGATTTAAAGAAAAACAGCTCTAGGTTTCCATAAATGTCTTCTACTGTAAGAAAAATTTATTTACATGGATTCAATATTTAAAGAAAGTACAAACATATTTTATAAATTTCAATAACTAAGGTGCAGCATGAGTATTGCAGAGTACTACCTTCATCCATACAACCAACAGTAATAATAATAAATTAACAATGTTAATTTGCGAACATGTTGAATGTTGTGAAAACAGATGCAAAATCATAAAGGATGGTTTTAAAAAGTGCTGGCCGATTGGTAGTGAGTGTTGAATTATTGCTTAAATACATACTGGATTGAGACTATTGCACTGGTCAATAGGATTCTTGTAATCTGTTTTCAATTCATCAAATGCTATCACCTGAAAAAGAGTCAGCAAAAATTAAAACTGGCAGTTTTAGCTGATTTTCCTTTCATAATTTTGTACTTATAAATTGTTCTACATTATAATTAAGAACTGGTGTTATACAAAATCACTAGCAATTACTAGCAAATTACTTACAAACAGTTACAGAGTAACTGACTCTTTGCAGAACACAACAATCACATCTGTTGAAACTTGAAAGGTTTTCCCAGCAGGTCTGGCGAATATTTATTTAATTTCTATTTAAATAATAATGCAGCATACCTTATTCCTGAAGACAAAAAGCAAGTTCCTATCGTCAGCAAATTGAAAGTTTTTTGAATTTTTTACACCATGTTTTATGTTCTGCACATAAAACAGAAGTGCAGAACCTTGTGACACTCCACGTTACCATAGCAGAGTGTCAAATATACAATTTTCGTATTTTACAGACTGACTCCTATTTGTAAAATAACTAACAAAGCAATTATTAGCAAAACTCCTTATGCCGTAATCAAATATTGTTTCATCATTGGTTAACCATGTCAAATGCCCTTGACAAGTCACAAAAGGCAGTGGCTGCAAATATATTATTTTTTATGTACATTCGACTATGTTTGCTAACATGTAATGGAGCCATTGCTGTGGTACTAATCCTACGGAATCCATATTGGGTTATCATTTAGTATATTTAATCATTTAGGTATTTAAAAAGCTAATTTGATCTAACTTTTTCGAGATACTACATATTATATACTTTATTTACTGTACTGTGCCTATGTATTATAATGTGAAACTATTGAAAATATGAGTGTGAAAGTCATAGCTTTCGTTTTAGTTTTATTCACTAACAGGTTATAGTTTAGCACCAGACGCATTTGCCTTTAACAGCGTTTTAATATGTGAAAATATATTTTAATACTGAGGATTATCATTTTATTGTAATTCACTTTATGCCAACTAAAGTATATTACACACACACACATATATATATATCATGAAAATTTTAGAAAGGGGCAATAATGAAATAGGTCTGTAGTCATCAATGCTTTGGGGATCTCCAGTTTTAGATAAGGGTATTATTATTATCGACTGTTTAGTTTAGCTGGAACTTGGACAGTAATCAGAGTAGTAAAAAGAAAGAATTGGGATAGTACCTTTTGACCTAAAAATTAGGCATGATTCCTTGGCATTTGTGCACATTTTTGGATTTCTGTATATTCATCTATTTTTCGATTTTTTTAATTGTCATTGGCGTCATTTGTTTAATTTTTGTCGTATAATTATGAGAAAGGTGGTTGACTCGATAACCATTGGCATTGGTTTTCATTACCTTTTCTCTTCTGTCGTTCTGTATAACATGTACGTGCTATTGTGTAATCAATGTAAGTTGAAGGAGATAAATAAAACAATTCTATCTAACAATTTTAGTTGCTAAATTGGGCCCTATATTTCAAAAAATCATTAAAACAATTTGCAATTTTTTACTTCATTAATTTAAGCATTGTCAGGATGTTGGTATTGGTTCTGAAATAAGAAAAAAACAACTAGGCAAGACATATAATAAAACTTAATATCGTCAAGAAGCTTACATGAAAAATAGCGAAAAATATGAGAAAAGCATCTAAAATTAACGCAATTATATAAGAAAAAGCCGCAAACGTGAAAGCCATGATTGTTGGCGAAAACTGTTGCCAGAAATGACGCATTGCTTTGACTGGTTACACCAAAGTTACTTACGAACCATGCATCTTATATAGTGGAACTTGAAAGCCTTGCAGCAACCTACATAGATATAAAGTAAAGCCAGCAAGTCGCATGTTCAAAGTTGGCAAAAGTATTAATAGTGCAAAAATATAGACAACATGAAAAATGTTTTTAGGATGAACTTTTGGAAATAACAAACTACTGTGAGATGAACTACAGAAATAATAGAGCTATTCTATTATACACAGTGATAACCTTGAACAAGTATCATGACTAAAATAATTTGAATGAAAAAAAGATAAAAGGAAAAGTAAAACTTGAATTTGAACCAAAAACAAATAATGGGACCTAATTTAGAGTCATGAAACGCCGTGAATTTGATAAGGAAAAGAAAGATATAGGGACGTTTGAAAATGGGAATAGTAAACGTAAGTCACTATAATTAGTATGACAGTGAGATTTTTTTTCAAAACATGTTTTTATTTTTCGTACGAAAATAATCTTTGGTTCAACATGTTAGAGGTTAAAATTCAATTTTATTATAAAAGTTCGCATAAAGACGCTATGACTTGTTCTTTTTGTAAAGATGAATATGGTACAATTGAACATGTTTGAATGTGTGTTTAGCCCTGTAAATGTGTGGTGTGTCAATGGCACGGAATAGGAAAATTCATAGAATATCGAAACGCTTTCTAGGAGTAATCAGCAATACTAGATCTACGATTGAAAATCGAAAGAAGTAAAGAATAGAGCTACGAAGAAGTGAGTGTAATTTGATCTTGCAGTCCCTGTTGTCTGCTTGCTATTTGCTGCTACTGCAAAGAGGATCATGACTGAACCACTGTAATCACTGTTAATGACTGTTATTAAAGTAATAATAATAATAATAATAATAATAATAATAATAATAATAATAATAATAATAATAATAATAATAATAATAATAATAATAATAATAATAATAATAATAATAATAATAATAATAATAATAATAATAATAATAATAATAATAATAATAATAATAATAATAATAATTTCCCTTATTTAATAAAAATCGTCAACAATTATGTATTAACTGAAAATAACTTCCAACAATCGCCTTAAATATTGTTAAACTATTAATATTTTTAATAACTAAAGCAGTAATCCCATTTTACTTTTATACAGTTTAGCATACTTTAAGCTAAAACTCACTACTTATTGCGCAGCCTATTAAATTTTAATGGCTATGGTAGAACTGAAATCTAGCTCATTATCAAGAATAGTCCTCTGATACAATACATTATACTGGCAAAAGTTTCTTAGTCACATTGAAATTTAGATCGAATTTTACACATTACATGTTACAAACTCGATAATTATAAATGTGTTTACAACAAGTATGTCGCCATAGGCATAAACATCGTAATTTACAAAATTACTGTTAAACTTTAATAGAGCCTGGTGTAGGTGCAACTTGGTAATTTTGATAATATTGCAGAGAATGACAGAATATTTAAGTTCAGAGAATGACAAACAAGTCACTTTAGAAATAAATTTGTTTATTTTCCTGCAGGTGACTCCACGAGGCCTAAAGTAAAAATTAATGAGCAAGCGCTGCGTTGTTCTTTATGGTTTAGTGCTCGCGCCTGGCAGACGAGAGATCTGTAATAATCACCCAGTCCACAAGGATCACAACTAATTGATAATTGGGATGCCAGAAGTTTTTCATGAAACTACCGTCGTTAATGATGAGCACGGTCACGGTTCAACCGTTCGGGTGGCGAATAGTTCGTTCTGCTCAAAATGTATTACTGCTCCACGTGACCACATCTAGTTGCGTATGTAAAAGCCACCCCTACAAACAAAATGGTACATCCTTGTAAACACTAAACACGTGCGTACGGTGTTTTTGAGTCTGACTTTGCTTGAAAGTTGTTCGCTGCACTGCAGACAGGAATAAGAAAGTGGATGTACGTTTATTGTGATTTTGTAGAAGGTTAATTGTGCATTGGATGTGGGTAGGAATAGTTAAAAATGTGCGTGTGCATCATCATATGGAAGAAATTACAAAGGATAAAGAGTTGTAATCAGCCGAGATGGCGTCTTGTATCAAGGTAGCTGTGCGGGCACGACCGTTGTCCAAGAGGTGAGTATCCTATAGTCCTATCTGATAGTAACTGTATGTGTACTATTTGCAATTGACTGAACTAGTTTTTTTGTGTTAGACTAATTTTTCCTGTAGCGAGGTACGAGACTTTGAAATGGTTGGCGTGAGATTACGCTGTGAGAATGAGGATAGGTACTCGAGAATGTTAGATGTGGCAAAATTGTCAGGAGTTGTGTCTTAAGCACTTTTATAATACTTAATGTTGGACAAATTTTGGTTAATTGCTTCGTGCGTGACCATTCAGGGGCAAATATTAATTTCTTTCTTTTGAAAGGTTTGGCCCACTGTATCTTTCGGACTTTATCAACGCTGAAACAGGTGATTGAAGTGACTTGGATGGTAGGGTGTGTACGATTAATGGGATTTAGTGGATTGTGCTGAACTGTTATTTCACGTCAGCGTGAAACTAAACTTAAAATACAGTGTCCAAAGTTTTTAGTGACCTTTTCTGCAAATTTTTCTTTTATGAGATAAAGTGATTGACGGTGGTAGTTTTATGGGCCCATAGGGCTGCAAATTATGTAATAAAAGTTTAACACATTGATACTAAAAGTTCACAAAATCGCTCAATAATTAGGCAAATGGGCCAGCAGTATAGGTCATAGATTACAAAATTCCTGAAATAAGTTTGGAATTATGCAAGATTTGTCATTTTGTAACAACTTACCAATTTCGAAAAAGTCAGTCAATTTTTCGTGCAAGTAGATGCATGGATGTACATAGTTCTACATACACTGTTATAGTGTGCAGTTGAAAGGTCAAAGTCACTAGTCACTGGTCTTTTAACATTTAACAGAAATTAGCATCCGGAGAAACCAGTAAATCAATGCATCAAAACTGGCAAGAAAGGCACCTGGGAAGTGATGTTGTATTAGAAATTAACCTTAGTCAAAGGTCAAACAGTCTCAGACTTTAGTGAGGCTTCTTAGTAATAATACAAGCTAGGGAATGCAAAACTCAATGCAAGAGCTGACAGAGCTAAAATTTTATAGGAACTGACAGTCTGACAGAACAAACCAAGACTGACCACTAATGAATGCTATACCACTCCAATGTTTCTGTGTCATATATTTTGAGCCTCCAGAGAGAGGCATGACGTCCCGTTTGCACTAATGACCTTGAACCAATTTTAACAGTGAGAGAGAAGATGAGTCGAATGGGATTATTTGTTCAATGGACGGCGATGTCCTCAGTCTTACCAATGTCAAACTTGAAGGCGCTACGATCAGTGGTGTTGCCGATCATCGGGAGAGGGTCAAGCACTTCAGCTTCGATCATTGTTATTGGTCAGTTTGTTCTGATTCACCAGAATGCATTACACAAGAAATGGTGAGTGTATTTATCAGTAAATAATAATAAAATGAGATAATGTGCGAGCAATATATAATGTGTTTAGTACTAATCTGTGCTGGTATTATTTCTCACATAGGTATGTGCAATATATATTGTTTCTATGCAGCACTCTGAATACAATTCATGAGTATGATCTCCACATAGTACTTACTGACTTTTTGGCCCCTCCTCTTTTTGTGCGCATTTCTTCCGAGCTGCCCTGTTACAGTTTTAACTGCAAAGTTGACAATTGTAAAATTGGTAAAATATGACACAATGAAAACAATTCCAAGACCTTGCATAAATTGTCATAAAAAGTCGATGTGTCATTATTAAAAGTCAGAAATGGTGAAATTCATCCAGTAAGTCTGGCATTGTACACGATTTGTCATTGACCTGCATGAGTCACTTGTAAACAATCCATTTTTCTGAATCAGTTAACAATGCACAATGTTTTTGGGCCTTTCCTATCATCGTCTTTGTTATTGCTATCTTCGCTCATCAGCATAGTTACCGCTACTACTGCTATCACCTTCTTAACCACGGTCGTTGTTGTCTGCATATTCATTTTCCTGGCTTGCTATTTTTTGCATTACTTGGTTAATGCCATATAGGTCAGTGTCAAACAATCATCGTTACCATATACATAGGTTGTAGAAAATAAAGTTCACGTCTTTCTATGGAAACTACCTGTTTAACAGAATAGGGATAGTCTTGTTCAGCTGGGCTAGGCGGTAGGGCTGCATACAGGCAGTTTGCTTAGCATCCTAATTAATGTTTGAATGAACGTAACTTAAGCCGGTTAAACTATGCGAAACTTTGTAAAGTCACAAAATGTGAAATATACACACGGCTAATGAAGGTTGCTTTGAACTTGCAATTCTTCCTATGGGGAACAGATTCGGCGCTACTAAATATTTTATGACTGCTGGCTGAAATCTCATTCAGCATAGGCCAATGCTGTACGGAGACTTTTAAATTGTTTTTGAAAGTGTTATTAAATTTGAAGTCGGTTCAAGTCAGTGTCTAACATTTATGACTCATTCTCCTGGCATAAATTCTAACTCTTCTATCGTATAAGAAACACGAACTTCTAGGAGCTTAGAACTTCTTGTAAGCATCGTTCCGTAACCATGGTCATTTTAAAAGAGAAACGACCTCATTCTATAGATTCCCACATCTGTATAAGCATCACCATAGAGCCCGATAAGTGTTTTTTCTTTACATGCGTATTACTATGTGTTTACATTAGCATAACGGCTTCACGGTTTCAATGTTTTAACCGCTGGTTTTTCACATGTTTCATATTGCGCCGAGGATTGGTGTAATACAGCTTCTATATGGAAATCTGATCTTTGACCAAGGAAATTTATTGCGGGCATTCACAGGTCTATAACAGGTCCACACAGGTTTAACAACACGTAGTGTTATTAAGACCAAGTCGTTAACATAGATGATAATTTAGCTATTCGCCTATTAATTCTTTTCTTAATATCTTACATGAAATCTGTTTTGGCGAATGGTTGGGTGGATGATGATTGATATAATGTGGATTGATGAGTGAGTGAGTGTACAAATAATAAATGAACGAATGAAAGGATGTAATGTACGCCGTTTTGCTATTCTGTGTGTTGTGGATTATATAAACTTTACATAGTATTTTTTCGTTTCGTGTATTAAAGGCAGAGTAGTAGTTGTTTTAATCATGTTACATGTAATACATGTCGTAATAATATTTTTCTTTCGTTTTATTCTCGGTCGCAGATCATCTATAGTGATATGAATCTTGGCAGCCTTCAATCATCCACTGGTTATTATGTGGTTTCACTTTTTTAAAGTGTTTAATTATACAGAGGTTTAGGTATTCTAACCCTTGAAGTCACGATAAAACGGGTCATGAACTTGAACGAGATGATTCAAAGCTTGAATTTTACGACTCTCCGGAACACGACAGATGCCGTTTTAATTGGAATATTTCTGTCTGAGGAGCAGATCAAGTTTGTATAAATAAATTGAAAGTGGTACCCCTGATAAAAGATTTTAGCTGCCTCAAGTTTTATGGGTTGGCGCTGCTGCACTGTTAAAAATTGAAAGCTTTTTCAAAAGCATAAACTGGGTTTCCCTTCGTGCTTTACCATACTTATATTTATGTGTTTATGGCGCCACACTAAGTTGGTCGTATTGTGTTACTGTTGGACGCTGACTCTGTTGGGTGAATACTGATAGTAATTATGCGGGTTTGACTTGTAGATGACTTGATTTGCTTAAAAATTGTATTAGAAATTCTAATAGCTAGGGTAAAGTTCGAACCAGCGGTCATTCCAGTTGCACAGACAGTGGAACAGTGGAAGAGCATTTACTGGCGTAAACAAACCATTTCAACTGTCGTAGTCATTCTTATGACTTACTGTATGGCATAACGAGCAAAATTCATTTTGTTTATGACAAATTCTATTACAGCAGGACTTTTACTAACGTCACGGAGCTGCTCTTCTGCTTACATTTCTTCTTGCCCAGGAATGTAAACGAAAATTCCACCTGCAGTCTGAAAAACATTTCAGGAATTCTGTGCATTCTCGCGTGAAAATATTCTCAGAAAAAAATATTCCTGGTGAAAATTTGGCTTCATGGGCCGCCGTTTGTTGGAACTCCACATTGCTGGTTGATTATGCTAGTGAATGGTAGCGTATTTATAAACACTGCTTAGCAGAATCTCTTCTAAATTGGATTCCATGTCATCTACCTCTACAACTGCATCTGCACATGTTACAGAAGTCTTCCGAAACTTGCCTTAATAAGAAAAACAAAATCAAACACAAGAGCCAGTGAAGTGGATAAACGTCGCATAAATTTATCATAGTCCTTTTACTGACATTATTTTGAACATATTAAAACTGTACTGCAGCCATATTCTGCCGCTTAAAAATGCTGAAAACTTTTCCCTGGCTAACAGGACTTCACGTACATTTGCAATTGAAATATTAAACTGTTCACTGTAATCTGTTTTTTCATCTCTAACAGCTAAACAACAAAACAAGACAAAGTTTCTTGTTTCATTAATCGAGGAGCTTTGTTACAGTATTACAGTTTTAGTTTACCGTGACAGAAAATCGAGGAATCGATGTTCGTAAAAACTTGAAGTGAAGGTCTTGTGCTTCACATAACTAATTATAGCCAAGTTAATGCGTATTACTCTAACTGCTAGCATTTATTATAAAGCCAAGCTTAGCATTTGGAATTCGCTACGATTTACAGAATTAGAGTGATTAGCAAGGGACTGTTTTTATTTTGTTAACCCGGAATGGCTAAACCTGCTAAAATCTTAAAGCAGTGGCTTGAATTATGACCGGTATACGCGTGTCCGAGGTCATAAGCAACTGGTGTATATTTAAACAAACGTGGCTGAAGACGCCTTTTTATGTTATTCAAGTCAAATTCAACAAGTAATTGATCTAGGGAGTGTCAAAGGATTCTCGATTGATTCTTACACAATTTTTCCCATGCAATCGAATAGGCGAATGGGAAAATTCTTATTTTGCATATTTAGTGAGCTCATTTGCATACTTTGATTATTTGTGCCCAAATTTTAAATATGGTATAAAATTTATACAAATTTCATTGTCAGTTATGTAAGATTATTGTAGTTAGCCTCCGTGTCCCTACATTAGCTATATATAGTTAATTTATATATACATTAACATATATAAGATTAACGTTAATATATGCTATGTATACATATAACATAATTATACATATAGTTAATGTACGATGCACATATACATTATACGTCTATGTGTATACACGTGTATATATAGATCTGATAGATACTAAACTTTTGCTATTGTTCCCAAAAAATCATATTTTTAGTTTTTACTGAAAAGTTATTTTTTTAATGTATGATAAAAGTGTTTTGCATGCATTATATTTTTTGAGAATTGTAGTAATTAAAATAATTACACAACTATTTTGATTCAGTTTCAACTAAATGTTTTTCAATTAATGTGTATGTTTAAAAAATGTTGGTTCATGTACTTTGTTATAATGTGAAGTCAGTACCATACTCGCTGTTGCTACTAGTATTTTCTGCTGAACTGTGTTCTGAAATAGTTACTGCTTCATTAGCAGCTGTACTGGAATTAGATCACTGACAAAGTTTGCCCTTTTTTCTGCTTCTTCCTGGGAGGGTTCGTCTTTTACTACTGCAGATTGCGATTCCATATCTGATAATCCATCAGTATCTTAACTGTGTTTGTTTGATTTTCATTTTGTGCTGACAAAAAGCTGGAGGCAACTGACATCGGTACGACAAAGCGCATCATTTGTAATTTGTCAACTTCTATTTGCTAATGCGTAATTTGCCAGCCTGAAAGTAGAATCAAGCTTGGCTTGTTTTTTGGCACTCATGCATGGCCATCTTCATCTAAAAAGTTTCATCTCTTTTCCCTGGATATATTATTCGCCGAACAGAAAACAGTTCATGATCCTGTTTAAAGAAGTTTTTTGATCTCAAAGCTGTAAGATAAAGAACTGAATTTTCAATGATTTGATATTTCCAACAGTGAATGGATAAAACATGGTATTGCTATGAAAATGTGGTGAAACTCTGCACACTTCTTTTTACCATAATAAGCCACAACCAGTTTAATGTGCACTAAATTGTTCTTGTTTATCTTCACGTACTGTGTGTGAGTAATCATATGCCAAAAATATTAGAATGTCCATCTGCAGCACAAACTACCATTGGATTCTTAGATTATGACGCCAGTACTACCAGTATATCTGCCTTATGTTGATTGCATTCATCTAGCTTTTCAACATTTGGTTTGAGTCACTCACAAAGTCTTTGCCAGCGTAGAAGAAAGACTAAGCAAAGGTAAAATGATGAAACTAATGATGAATTAGCAGATATGGAGTAGTAATCTGCCAAAGTGAAAGACGAGCCGTCGTAGGAAAAAAACAAGAAAAAGGGCAAACTATTTCAGTGACACCTGATTCTAGTAGATGCTAATTGCGTAAAAATGTTTCAGAAGACAGCGCAGGGCAAATACTAGTAGCAACTGGTAATATTTGGTAAATGAATCTATGATTTCCGTTGACAGCCACATTGATTGAAAGCATTTTTAGCTGAAACTAGATCAAAATGGTTGCATGAGTCTTAATCACTTCTCAACAAATTTCATAATTTTAGCAACTCAGTTTTCTCATAAATTAAAAAAATAATTTTTCTGAGATGTTTTTGACCAGTAATAGCAGTATCTATCAAACCTACGTAACTTATTACAACGAAGTGTATTGAAAGCAAATGTCGACATGCAAGTTGTATGTGATATTCTTCAAAATATTTAAATTAGGTTATTAATTATTTAAGATACCAAATGGCGCACGTGCTTATTTGGTTGTTAGAGGAAGATACACAAGGTACAAAATACAGAAATTCTGACGTAAGTTGGTTTTAGTTTGCAGACATTTCGAGAACGTTTTACTGGAAACCGTATTTGCATGCAGTTTTCATGTGTATGTTAGCATTTACAATTTGTGCTGCTTGAGTGTAAAAAACGACTCTTGTAATATTCGACATTTTTTCTAACTAAATTAAATCTTAAAGCTGCTAAGCTGTTTTGCTGACATTTGGCTCTTGCGGTAATTTTTAAAACTATGAACAACCTTTAAAGATTTGAGGACATGAAAAATTAGTAAATATACAATCTCGTCATTTTAAACTTGCAAATTTTTCAATTTGCAGTTGTCATTTTGAATTCCAAAGTAGCTTCCAAAACTGTATTTCAGATATTTTAAAAATATATTTTTTTCCTTAGATTAACCTTATATGAACAATTACATATTTTTCAGCCTGTAAGCTTGTAGTTCATTGCCCCAATATGCAATAGTGATATTGAGTTTTTCATTGGGAAAAAAAGCTGAAGAATGTTCTGTGTTGGAAAAATTTGATTTTAGTGGGATTTACACCTAGAAACAGGCATCAGACAACATATGCAATAAGCATTAAGCAACTTTGTCGCCTGAAAAATGGGGGCAGGATGTAAGTGAATTTACTCCATACTGTAAGCCATGTTGTAGTTGATAATTTGGTTCTTAGATGTGAGGTTTGCGCTAAAACCATGAATTACATAGAGGGGTAAAACTGGGAAGTTTTCATGCAGGAGCCTAAAGAACATGTATTAAATTGGTCATGTAGGCTCGTAAACGCTCATTAAGAACTTTCGTGTGTTTTTAAGACAGAGAAGAATACTGAGCAAAGTTGCCGACACGCCATGATTACTAAACTGTCTCAGGACATGCTGTGCCTTGCTTTACTAAATAGTTATTGGTGATGATGGTGGCTAAATTGCTCATTATTTAATTAAGGCAACTAGAGGCACCTTGCATACATAGTTAATCGCCGTTGTTCTGTAGTAGTCATCGTTTCATGATTAGGATTATGATGATATCATCGTGACTTTATTAATTATGAATTACTTGTTTGCGCATTTATCTTCAAAAGTTATACCACATCGTGTGTAGTTATGACAATTAATTAATCACAATGCTTAAATTATGTTAATTGTACGAGGCTCTAAAATTTGGTATCAGACCGTTCCAGGTAGAGTGAAAGCATCGGGACTGTCATGGACTGGACTCAAGTCTTCTCTTCATGTTCCTAGCATGTGCCGTTTATTTGGTAACCAGACTATTTAGGTCTTATTAGGATCAATGGTTTGTTCAATAAGATGTAATGATTTTTGAGAAGTACGTTTTAGCGATTATGATATCATTCCGAGCATGCTGGCAGACGGTTAGTAGTAAACTCGTAGTTCAATGACAGCTCACTGATTCGCAAGATTGTGATTGCCATAAACTTAATATGTAATTTACAGTAAAGAAAATTTCTTTCAACACAGTTTTAATAATAATTTAAAAATAGTTGAGGCTTAGATGCATTGGAATGCCTCTGCTAAAATTTATTGAATCAATATTACGGTGGGTAAACCTCATATCAAGCCTACAAACACCCTTCCTTCGTGCTGTCTTCTCTCAACCACATGGGCAGTCAGAGTATGGGATATTTTTTCTAAGCTTATGTCTTTACGGGCAAAACGGTCTAAAATACACGGGCAACTGATTCCCTAACAAACTGGCGTTGTTATTGCTGCGGGAGGATGATGATGTAATGAGATCCAAGTGATGCTGCGGATGCTGTGCAGTGATTTTGAGTGACGCTTGAGGAGACTGTACAGCTCTTCGGTTTTTAGAAGTTGTACAGTTCAGGTCACGCGTAGGTCCCGGTGCTTTTGGAAGCCGATGGTGTAGTTAAATTGAGGGGAAGGATAAAACCGATGTACACAAGGGAAGTAAAGGTTTAATTACATTTTTAAATGAGTCCATAACATTTTCCCGTAGCCTTAATTTGTGTATCTATATCATTTTGACACTAATTGCCAAGCGTAAAAGTATTTGTTCCTAATAATAGACCAAGCTCTTGTCACTTTTACTCGATTTCTAAATAACGACGTTTATTACGGTGCAGTCAAGTCTTTCAGTCAGACATTGAGCTGTGAAATTTATGTTTAAGATGCTATTAATTTTTTATAATCTATTTTTGTCCCTATCTTGGCAAACTTGCTTATTAATTAAGGTCTACATTCTTTATTGAAATACAACCAATACATATCTAATTTCGCAGATTAAATGAATTCAAAATTTGTCAAAATTTCATGTGCAAGTTAAAATTCAATTTTGGCTTATATTTTAGAGTATCCAACAGAGCTCAAACTTTTTTCATTGTACGCAGGCTGTTCATAAAATTTCCGTCCTCGAGAAACACATCAAAAGTTCCAATTTATTTATGTCGTGTTCATTTACCCGGTTTTCTGCTGGATAAACGAAATGCAATAAGCGGCGATGTGCTGGAATGGCAAACACACTGTCCTGTCAAAAGGGAGACTTACGCTTAGAAATTAGGAATTTTCGTATTTAATTGTTACAAATTTTTTACGGTCGCATTACTTTGAGCACGCTTTGCATGTTTTACTTTGCAGTGATCCTTGATTGGTTAGTTCACCTCTTTATATAAATTAATGTCTTAAACACATGCCATATTCAAGGTTTTTATTTACCGTTGACGCCATATAACTGGTCGATAGTGTATAAAAATTATGTGTTCAACCGTAAAGATGGAAAGCGGGAAAGCCTTTAATCTTGGCATGAGAAACGACGACGAATGTAAATAACGCCCGTTGATTATTTGCTAATATAATTAATAAACAAACATGGCTTTCGCCGGTGAAAGAGTTAAGTTGGATGTTTACCAAGCCACAACTGTTCTGGAGTATGTCTTAAGCATCTTTTGACTTTCGGCTGTCTTGCAGCGCTCACACAGAAGTTCTCACACTAACAGCGGCTAAAGTTTCTCTTTTTGTCGTATTTGCTTGCTTATGTGTTGGCTTGCCCTATGCTCCTTGCCTTGCATAATTTGCCCAAATTACTCTTATTTGTTTGCTGAACACTCCATGCAGCGGTACCTACAGGAAGTGCAGACTATAATTGCTGTCAGAAGTTGTGGTGGTGCGCAAAGAAAAATGATTATAATTTTTACCCTGAGCTGTACTAGTTTTTCCTCGGAAATGTTTTTACAAGAGAAGCTGTCAAACAATATCAGTCGTGAATTTCATGTGAATTAATTAGCACAGATTATTTTAATTTGTTGTGTCAAGAATAATCTTTCCGTAAAGATTTCGGGAAAATTAACGAAACACGTAAATTAATACTGTAATAGACTTGTGTGATACCGTAGCAAAGTACAGAGTTGCCCAAAACTTTCCCTGAACAAGTAAAAGCTAGAATCAGTCATCTTACCGTTGTCTCTTTCTACTTACTGGACAAGAAACTAGAAATCTTAAGAAAACAAATGTGCAAGATAGTTTTAGACATCTTGAGACCAATTTTGATGTCACTAAATGATTATTTTGGTCTTTAAATTGAAATTATGAATACGTGTAATTGATTATACTATGTACATGATGACAGTCTTTTATGAAATGCTACTAGGCTTCTGGAATTGGCAACAATAAATTAATTAATGCCGCCAATAATTAATTAATTAATTAATTAGTAGCCAGAAGGCTATTGGTATTATTAATTCGTATGATTGTTCGACTATATACATACTGATTTGAAAGCTACTCGAGCATCATGCTTTCCATTAACTCCTCTTGATTTCAGTTTGCTTAGACTAGCCTAATTTCTTGTTTTCAAACTCTTCACAAACCCATCGGCAGCAGCGTTCACCTCTTTACTCAGATTTACGTAGAAGCCGGTTTCAAGTGTGGAGCCATTCATGGGCGCACAGAGTTATTTTTTGCATAGTATCGTAGTTTTTCTATAGTTCTGCTGGTTTTTCGAAGCATCGTTTGTGTTATTTTTCAGGTTAGTGTGTGCGTTCACTAACAAAAGCCACCCCAAATTTTGTTACATCGCTTACCACTGTATCATTTTGCGATAGAGCAATGATTTGAACCCACAAAGGAGTGATCCGATACTGCCTTCTTCCAGTCAGCTGGGAATTTCAGCTGGTGAAAAGACAGGAATGTGAGATCAAGCCACGTGCATGCTGCCAACGCGGCCAATATTTGAGAGACATACAAACGTTTTGCTGTGATAAAAGAATGAATGAATGAGAGTGTGAACGACGAACGAACGAATGAATGGATGGATGGACGAATGGAAAACTAAAGACGGACACACCAATGAAAAAAGTGACGAAAGAAAGAAAGAAAAGAAAAATAAACAAGCGATTGACTGACTGACCGACCGGCCGACTGAATGTATACATGTACGCATAAATAAATGAGTAAGTTGTGAATGAATGAATGAATGAATGACGTAGACGTGACACAGTCTAGAAGCGTTGTGAATTCATACAGCTAACAGTGTTTAATTTTATTATGATGAGGGTACTGGCTAATGAGTGTTGTGAATGATAGAGCTGCTTTTTACTCATAGTTTTGCTGGTTGATGCTGTACTGCTGCTGTTAAGTGAATCTTGACAGCGTGACATCCACTATGTGGGCTGTAATAGTTATCGCAAACTGCCAGCAAGTTTCGAAAAGCCAACCATTGCTAGGACTGGGGCGAGTAAGCTTACGTGAATGGTTTACTTAATTCAGTTTTGAAAAAAAACAGCTTGAAATTGAAGCTGAAAAACTGCCCTTTCTTTATCGTGCGAACGTTACGCATTTTTTTCAGTTTAGAAAGACTTGAAGTTTGTAACTTTATAGTTTCTAATCAGTTGGATTTGGCTGCCAAATACCATGGTTAGCTTGCGTAATTTGTGTATATTTGTCATAGAAACCCTTGCTGTTTATGTTTGCTCCAGCTATGAGATACATTACCAGTATTTTTGTTTGACATTTTGCCCTCGGGATGAGAGCGTCTATTACTGACATCTCAAGGAAATGAAGCCGTAATACTATCACTGTCTGAACCACGCGAGGAGTACCATGAAGCCACTGAACTTGCTCAAACTTGATAAAAAATCCCATTATCTGTGTAAACACGCCAAATAAATAAAAACTAATTAAAACCTGACAAACTTAATTGTCTCTTTTCGCTTTACATGCTTCCAAAATTTTTTACTGTGGAAGATTTTTAGTTATCTTCTATATAGTGCAAAACAGAAAAAGTCGTTCGATTGGCGACTTATTAGTAATAGTTATTATAAGTTGTTGTTGCTGACTTGCTGATGAGCCTATTTTGTTGTATATGATATGGTTTTTTACTTGATATTCGACATGCCATCTATTGTTGGGTAAATAAATGTAAACATGATTTTACTTGATTAATTTTTAAGCGTATGATTTTGAATGATCTTGAGCATCGGAATTTAAATCGTATATTTTCCAGGTGTACCAAGATTTGGGTATAGACGTGTTAGATGCAGTCTTTCAGGGCTACAATGCCTGCATCTTTGCTTATGGCTCTACTGGTACAGGAAAAACGTTCACCATGATAGGAACACAGGTATGAAACAGTACTGATTTTCTTTATAACCTATATTATGTGTATTCAAGAAATTAGTATTTTGTAACATGGCATTAAGTGTTCGTCAGTTATGAGAATTTAAAGGACCTAGGTGGCACATTTGCTGTACTCGTTTGTCGGCTATGTGTGGTTTTATTTTGTAGTGCATGTTGGTAGCGAGGTTGGCATTGTTGCTGGTGGTGCTGTTGGTACTGTGGTGGAAGGGGGAAGGGCTGATGTCGTTGGTGGTCTTTATAATCTCATGCGTAGTGGCTGCAGCGTTGGTAGTGCTGATGGTGGAATAAAGGTGGTGGAATTGTGGTAGTTGAGAGTGTGGCGAGTACTATGCTGTTTTAGAGCACATGACAGTAGCGGGAAAATGACAAAATGTTATTTGATTTCATGCATATTTGTTTTCTTTATGAGTTTGGCATATAAATGAAGAGCAAAATGTCAGTTTTTTCATTTATTTTTATTGGCGATTTTTTTGTTTTTCTAGGAAGAGCCTGGTTTAACGCCACGTATTTGTGAGGTATGTTAACTGCATTGTATGTTTGTAAACTACATTGAGTAGATTGAACAGCTAGGTAATGTACATCCATTAAGTAACTATCACCAGAATGCATAAGCTCTGAGTTCGAATCGCGGTAGAGGAAAATGTTTTCTATTTTTCTAATTTGCTCAACTCTTTCACGAAGTCTCATACGATGTCTTCAAACTGTACAGAATGTGATTTTCATTTAATACTCTGATGCATGATGACTTTGGTAATAAATTATCTGAAAGATTGAAATTTCTCTGTGAAACAAAATTTTACAGACTTTATTGCTGTTTTAATTATTCTAATTTATGTAGCCCACAAAAAGTTAACATTTTACATTATACTACAGTTTGTGAAAATCTGTTTTTTGGAGTGTTTCAAAAAAGAGGGATTTCAAAAAAAACGTTTTTATTCTTGCATTTAAACAAAACACGGTGATGAGAATAACATTTAAAGGACTTTGTTAAAATTATGTAAGTAGAGGAAGATTATACAGAGGCATAAGTGTTGGATCGTCATGAGAAGAGTTGAAATTTGTTAATGCTAAGTGGATGAGCCTGTATCTATTTCTAAGTGTACTTTAACGCATGTATGATATATACCTTTCATGGTGATTAGAAACATCTGTGTAGACGGACATTTTTTCTCTTAACACTTTTTTCATTTCTCTTCTGATTGCTCGGCTTTCTAATCTGACAGCTCTACCAAGCCTGTCTTATGAAGCCAGTAAGTGTTGCACTCATACAGCTGGGCTGGTTTCTGTTTCTTACAAAATCTTTAGTTGTTGCATAATACCCACCGGGATTCCATCAAACATCTACAGAAGCATGTGGTGTGGTTCAACATTGTGTTAGTGCATTCTTAACCATGTAAAAACAAACAGGCTATTTACTGCAATAATAGCTTGCATTTGAGAATTATCATTCAGCTGCCTAATGACTAGTTTCTCCAACTCTTCAGTTTTTTTTGGCAATTTTTTGAAGAGCAATATGATTTATCTTTGCCAATCAACTATGTAGGTGGCGCCTTGAAAAATTAAGTAATTATCCAGAAAATGAATGTAGCACACTGGGTATTACTAGTTCTGCTGAATTCTCATTCTTATAGCATAGTCAATTATTCATTCAGTCAGGCAGCCATTTCATCAGTCAATCAGTTAATACCGCAGCCATTTTTCAGTCAATCAACTAGTCAATCTAGCAGTCAGTTAATCTACAAACCAATGTATCAGTCAGTCAGCTGGTCACTCTATTGCTAAACTTCATATTGAAGCCTATTTTACATGGAACTATGACAATACTTGGAACATTTGAATGATACATATAACTTACAGGAACTTACTATTTCTACTAGTATAGCTTTCTTGGTAGCTCATGTGCATCTCAGCTTGATCCATGGCCATTTAATTGTAGTGTCAGTTCCGGTAGCTAATAAATAAAATTAAAACTTTTATTAATTCTAAATTGTTAATTGACCATTCACTGCAAGCAAGTAAGTTGTTGATGTAATTTGTTTGTTCTCCAAACTTCAGTGGTGAAGTTCAGAATTTGTTTAATTTTGAAGAAGAAAAAACTCAAAGATTTGAGTACGGTTTTTGTTGAAAGCACTACATTAATTTCAGTCTGTTATCTCATTATGGCTTCAGCAAAAATTTCGGCTGTTTTACGATCTGAACCATGGTAATTTAAAGTGTAAAATTACGCAGAGATAGTCAGCAACACGAGTATAAATAAACCGAGTGGTTCCTCAAGCGGTGCAGAGGTGAATTATTACTGTGCGCGCGAGAATGGCAAATAAACGTTAACTATGCCCCGTTTCCTTTCTTCAAAGACACAAGGCTTGTTTATGTGTGAGCATCTGGCATGCAGTCATAAATTTCTCTGGTCTTTGGTGCACGATGACTCATACTATACTATACTATAGCTGCCCGAGGCTAACAAGTAATTAGTTGCCTGGTAGAGATTTTTTACTGCTCAGTGAAGGGGAACGGGGAAGCCTGGCCCAGCGTGATATGCCAGATTCTGAATTATGATTGCAATTTGTACTGGTCGTTTGAAAATCTATATCTGTTATACCATACTGATTAAATTCGTGTTATATTTTTAAGTACTCAATCCGTCTGTAAACCAGCCTATTACGCTCTTAACTTATGCCAACAGACTTTGCTTTGCCTGATTGCCGTCTTATAAGTATGTTTTGCGGTTGTAATCATGTATTGTGCTGAGATAACTGTTTTCGTTGTGCACGTTGTTTACTTTCCACTTGTTTCTCAGTAGCTTTATGATCTGAGGACAAAACAAAAGCAAGTTTTAAATTTTACAATTGCATTTACTGTAGTAAACTAACACCCAAAGGCATATTATTTGCTCTGCATAATATATCGTGCTGGTAATTTTGTTTTATATCTATTAAAAAATATGTATGAATGTTAGTGTATTTGTCGTATATAAATTTATAATAACATGTTCACTAAAGATAAGCTCATTTGTATTTAAGGAATGTTCATTAAAAATAAACTGATTGTATATCGTTAAATGTTTGTTTTGTATTTAAGGGACTGTTCTCCAGAATGGACGAAAGCTCTGAGGAAATGGTCACTTACAGAACTGATGTGAGGTGAGGTGTTTCAAGCTTAGCCCCTTCAATTTGATTGTTATTTGCTCAATTGCTGAGTACTAATTAAAAAATATCGCGTAATAGTATGTGAGTTATGGTTGACGTGCTTATAGATGTGCTGGGATTTATGAAACTTTTTTTATTAGTCGCAGATTCACAGTTATATGCTTCGCCTCTGACACCTTATTAATTATACTAGAGTTCTATGGCTATGCTGTTTTTAGTCTTGGTTTCATAGTTTTTCAAAAAAAATTTACCGTGTTTTGTCTAGTTTTATGGAAATCTATAATGAGCGTGTTCGTGATCTGCTTTCTTCGCAAGATGCACGAAAAAACAGTTACTCACTCAAAGTCAGGGAACATCCAAAACAGGGTCCATATGTTCAAGGTACGTACATATACGGGGCAATTGTCAGAATGGTGGCACCTGATGTTAATTTTCCTTATTACGTGGATTTATACCGGGTCATAAATTTCTATAAAAAAGTTTATTGTGTATTTTTCTACTGATTTTCAAGGTCATTTTAAGATCATTTGTAGTTATTCCAAAAATTATGCACTGAAAACTGATAGTCCAGCAGTTTCTGTCAGTGTCGTTCTGAAATTCTTCAAGTAAAACCCCGATTTATAAACAATCTTATAATCAATAAAGCATGAACTGTCTACTTAATGTTTTTCTATACTGTTTGCCTCTTAGAGATGGTAATAAGCCTGAAAGATACATGTTAGAGCAGTGATGACAATGCATGGAAGAGCCACATAAATTCTGAAAGACAAAGACGATGGGTGTTCCTTAATGTGCACTCTGCAGCAAAACAGCTTTGAAACAGACCTGAAAAATTATGATATTTTATTTCTTAAACGATGTGGCTGTCTTTTCTCATTGATGTTATTAACAAAGTTTAATGACATTATCACTTAAGAAATATAAAGGCAATTTGAATCAATTAGAAGGTTCACTCATCTGATTCTAAATTCAACAATCATTATGAATTTCATGCCTCATTTATTAAATGATCCATAATTTTCAACGGAACATTTAAAAATTGGTATCAGAATGAATTAAATAATTAAAAAATAATTTAATGTTCATTGGGCATTACTGATGTTGTTTTGACGCCTTCATTACGTGATGTTGTTTTTGAATTCTATTAATATTTTACAGATCTTTCCAGACACTTGGTTGCAGACTATGTTTCCTTGCAGCGATTAATTGAAAAGGGAACCATTAATCGGTGATTTTTTTTGTAAAAGTTATAGAAATGCAAAAATAAGTATTTTAGCTTTCTAGAGATATAACAAATAAAAATTTTGATGCTACTTTTAACCACTGCTTTGCATCTGTGCAGAAATATGCTATACTAAAAAGAAATGAATATCATAAAATTAGAATTTTGATAATATAGGGTATCCTTATAGAGGTAAATATGTTTGTATTTTGTCAATGTATAAATTATGTGTTTCAGATACAATTGTCAAGCAAGCAGTTAACAATTATATGTGAGAATGTCACTGTCACAACCTCTGATTTTTTTTCTGGTTTACTTACAGAAATTGATGCAATACAGTTTCAGCTGCTGAATAGGTGTTTGAATATTATTACTACTACGAAAACTGTTTTGTAAATTTTCTAATATCTTGGATATTTTTGTAGGACAACTGCCGCAACGCATTTCCATAATACGAGTAGTCGAAGCCATGCTATCTTCACCATTCATTTTACTCAAGCTCGATTAGATGCTGATTTACCAAGTGAGACAACGAGTAAAATCTACCTGGTTGACCTAGCGGGCAGGTGAGTGAATAACTCGTAGATAAATATGATTTAGAAAAGTTAAAGATTGCATACTATTTTTCTATTTAAATAATTTGTGTTCTTGGTGCCTAGCATTTATTTACATGAAATTTATGGAACTCGGACATGACACAAAATTCAATCAGTATTGTCATTGACTGCGCTAATAATTCGTGTGAAACTGTTATTAGCAATCGCTCTATCACTTATTTTTTCGTCTACAAAATTTTTGAGACCTTGACAACTGAAGACCCACTTCCATGACCATCAATCATCATAGATGGCGTCGGTGTTTATAACGCCAGCAGAAGAATCCTGCAGGTAAAAATGCCGAAAGATAACTGCTCCCCGGAGGTTTCGGCTGACATGAACAGGCTATCTACTAGATTTCTCTTCCTTACCCGAGGGACGTTGCTTCTGTCTTGCCCCATAATGCTTTAATTCATTATGATAAATAACTAATGAAATTTCTGATGAATTATGCACAATGCTCCAGTGGTTTCATTGAATCAGGAGCAAGCATGTTTTGATCGTATCAGATTACTGAGTTAATTGTTGTTTAGGAAGTATTTATTGGAGGGCGTCATCTGCTGATTAGGCAATTTTCACCTGTATTATGTGTACCCCATGCGATAATTAGAATAATTGTTTCATTTCACTATGACAAATTAAACTTGGTGATGAAGATGGCTTTCCTTAAATAAATGTGAAAGTTTGATGCAAACTTTGGTTCCTCCTCAATACTTTTATTTTTCAGTTTGATGAAAATGAGTAGATTTAGGCCAGGGAGATAAATTTCGTTTTAGGTCAAATTGATTATTTAATTCTTCTAAATACTTGAAAATTACCATGTTATGTTTGAAAAAATGCGACCTATTTACATCTATAAAACTGTGCTTACTCTAGCATAACTTTTTTATCCCTTTAAATGCATGACACTGTGTTTCTTTATGCATTGAAAGCTTTATTAAAAGCCGTAATGTAATTTATTGTAACTTTCCATTAAATATCCGTGAGCGTTGCTTTTACTAGCGGGTCATTTATGATTGTTGATTGTTACAGCATTATACTGTCATTAATTTATACGCTGTCTATAAAACGTCCATAGTACAGAAAGTGGTGTGACATATTCCATGCTAATCCATCATTACTTTTAAATTTTTTAATTAATGTTTCGATTTAACCGAATCAGTCATAAAATTGAATATTTGTGTCTATAGCTTTATTTCATGGATTGACCCATGTAGGAATTAAAGCACAAAATCCCAGTCATACATTTTATTTGTTTAATCATTATTGGGAGATGACACATTTGATTGAATTGTTACTTTGAAATGATATAACTGATTGGTGGTAGTGAAGCCAACTGAAGCCATATGAAGAGTACATCATCAAGTGTACTTTGAAAAATAACAGATATTACCAAAGTGGTTTACAAATTGTATATAAAGCGTCATTAATTGTTCTATTTGATGCGAAGATGAATGTGAAAATCTATATTTCGACAATGAACTTTCCAGCATTGCGGTGTTTTAATTCTGTTTATGAAATGCATTGATGGGATTCGATTTTAAAATTTACATTGCAATCATTCAGTGTCGGAGTTGAATATTGCTTATCTTTCAAACAATAAATATTTGCTTATCTATTTGATAAAGCCGAATCTTTTGTCACTAGCTGTCATAGTTAAACTTCACCAATTCAAGTGCTGAAGTAAACCTCACCTGCTTTTTAATTATTAGTAACTTTTGCAGTTAACCCCTCACTCATCTAAGTGCTATGTTGAACCTTACTTGGTGGTCTGTAGCAGGCAAAACCTTCATCAGTCCAGTCGCTAAGTTGAATAGCATCTTTTTGCTTATCAAAGGCATCATTAAAAGTCTTTGCCTGCCTGCCCAAATGCAGATTGAATTAACCATTGTAGTTGATTAAATTTGTTAAAAATAAATTCTTTTAGCTATTGTTTTTTGGCAAGTTATTTTCATTTGTATTTTTGCTTTTTTAGTGAGCGTGCTGCATCGAATCAATCAAAGTGCAGAGTAAAAGAAGGTGCAAATATAAATAAATCTCTAGTCATGTTAGGAAATGTTATATCTGCCTTAGGTAAGTATAGCCTGTTAATTATTTATCTATATTAGATTGTAAAAAATCGTATAAAGTTCAGAATAAGAATAAAAATATTTGTGGGGTATAAAGATATTTAGAGAGAAGCTGTCGATATAAGCTTTTTAAAGAGAATAGTAAAACTACTTCTACAGATGCTTGTGACATATTGATTAATCAAGCATGTTGTCATTATGACATATTATTTTGTAGTTTAAAAAGATATTTAGTATGAAAATGACGTTATCAGCTTTATATTGATTGATAACTTATTATAAGAAGATATTGCAACTAACGTCTACAGATGCTTGATTTTTCAAATGAACTGTATTGCTAAAAAATATTCGGCTTGAAAATTGAGTAATCATACTATCAACCACATGAATGAGTAATGATAGGAATGCTCATACAATTAATTCGTTTGCTACATTGGATAAATATTTGTAGCTTAGTGCTGTGCTAAGTAGTGTTAAGTATACTGTGTTATTATCTTGTTTCATTTTAGCTGACCGATCAAAAAGAATGGCTCGCACTCACTCAGAGACAAATAGCTTAGCTGGCAGCAGCAGCACTGGCGAGTCTAATAGTCCAATTGGCAGTCCTCAGAAGTCCAAGCAATCTTTCATTCCTTACAGAGGTTCTGTCCTCACTTGGTTACTCAAGGACAGTTTAGGTGGCAATTCTAAGACGATTATGGTAGCAAGTAAGTTTTAAGTCTCTGAGTCTGCTGTTTAAGTCTGTATTTAATGTAGAGTTTTTTGCATGGAAGGAAATAAAATTCTAAAAACTGTATTGCACAGTTTTGCCTTTGCTTAACTTAGTTTTACTTCGCAATATGTCCAAACATTATTGTCATTTTTGTCGAGAATACTGTTCTTTTTGTGGCAGAATACTCTCTTTTTTGTAGCAATAGCTTCAATTTAGCATGAAAGTTTAGTTGATGCACTACACTACTTACTTCTTAAGGCATGTTGTACATTTACAATGTAAACTACGTGCATGTGCTTCTCATAGCAGTTTGAAGTGCGATTAATGGCACGAAATGTTTACACACTTGTTTGCTGAGATCAAAGTTTTGTTAGTTCGATAAACACAAATTTACAATCTTTCTGACATTAAAGGAATCCCTTGCCAAATCTAGCAAATTTAAATACCTCTGTCCTAAACTTTTTCAAATTAATACTGCTGTTGTTCCCATCTTGTTTCATTAGTAGAACAAGTGCTTAGCTGTTAATTTTTATCACTTTCAGCTATTTCACCTTGTCGCTTCAGCTACAATGAAACCCTGAACACCGTCCGTTATGCTCAACGTGCTAAAAAAGTTGTTAACAAGCCAAGAGTTAATGAGGTAACGATTACACATTTCTTATTCAGATACTAAAATGTAAACTTCTCAGAAACTTTGTGCAACGGAATATCATATTGCACTTGTAAACCAAATTGACTTTGGTGGAAGATTCCAAGACAGTTTTTGGCTGGTTTTCTTATTCTTATTCCAAGACAATATTTGGCAAATAAGAAAAGGAATTAATTCTGCATTAAATTGCATTTTTGAATGACCCTTATCACAATTCTTTACAGCTGTATAAAATTGAAATCTGTGTGTACATTATTTATCAAGATATCAATTTATCAAAAAGTAATCATTTATTGACATTTCACCTTCTTCCAACATTGTTAAATTCTCTTGTTTATTTTTTATGTGAAAGTGGAACCTCTAATTGTCTCCCTTTAATACAACTTATTGCTTCGCATTTCTTTAAGTGACGTGCGTGATTCAGTCAATTAATGCTAATAACATGATATTGTATTGTCTGATTACACTGAATAATAAATGGTTTTAATAATCGGATTCATGCACAATCGAGTTTACCTAAGTGATTGATTTAATTTTTGTTGGTGCCCTAATTTAACACTAGGTGTCAGCATGTGCTTGGAGTTGCAGTTTTTAGGTTATTCTGCTCACCTGACGATCAAGACAAATGTGGATACTTTTTGTTTCTTCTTTGTGATGTATGTTTCAATGATTTTTACATTAACGAAGGTTCAGTTGATGATCTGTCATATTTTTTTATTTTTTCAGGATGCAAATGTAAGATTAATCAGGGAGCTTCGTGCTGAAATTAACCGCTTGCGTGGACTGCTCAACAATTCTACAAATTCAGTAAGTACTAAAATGTAATATATTCGGAATTTTTTGCGGAATTGCTAAAATATATCTTATCACGAAAAGCATAAAATTATAATCTTTTAAATAACTTTCTGCACAACACATGCCTACCTGGTTACATGTGTTAACCTGAGCATCATGAGCAACAGATTAAAGTTGTCTGTAGGTTATGTAACATCTGTTATTAAACTCTCCTAGTGGCCTAGGCTTTTTAACCTCTTCCTATTAAACACAAAAGTAGCCCCTACACTAAATTGTCTGATGGACTGTATGAGACAGTGGGCAGTTCACAGTAAAATATGTTCATCACTTGCATGTTAAGAAATTTCCTTTTTTGCTAGCTTATTCAAACCATTTCTCTTAAATAATTAAATACAACCTTTCTATGCCAAAGTAAGTGATTTGATCATGTTATATTAGGTAAGTAAATAAATTCTATTGTGTGAGGTATTTTCTATTTTGATACTTGACAAACTGCTTAGTTAGCCTTATAAAAATTCCTCTGTTCTTGTCTTAAGATGCTTTCTTGATTTATTCTTAATGTTTTGAGATTTTGATATTTATTACAGATGGGTTCCTGTACGTCTCTCACATCCTGCTCACATATTGTTAACTTGCTACATGAGAATGAGGAGAAGGTGTGTTGTACATTCTTATTTTTTAACATGTTATCATATTTTCACTTTTTGCAGCTGAAAATAAGTGACACTTGGAGAAAAGCTGACTTGCATGCATATGCGCATACATGTGCAGACATGTGCACACACAAATGCCAGTCATGCAAGACAAATGTCATCAGAAATGTCAATCTTACCTGTCCAGCCTGTCACTTTTGTTGATAATGACAGTGGTGACTTACTAGTAATGTATGATATATGGTAGTATGAAACAATTGCTAATTTAATTTTGTATAGCCTTTTGTTAATTGGTAATGTGTTCCAAAATTAATATGTTTGCTGTAATGAGTGTAATATTTTTCATGCTGCTCAGCTTGAACGCTTGCATAAAAATGTTCACCAGTTCCAGGTAATGTGTTTTGTATTTTATTATTTTTGCTATTTGTATTTACTTTTCTTTGCTTGTTTTGTATTCTCAAAACATGTATTTCATTTATTTCTGATGAAATATTTTTGTACGATGCTTTGGGAGACTGTGTCAACCCCTGGTGTCAAAAGTAAATTGTTGCTCAAGTAAATATTTATCACAGATCTACAGTAACTGAAGTTTGTTATTTCATATACATTATGAAAACATCTAAAAAGAGACGAGTGACATGTGCTGTTTCGTTGTGTTGCAGCATAAATTGAGTCCCATTTATTATTTCAGGCCTCTGAATTGACCAAATCTTGGATTGGAAAATGGCAAGAAACACATGATATCATGAAGGTAAGAAACTGACCGTAAGAACAGTGTGTGTGTTTCTGACTTATTGAAATGTTCATGTGTTTTTATACACGAAGTATTTTCAGAAATGCCATTTGAAGAAACTTACACAATTTTAAGATGGGTTAAGGGGGAAGAAAGGGGTATTTTAAAGTATATCCCAAAGAACTTTCCATACAGAGTTATATTACTTAACATTAAGCTTACCTGTTTGAAAGACTACTGTAATTGAAAATGAAAATTCTTAATAATTCAAAATGTGTGTGCAACCTGGTAAAACAGTACTACATCACCATCCCACCAGTGTGCACCACTGGTTTGCCAAAAAACACATTATTACTGATCATATTGACAACATAGAGTAAATTTCAGTCTTTACGTGTAATGGTCATTGCGGGAGTCTATATTTACAAGTTTTGCACAGCATTACTGTTAACACAAGTGCTGTATGCAATAAGACAACACATAACTGATAAAAAGATTTGAGACGAATTTTTAAGGTTTATTTGTGAGCCTTTTCTTGTGGTTCAAGTAAGCAATGCTGCATGTTATGCTTTCAATACTATTCAGCCTGTTTGTATGCAACTGGATGGATGTTCCATTTCATTCTGATAAATCATGTTTGTTTGCAGTAGATAGGAAGCGTCTTACAGAAGTCACTAAGAAGTTAAGAATGTGTTGAAATAATTGGGTCCTTTTGCAACGCTATAGATGATTCAACACCTGATGCTGTATTCTATTATACTTCTCGACTATCTGACTTTGCATGGAGTACTGTATCCACCTCAAGGCTGGTGCCTCAACTTGTTACCTTAGCCCAAATGAGAGATTACGAAATCATATTGTCAGTCTAATCAGGCTTGATTTGGAAGCCAATCATGCAATCTCTCGATCATTGATAGCCAGTAGCTACATCAATCTGCTTTTGCTGATGTTTATGTAAATTATGTAATGTGCTCTTTAGTTCTTTCTTTAATTGGAACCTCTAAAGATAGAACTTGAGAGCACATGACACAATACTGATAATTTGCTCCTTTTACTGTTCTTTCCTACCTAGGTTTTTCTTTCAATTACCCCTGAATTTTAGCATTATATTTCTAGATGCAAGATAGCTGTTGAAAAACTTTGTTTTTTCCCTTGGACAACTTATCTGTGGAATCATTTACAAGAAAACTGCTTTCCCATTAACTACAATCTTATTTACTGCAAGAACATCAATGCATGGCTCCTCTCATTGGTAAATTAATTGTGAGAATTCTACTTTTCAGGATTCATTTTGTTTTTTCTTTTAAAAATAGCCCTTTACCTTAAGCAACTACTGAGCTTACTTGAAGCAGTCTGTACAAAAATATAAGATAAAAGTGACAGAAGAACACTAGAATGTACCAGCATACACCTGTAAGTCTGCTGTGGCCATTCAGCTGTTCTCCTTGCATACGATTTCATTAATTTTCATAGTTTTCTATGTTTAATAATACAGTAAAGTATATACACAAAGACATTAGTAAAATGTGCAAATGTTTACTTTGTTGCAGGAATCCGATATGGTTGTTCGTCGGGAGAACAAAGGTTTTGTGCTGGAAGCTCAAGCTCCTCACCTTATAGGATTGGATGATGATGTGCTGAGCACCGGTGTCATAATATATCATCTCAGGGTATGACACGTGTACTAAATTAACATAATTTGATACGTCTTTTCATGTTTTTGGGTAGTATGGCTTTAGAACACTAGCCGCAATAGTCGGTAATTCAAACAACGATGTCCCATATAGTGAGTGCTTCAGAACAACAATGTACGTCGTACTTAGTAAAATACTCTGAGGTTATTCCTGATTATTATACGTTTTCTAAAAGAATTCTAGGACTAAGTTAATTATTATGAAACATCTAGTTGCTGTTTTGCCAGTGAATGAGAGTTTACTAAATTTTATTGACTCATCATTTTCGTCCATTAAAAGACGCATTTTTTTTTAAATTTGCAGGAGGGTCGTAACACAGTAGGCAAGGTGGACGCACCTCAAGCTCAAGATATAGGTAAGTTTGTAAATGTGCTGTCTTGTTTTTACTGTTTTATGAATCACAGACAGGATGGCATAAGATTTGAACCAACATCTTTTTGGTCTTTACAGCTAATGTTTTAAGTATCATATAGCATTTTTTAAGTGCCATAAGCTTGACAGATAGACTACCACCGAAAAAAACAAGTTTGCCAGTTCAAGTAACAAACTCTGAAATGTAACAAAGAACACGATCTGTTCTCTCATTTGTGCTTACTGTTTAATTCATGTTTCTAGAACATTTTTCTTCACTAATATTCAACATGAATTTAATAAAACAATAAATTGTCAAGTCAAATTTTTTTGCCTGTTTGGCAGATTGCCTGGGTAAATTTCGTTTAAATAAAACTATCTCATACTAGTGTTTCAGACTAGTGTTTACTGTAGAATAACCGATTTGTTAAAAGTCTTTAATAAAGCTGCCATTATTTTTAGCCATTCTATTTGTTGTTTTTCAGTGTTGTATGGATCTGGTATTGAGAAAGAACACTGTGTGATTGACAATGTTGACAGATTAGTAACACTGTATCCGTGTCATGCCGCATTGTGCACATTAAATGGTACTATTGTTACCTCTCCTGTATCGCTCTCTCAAGGTAAGATCTGACATACAAAAATTAGAATGAAAATTTTGCCAAGTCTTTCCAAGTTTTGTTTATCTTTGTCTTTATAAAAAAAACGAAACAGCAAGGTGAAAGTGTTATATCGAATCTTATCAACAGTTATGATCTGGGTAAGCTTTTTACGGATCTAGTTGTAACCTTGGTGATCTGCAAGAAATGGCTTTTTGTATGCCAATTGAATACTTTCTAGATATTAGCATCTAGCAAATTAGTATTAAAAGTCCAAAATGGAATTTAACTTATGTTATTGCATAATCACTGTGGCTTGACTCAGATGGACATATTTTCCCACATCTCCATAAACATGGCCATTGTCTGTATGAAGAAGTTCAATAACTCTAATCTAATCTAACCTACTCTTAAAATCCAATTCAATCCAACTCGCTCCTATCCTATCCTTTCCAGTCCAATTCTACCCAATCTAGTCCAATCAAATCTATTCTAGACTACAATCCAATCTAGTTTGGTTTAATTTAATTTAATAATTTTTTGTTAGTTGTGTTATAATTGTGGTGAACGAATACAATTGTGAAGTTCATATTTGTTAATGTTTTGCCAAATTTTTAGGCGATGTCATTGGTATGGGACCAAATAACATGTTTCGTTTCAATAACCCTGCAGAGGCAGCACTTCTCAGAGAAAAAAGAAAGGTAACGTAAAAAATGGTAAAAAGTTACCCACACTAAAATTTAAATAATCAACACGATTTGACCTTAAGAGTATGTGCAATTTTCACTTTTCCGCATTTGTTCTGACATGACAAGCTTTGTAAGCGGTGTGGATAGACAAATTTATTTTTTACTGAACAGTGCTACCTTTTATTATGTGGAGTTGTTCATTTTTTGTAGCTCTTTGCTGATCCTTCTATGTCTTTTGCATTTAACGCCTGGTTTTTGTAACAGCTTCTAAATGTTTTAGAGTTTCGAGTTTTTCTCATGCTAATTTCAAATAAGAAGCAAACACATGAAGTCCCACAGTTCAGAGAACATATAGTACATTTACAGTGCTAGCCCTGCCACACTGTCTATATTTTCTGCATTACTTTTCAGAATTTATATGGAGATAATTACAGAGAAAAGACCATCTCTCACGCTAGTAGTTTGAGCTCATTATACAGTGCATCTCAGCACGGAGGACTCAGTCTCAGTGCTTCGTTTAGCGGATTTGATTCTGATCAGATTCCGGATTCACCACGACGTGACCCGTTGGGCGAATCGTTTAGTCATTGTCGGCAAATGATCTCACCGGTTGCAAGGAAAAGGTATTGAGTAGTTATCCTTCATTGCTGTACTGGCAAAAGCTCTACTGTAAGAAAATTAGTTAAGGTAATTTAATGTTAAGTACACTTCACTTTTTGATCCTGTTTTGGTATATGCAGTTATAATTATTAATAAGTTTGTTTTGTATTTTATTTCAGTTTTCTAAATAAGATCAGTGCAGAATCAGAATTTGAGCTGGAAGAAGCAAGGTATGTTAAAATTAATAATTAATTTCTGTCATCCATCCTTCCAGTAATCCCTTGTCTTGCTTGTTCGTTCTACTGCTGTTAAAAAATCTGAATAGTACACGACGATTCGTGTACAAAAACTAATTGACTTGGCTTTGGCTGAGGACATTTTAGTTTAAAGCAGGAAATTTTTAGAATAAAAGTATCTAATTTTTTGTAATTGTTGTTGCCACTGATCATGCTGGCATTTCTTTAGTTTGCATCATAGAAAGAAACACAGCAGTGTCTGTAATTATGATACACGTGCCTACAAATTACTAAAAAGTTGTCACTTTAAAATTAATCAAATAGCTTATAACTATGTTCTTGTAGGACGCATGCATACATAATTGTGCTTGGCTTATCTTTGCTATTAATCCTTCTCCAATAATTTTACTCAGTATTATATTTGAAATAACTCAAATAAGCAAATGTTTCACATAATTACAAACATAAGTACTTAAAATACCCAGAGAAATACCTATATACTAATCTGAATCTTGACCTTCAACTGAGACTTACTGCACAGGTGTGCTAACTGTTAATGATCGTATGATGCTGCCCCCTCTCATCTCACCTTTCCATCTTATTGATCCTGTTCAGCAGTTGCCTAGTAACCAGTCTCTAACAATCGCAGCCACTGGCATTCCACATGTTGATAATACCAAAGCGTGTAACGAAAAACTTCGTACCACGCTGTTATCAGCTGCAAACACAGGCAGAAAATTGATGCATTTTACAGTGTGCTAAACGGTTCAAAACAACTATAGTGTGGTAGCGAAATGTTACAACAATTTCAAGGTTAACTGTAATGTAAGTAATTATTATGCTTCTTTAATATTGATTCGGATTTTAATGAGTCGGGCATCTATGTGTGTATTTCGGCTGCTATGTTACCGTGAACTACGTTTCTAGGTCATTTACATAATGGCTAGTTTTATTGTTTATTGTTTTCCAATGCGTTCGCATAGAATAGAACTGAATGGCATGTGAACCTTAGAAATTAGTTGGTGTTTACCAAACCTGGTTTGCCGCTTGATAGTTATAAACAAGCTAGACTTCTAGTTTATTTAATATTTCAAACAAAGGTAATACTACTGATTTAAATTAATTAATGTTGTACTATAGCTTGTATTTTTGCCGATATATTTTGGCACCTTTTACTTGATTTCACGCCATCAGAACTACCTGGCACTAGTTAAATTAGACTTTAAGACCAACTGGGAATAGACAATAATGATTGTTACACCACTTTATATGCCTCCTGTTTCTTGTCATAATAATATATGTAGAAACCCTTAAAAGCTGTAGGTAAGTGGCCTACTAATATTGTTAATAGGATTGGTATGAGTATAAGTACAACTTTAAGCTGGTACCTTTTATTCACTACACTCTTCAACTGATTTATGGATGTGAGACATGGTTAAAGCTAACTGTGTCTAATCTCAGTTGTTTTAAAAATATGCACTTTGATTATAATACAGGCATCTGATGTTCTGGAAATACGGTTCTGATGACCATCATGGTTTTATTTACGTAGCGTGCAGCTACTGTCAGTACAATAAGCTAACCTGGTGATCACATTTTTGGATTTTAGATCTTGAGTGTAATGATGCACAAAGTGATCCTATAACTGAGTAGCCTGAGCTCAAACTACCCTTGCAAATTAAAAACGTTTTGTTAGTATTTTCCTTTTGCAAATGTCATTAGTAGCTTTTTTCGAAAGTTGTGTGTATGACTCAAAAAGCTGGCGTATAATCTTCCACTATTTTCGTGTGAATATTTGTAAACTAATGTAAAGTTTGTTTCCCGAATGAGACGGGTAATAATTCAGTAACCCGACTGAACCGGTTACTAAACAATGACATTTGATCATTTGATCAATTTCTAATTGTAGTGAAATTGTAACTATTATGCTATAATTGATTTTGTCTGTCGATGTATATATATAATTTCACTTTCACTACAATTAGAAATTATGATCAAATGTCATTGTTTAGTAACCGGTTCAGTAAATTTCGCCTTCATATATATATATATATATATATTATAGATATCTGACATAGGTTGTGGTCATAAGCCAGAAACATGTTATATGAGAAGTCAGTGTTCTAAGTATATATGGAAGTTAATAGTCATCTCACTTATATATATATATATGTATGTATAATGCGTTTTAATCAATTTTCCTAGTCACTCAGGCAGAGAAGTAAACTCAATATAGCAGTGCGATAAATACTGTTTGGAACATTGATGCAGTCAGTTAACTGTTTCTCCTGCCATTCAACGCTCAAAAGTCTTACGAAGAAATAAATACAAAAACAACAGACATAACGCTTGCCTATATTAACCATTAAAGTGCAGTACATATAAATTTAATGGCAGACTGACTTGAAAAGTTTACTCATTGGCATAGTCCTTGATCTAATTCAACTAAACTTGTCTTTTACGTTGGATGCTAGGATGTGTATTAGATTATAGCGTTTGTTAGATTAAGGAAATTATCATGACGGTTCTTTGTGCAAAAGCCATTGGTAACAGCAGGCTTCTTCGCTGCAATTGTGGCACAAGCCAACTGTAACTAATTATTTCATTTGATTTGGACTTTGCTATTGCCAAGCGGCAGATCGCTTCAGGCAAGAACCTTGTACCGGAGCATGATTCATGATGGACTTTGAAAGTACACATTCCAATGTGTTTTTTATCTGTTTAAATTTTATTCCATTATTTATTCTTCATTTAAATATTGAAGTGAGTCATGCATCATTCCTTTTGCCTTTCCTTGTTCAATTCTCTGTGGCTTGTGAAACAAAAAAACCTACAAAGCTTTGTCTGTTACACAGAGACTTTTTGACATTTTGTAACAGTTTTATTTCACTGCTTACTCCTTGCTGCCGCAGCAACATGCACCCACATATTGATTGATGGCAATTTTCGGTAATGGCTAAAGATATTCAGATAACTTTTGAGGTCATTTATGATCCCTGATCTTCTACATTATCCTAACTTCATTTGGCATACTGCAGTAATATTATGAAGTTCAAAAGCAATGGTATTACATCCTAAGACGAATGACTTGACCTCAGGAATCTGTGACAGTCTGACCTTTTCTGTGAACTTTGATCTCAAGAATCTACGTCAGTCTGTAATTTTTTCTTCAGAACTTTGACTTCAGGAACAGAGTCTGCAACCTTTTCTGTGAAATTTGACCTCAAGTGTCCATAACAGTTTGCAACCTTTTTGTGAACTTTGACCTCAAAAAGCCATGACAGTCTGGGAGCATTTCTTCTGAGGCAAAAAATCGATCAACAAAATAATAGGCCCTGAGTTAGGCAGCAAAATAAGCTTGCTGTCTCTCTGTGTCACCTAAATGTTTCCTTTCTATTTTATGTGATTAATTTTTTTGACGTGTGACTTCCGTAGTGACCCTGTGTTTTACCTATTATCCAGGTGTTTCTTTTTTATTACAGTGATGATTCTCGCTTTGGATTTGGAAACCAAGATATTGCATTTTTATGTGAATGACCTTGACAAATTTGGAGAAAAGTTGATACAATTTTGTCCATTTTAAACAACAAAATCCATTAAACATGACTTGCATGATTGTGTCATTAAATGTTGACTGTGCTGAATTTCATTTAAAGTGATTTAACTGCACTTGCTGAAGTTATTTCAGCAAAAAGTTAACACGAGAGTTGAGTAATAACTCTTTGGCAACCCATTTCAAAAATTGAGTGAATTTAGCATTCGATTTCTATGCAAGATAAAAGTCATATGTTAGCGCTATTTTTCAACATTCTGTGCATGTGTTGCTTTGAAAGATAGGAAGCTTTATTGCAAATACTCATACAATTGTGGTTAGTGCACATTTTCTGGCTTCATTCATTTTTAGGACTCTGAAATTTCATAAAAATGTATGCCTGTCTCTTAACTAGACAACTGTTTATAGTTCACACTGATCACACTATAAATTGCTCAGCAGCTAACTATCAATGTTGCTAGGTACTTGGCATCTTGCCAGAAACCTCAAACCAAGCAGATGTAACAGTGACCACAGGGCCTTTATTGATTTCAGCTTTATTGATGTTCTACTGTTATAAATTATTTGTGTTGTGTGTATGCAGTAACACATTTACATTAATTATGATTGACCTGCTGATCCTGTTGACGTGTCATAAAGTAAAGTAGCACAGTGACACCTACACTGTCAAGGCCAGCACTTGATCTGATTTGGAGCAAAGTCAAATAGACGTTCTACTCATACTTGCACCATCAAGGCCAAAGTCATACGTGTTCATTCATGTTTTTCAACATCTTTGTGTTAAAGTGCCTGTGCACCATGAGATGAAAGCGTTTTATTTTATTTTACTTAATTGTTTTTGCAGCGTACTTATTAATCCTAATTATCTATGATGCTATGAAACAGCATGTAAAATTTTGGTTTTTCATCCTATCAAAGCCAGTTCTTATTTGCAAAATTTAATGCTTCCCAAGTGAAAAACAATTGTTCTGAAAAGCAATTACTTTTCCTTACGTCTAAAAGGGGTCTAGCTTACATGACTTTTAAATTAAAATTGTAGTACAGCCTTTCAAATACTAATAAAAGTAAAGAGCATAATTAAACTCGAATACGGAAATCTTTTGTTCACCAAAGCATGTACATACACACTGCCAACACACAAAGTGAGTTGAGTCCGTTATTTAAGGAAAAGAGTAGATGCTAATTTTTTATGATCTTGGAAAATCTAGCACATTGTGAATAACAGTTTACTGCAAATGGTTTTTTTATTATTACTTGTGTACATCTTGTATGTCTGTTTTTTATTATCCCTTGTGTACATCTTGTATGTCTGATCAAATGTTAATTTATAAAATTGCAACTTTAAAGCACAAATTACCGAATTACACCAAGAGAAAGTTTCTTGCATTAAATACTAATCCCACAAATAAATATTCCATTTTTAACAAAGTACAAAAATACAGTTGTAAAGCAAATCAGCTGAAGAACAAATGAACATATTTTTCAATGGATTGACTCTTGAAAACATCTTTTTTATATACTTGAACCCATATTTTGAATGATTAATTATGAAATGTTCATCAAGCAAGTTATGCTTTTATCGTTGATCTTTAAAAGCAATTCTGAAGAATTCTCAGACATTAATAAATCATTTAGCCATTAATCATTTTTAGACCATCACAAACGTCTTATAATAAAAAATGTACACACGTTCTCTAACAGTTAGAAGGAACTGCATGGATATATATTTTTTCAAACACACTTACTTTTCTGATATGTTCTTTATTTTCCTAGTACTAAAGCCTAAAAGCCCTAGCATCAACTGTCCCAGATTCTTATCATTCAGCACCTTCTTTCTTAGCTCACTTGAAGCTCTTCTTGTTTTACTGATAAGAATAGTAAGCAAGGCTGTAGTGTGTCCAATTTTTTGTTTTCTCAGCCTTTCCAATGAAAGCCCTCCTTGTTGTAGGAAACAGCGATTTGGATGCATCTTTGTGGTGACCATACTGAACAACATTTGCTATCTCTTCATCATTTAACACCTTATTTTTTGCTAGTCCTTCAATAAATAACTCTGTATCCATTGTAGGGAATCTCATTTGATAGATAATGTCACCTAATACATTTCTCTTGTTCATGTCATTGACTGCTGTTTACGTCTACATTCTCCCTCAGCCCATTCTTCAACACTGTGAAAAAATGTTACTTCGTCAATAGTCAGTTCGTCACGTTTTACAACCATCAGCAAATTTTCATGACTTAATGACTTGAAACCTTCAGATTTAATCACCTTTTCTGTCTTCTTGTCAATAACGCGCAGACATTTCAAAACCAAGTCATTTTTCTGATAAAATGTAGCAGCTGACAAAATATCACAAACATTCTCAAATGTTATGTTGGATTCTAAAAAAGTTGTGGTCAGGTCTTCAAGCTTCTGAATTCTATATTTTCTTGCAGCATGCAGTGTTCCAAGCACAGTATCTCCTGTAAGTTTCACGTGATCAGTGTAGATATATTCCATCAGTAGCTGAAAGGCTTCTGGTTCTACATCAGTTATTTCAATAAAGCTATCAGGTTCATAATGCTGTGATCCATAAAACATGTCCTTGAAAACATCACTCACGAAAGCAAGTACGACCCTGTTAGCTTTAATTATAATTTGTTTCACTGAAAAAGTTGCATCATTCATATCACCAAAGTCATCACTGATATGCAAATGCTTGAATCTTTTACCCCAGTTTTCCATGTTGCTCAGTTTTTCAGCAGGAGTTTGTGGTTTTTCAACAGGAGTCTGTACTGACGTCTCCATTTTGTGAAAACTGTCTGTGCCAAATTGACTAAGCTAAATCATGTATTGGTCTGTAATAACAGTCGATGGTTGGATTGCATTTATATACCGCTTTGTTTGTTTTACACTACATTGGTAAGCTTAGGCTAGGCTTATCTCATTTACATAAGCTGTTTATTGTTTACTGCTGACCACAAGTCATAGATATTTATGTACACGATGTGGCTTTTTATTGCATCATCTATAAATCTGGACCAAGAGTTCAATATATTTGCATCTATAATCATGCATACTATAAAGTTCATCTGCTACATATCTTATTGACTTTGGAGACGGAAAGTCTGGTACGTGTATATGTAACTGTCTGCTGTATAATTTACAAATGGTAGCTTCTTGCTGATTCAATGCAGATTAGTTTTGCGGAATGCCGGTTGGATTGAGTGGAGTACATAATAGTTGATAAGCATCACCTCCAGAAGATAAACATGCAATATTTCTGAATGAAAGGAATCGAGTGAAATTTTGACTGGTTTATCATAAACGTTCGCTATTGATTTAACTTAAAAACCCTGTACAAGACCAGTGACACCCATGTTGCTCAAGTATGAAACCGGCTGGTGTCGATTAGATTATGTGCCCATTAGAATTATGTCGCGTATCAATCACCTAGTGGTTCTTTGTTGAACCCTTGAATTATTAATTGTTGCAATCAGGGCAATGATTTCTACAGACAAGCATATGCTATTATTTAGTAAATGGAGGGTGCCATAGCTTTCCTTTATTCTAAGTAAATTACAGCACTTGTGGTTTAATTTTAAATGAACTTTGAATGAATGAAAAATTACACAGCCGATTGATTAATTTTTACAGGTTATTTTGTGACTTTAATCTATTATCTACCAATTTGACCGAGGGCATTAATATAAGCCCTACTTGTCTACTCAGCATCCCGAATGTTTTAACGTACTGTCTAGTGCACTAGTCACTAGTGCTAGTGTTACGGACGTTGTATAGTGGTTTGTGCTTTTAGAAATTGCGAGATTTCGCACTATTTTTGTTCCTTTTTTATGTTGTTGCTGTTGCCCGCTTTTGTGATCCTGCGCACTTTCATGTGCTATATTTTCAATGGCAATGGTTTTTTCTGTCTCTTCATCTATTTCCCAACGTCCTGAGGCGAACCAACCATTGTATTAGTAGCAATAATCAATACGATATTAGCAGGTAATTACAGTGATCAGCGATTAGGTTGCGGTTATTTGTTCCATGAAGCATGGCTGGCAGCTGTTCTTGTAATTAAAAGCAGATATTTATAAAATTTTACATTATCGTGTTATTCGTGGAGATAATGTACATGTATAAATTATGTACACTTATTCATCTTCAAATGTGATTAGAGTTAGACTATCACAAAAATCACCAGGTAAAAATGGCACCGGAAAAAATGGCATAAATAGAAAAGTAGGAAGAAATGGCACAGAAGTTATTTTGATGCACCTGATTTCCATAATAAAGCTAGAATACACTCAGTAGAAAGCAGATCTCTGCCAAAGCCAAACAATCCAAAACTTATTCGTCTGATTCTTTTGATTATAAAATTGTAAAACAAAGATAAACAAGCAACATACAAAAATGTACTTGTGTTGGTATCATATAGACTAGCAAAAGACTCACAAAATATTTTGTTCATTTTGATACAATTATAATCATTAATTCACAAATATTTCACATATAGTGTTTATCTGCCTTTCTTTGACAATTAATTTTGGCGATGGTAATAAGCTGACATATGTATACCTATTTACACACCAAGTCAGCTTATAAGGTTACAATCTAAAAACGTAAAGACTCGTAAACGTAAAGACAATGTAAAGACTCTCAGCTTATAAGCTATACATAGTAATAGGCAAAGGTTATAGACAGCGTTACACATTTTTCCAATCGGAAATGGAACCTGGGACAAACTCATAGTTGTTTGTCCTGGTGGAAATAATACAAACATGAACTTTGCGTGTTGGTATGCGTGACCTTGACGAGATTGACCCAAGGTCATAATTTGTTTCTGTCCGCATGTTTTGAATCCACATTTTAAAATTTTATGTAAATTTATTATCTTAGGATGTAACGTTAGAATTGAAGCTATTGTAAAGTGTTCTAGAGCATGTAGAATTATTTATTTGGATAGTACGTTACAGTAAAGTAAATGAAGTAAACTTAAACTCTGCAAATTAAGACTAGCTCAAGTGACGTGTACTGAATTTCATCAATATTAGCCTTACGTTCCGAAAATTTACAATTTTTTGTGCATTACACTAATCTCCCGGGATAATGTTGTTCAGGGTCCATAACTGGCATCTCTGCCTAAACGCCAAAAATCATTTTGACGTTGCACTAATTTTCCTAGAGAATGTCACACTCACTCATAATACCTTACGAGGCTTCATCACTGTAACTGTTTGGCCCAAGGAATCGTTTCGGTGATAGATAGACTCTTTTCAATCGATCTTCCTCGGGTAATTGATTTTCTGTTTGAATGGTAAAGTGAAGAGACTGAAAGAATAACATCACACTATCCATTCTAGTCCATGTAATTTATGATCCAGCTTACTGTGTGTAATCTCAGTAATGGAGTTTGGTTAATGCTTTGTAAAAGAGTTTGTGCGAGGTGTATAATAGAGTTTCTTTCGCTGTATAGTTTTACAGAGTTGTCAACTTTTCTATTAATGACTTTCATATTAGGAAATTCTTGTTGTGAAGTACTTGGTCTCATTTATACAGCTCGATCGTATGACTACAGCAAATCTATGCGCAGTCCCGATGACGGCATACACCGATATTTTTATGCTAGGTTGTGCTTTTCTCTAAACATTCCATAGCACTTATCGTTAATTACATTAATTAAAACACATTTTTGGGTCAATTAACTTGTGTTGCTATGGCAGCGCATGACGTCAATAGCTGATATCAGTAAAATTAGCTGCAGTTCTATCGTAGTGTTTTCTCGCTTACAATTACGTTTTTTGTTCGTTTCTTGCAATTTTTGCCGGTACAGGAGTTAAAAAAATACATTTGAATTAATTACATGTGATTTGTCACAGTGGCAAGTGGTTGTATTCTTAAAACAATAAAAAAGTTCAGAAAACATTTTTGGTCCGGATCACGCCACGGATCAAATGAAGTAAAATGCGAATGAGACAAACATTTAGAAATAGACCGAAATTAAATTCGTAAGTCGCACGTTGAGTTGTCAACTATGGAACGTGGAACCATGCTGTTTTATGTTTTCACCCTATATCAAGTGGCGCAAAAAATGTGCCGAAGTTTTGATTAAGATATTATAAGAAGAAAATAATGAAATCTCTTGAAAATTACCACACTTATACAAACGCTTATATGAAAATACCAAAAATTTTAGATATTTCCAAAGATAAAGAAGTTATAAAATAAGTCAAAAAAATAAATGCCGGAAAAAAGTTCACTTCTATTAAAATTTGCAGCTCTAAGTGTCCACCATTTCCACTGCAAATTAGTTGTAGGGGCTTCTTCCAACAGCTGACTCAGTTTCTTATTTCTTTAAGAGGTATTTGGTTCCAACGTTCAACAAATTATGCCTTTAGTTTCTATAAATCAAATGGCTCTGTGCGGCCATCGTGCACTTTCCTTGGAATTCCAGATACCGTAGTTCATAGATTTAAGTTCCATTTTTTGTTGAAAACAAATCTTTATCAGTATACTTTATTTTCTGTGGTGAAGACCGTGATGTGAAAAGGTTGATTTTTTTATTGTTTTGCGGCCGTGTATTGAGATCTTTAAATACATCGACTGGTTATTTTTCATTTGACGATTAGCTAACTTTGTTCCGGCATTTAAATTTATATCATGCAAAAGTTTTTCGGCCGTAACGTAAAAACCACTAAAGCTGTACTTGTAAACTTGTAACTTTCGTAGCCAAAAGCTAATGTATTGTAACATTATTGTGTGAAATTTCGATTTTGTTGAACACTTACTTCTGATTTTAGTGTAAACTAAACTTCAGCACATTTTCTGACTAGTCTGTATGGCTAATGCTATATTGTAGTTAAAAACTGCCTAGTCTTTGTGCTCTACTGATATTTAGCCTTCGTGAAGCTGTCAAAAAGCACTGATTTTGACAGTCTCATTGGTTGAACTGTCTTGTGATAATTTGTTGTGCAAACACTTAGAAACCGCTCTCGCTTGGCAAACAGTTGAAATTATTGAACAATAAATGAATGTCACTTCTTCAAGCGCTAAGGCTTAGCAGTGAAACCTTTCTCAATTTGTTGCAAGTCATCAATCATTTTTTTCATATTATAGAAGGTGCGTTTATGACTGTGACGTGTGTCGAAACACTATTGCAGCGGCAGTAATAATTGTGGTTACCCCAGTTTTATCCGGGTTTTGCCAGTTGCTTTTAGGCTTGATTTCAGGCGAATGTAAGACTACTTAGCCGTAACGATAGCAGACCACGTTTCAATGTCTCGCAAAGTTACCACTGACAACATCAGCATATTCTTATTCAAACGTGTATATTTATATGTTTATAAAAACTCTAAGAAAACTTTTTTCTTCACTTGAATGAACTAAAAAAAAAGATAGTGACATTTCGTATATAAGCTTAAGAAGGCAGAAAAGGATTATCACAAAAGCCTACAAGATTAATTTGAGAATAAATTAAATGTATCAAACTGAGCTTGCTTTCCAACAGCGGGAATAAAATGTCAACATTTTGTTTCCTCGTCTAGAAGTTGGTTCAGCAAGTTCTTTCAATTTAAAAGTCGTTTCACAGAATGAAACGTTGACACTTTGTTATTAATATCCTTAGAAAATTCCCAGTTTTCATCAGTGCGCCAGCGCCTTGAAGCCACTGTGACTAATGGGTATAAAATAAAATAAAATAAAATAAAATAAAATAAAATAAAATAAAATAAAATAAAATAATCAGTGATAAAAGATGAATATAAATGGGTGTTGAAGCAGAGAAAACCTGATTAGATTATGAAAACCTTACATTTTTACTGGATGCAGCTGCCAAACTATCTGGCCAAATATTGAATGTACAAAGCATTGACTTTTTTGTATTACATTAAACAAAATAAGTCATTTCTTTTCACTTACATATAAGTATATACATATTTCAATATAATGAAATTTTTTAAGTGACACTCTCTTTTCTGTGCGTTTATAAAAAGTGAACTAATTAAGTAATTTCATGTTTTTTTAGATGATGCTGTTCACATAAAAAGTAATTAAGTAATGCAATTTATTTTCACATCAGTACAACAGTACAGAACAAAATGTACAAAAATAAAATAACCAAAATAACAAAATAATTAACATCATATCAGAACAATTTACATAGATCCTATTGTCCTGCAGTAAGTTGAAGAAGCTGAGAGCTTGTAAAAGCTTTCTGAACATGTGAAAAAAGAGAGAAGAAAACAAGGTTAGTAGTAATAATGGGGAAAAATAACTTTCTCAGCACATTACATGTATTTTATAAATGATTTCTGAGATTCATAAGCATAAATTAGTCATTATATTGTTTAGACATATTGACTATTAAAACAACCGTGGGGTAGCTCATCATTTATTTGTTAATGAAGTGTCAGTGTTTCATGCGGCTAGTACCGCTAGGAATTCTACTTAACTCAATAATACTGTATAAAAGATTTGCTGCTTCACCTCATTTAATGCGCTAATGGCCCTGTCGGGCACTTGCCCTAGTTATGCAGTGTGCAAGAACATATGTGTGAACTAATTCTGTACATCTACCTAAATTGCATTTGAACCGAAGTAACTTGCATTTGTGCTCCATTTCATTTGGAAATACTGCAGGAGCTTTTGGCAAATCCTTGCACTAAAAAGAAAAGTTGAAAGTACTATGCCTGTGTAACTGCTTCCGAATAAAAAATGGTTGTTTCGACGATCTTTTTACATTATTTCATTTTTTGTAAGTGAATACCAGAAATGAGTTTCGTTCATTTGTAAAATGTCTTTTCTTTTTCCCACCTTCCTCCAGGGAACCGACCACACAGTAAGCTTTTGTGTCTGTGACTTCGTTAGCTCAGGCAATCGTGATCAAAGAGCTTAATTATTTATGCTTTGTTTAATTATTGATTTGATAGCACTTGCTTGTAATTAATATGATCCTGTGAGCGTGATTTTTGCGAGGTTGCATCACGCTTGCATCTGCAACTTTTTACGATTCCTTGTTTAGACAGGCTATCCCATTTGACCTTCTTTATCAGCAAAAATTCTTTATGATTAATCGCGACTTGTAATTAATTTGTGACTTTATTTAAACTGATAGGCATTGTGTGTTTAAGAGGCATTAACCTCCAGATTACTTTATTATTACTCAAATGAAGTTTTTTAGATAATTAGGAGTCAAGGTTGGTGGAAGGAATCTTGAATTTGTTTTTGCCTGGCGTTTAACTTGAGTGTAATTTTTCTGTGTTGCTTGAGCATTATGCCAATCTGTGACCCGTTGACTGATTACATGATCACATCGTCAATGACCCCCAGTTTTGAGTATAAGTAATTAAATTGGTTATCTTTAACTTTTTATAGGCTTATTATTCGTGATTCTTGCTTTACAGACAGCAGTTAATAGACTTAAAGAAGCACCATGAATTGTTGGAAGAAGCCTGCCAGCAACAAGAACAGCAGTTACTAGAAACCCAGGAAGCTCATCGCAAAGAGTTGGATAAGCAGCGCCTCCGTCTGCAAGCTTTAATAGATGATAGTGCTGAAGCGCGTAGAACTGCTGAGCAGCGTGTCGAACAGGCAAAAAGAGAACTACTTGGCAAACGAGACGAGTGTAAGTATTTTTACATTCTAATATGTTTAACAATACTGTGATCCTCAGGGAAACCACCAAGCACTTGAGGGTATTACGTGAGTAGATATAATCACATGCAATTGATTGAACTAAAAACAATTATAGTCATGTAGAAGCAGATAGATTTATTCTCTATGCTTATATATTATGATGCTTTGGATTCAATTTTTGAACTAATTTTGAGGTAATCTTGTTCATAGTACTTCCCTGTATTACTTCAAATATTATGACAATAAAGTTGACGATGATTATATGATAATGACGACAATGTGATAATCATAGACTGCACTCTGTCTGCCAGAAGTGCTGTCTCATTGCATTGTTCTTTGCACATAGTCTAAGAATTTTTCCATGAAATCTTGATTAATCTCTATGTGCTGACGTTAATCTAGGGGACAATCTTCATCAACTTGTGAAACTTACAGGCTTTTTAGTTAATGTAAGGTTTGGTTAAACATGTCTTAAATCTAATTTTAAAAGTTAATAACCCTTTGTTAAATTAATTTAGACGAAGAAATAATTAATGACGAGAAGATCCGACTTGAAAAACTACGTGAGGAGAATCGGTCGTTTGGCGTGCAAACAGAAGTGAAGGAAAAGACAGACTTATCCATACAGACAAACACCTCTTCACCAGAGTCAGAGTCTGAGCTTGCCCGCGCTATTGAGGACGGCACAAAGTATTGCACTATTAATTGTCAATATTAACTTAGAAGCTAAAGTTGAAAGTTTAAAATATTACTTAAACCTTTCAGCCTGTCAACTGGAAAAAATCTGGAAAAGACAAATTGTTTTGATGGTGGTTAGTTTTTGGCGAATAGTATCTAGTAGATTAAAGTTATCTTGTGACATCAAAAAGTTAACCATTTTTTTAAAAAAAAATTTTTGAACAGTTGGGCACTTGAGCCATTTGGTGTGTTAGATACCGCTAATGGTGTCTTAGCCTATTAAGATGATCACATGTAGACGGTAATGTATGAAAATGTGGTAAGATAAGATTTTTAGAAAACCTGAGGTTATATTTTTGTTTGTAGACAAAAGTAAATTTTTAGAACATTTTAAAAAGTAAAAATGCTGAAGATGGAAATTATTTGGGAAAAATGCAAACAAGATCTAAGATAAAATAGTAAAGATCTATTCTTGCAGCAACAGTTCCTTTTCTTTGTTTAAATCTTACTTTTTATTCCAAAAAAAAAGAAAAACAGAGACTCGAGTGAAGGGCCAGATAAATCGCTGAATACATTCTTGTTGGTTCTTTTAACTTTTTTCATATTGTAAGCAGAGTAGTTATTATTGATAATTATTGTGAATGAATAGTCCAGAATTCAGTGCATGTGTGCTGCAGTGGTTTTAATCGCTGTTTAAATTTGGATGTTAGTTAAAATATTTTAAACACACTTTGTATGTGTCACTTTTTTGAAGGCGGTTAGAGTACCTTGAACACGAATGCCGAAAGTGCTCCAAGGAGACTGAGAAAAAATTGAAGCAACAACAACAGCTATTTGAACACAAGCTTTCCAAGAATGCGTAAGTCTTAGTTATTTTAAGCTCTTATTGGAGATACATCTTCATTAATTAAACACATTAAATTTTATCACTTTTTCTGCTGAAAGCAAAACGTTTTTGTTAATTGATCAAACACACTATGAAAAACCACCATGTACAAAATGCACTGTGTACTTTTAATATACAGTGAATTTGGGAAAATAGCTGTTATGATTTTGAAGCCAGATCAAAAAGCTTCTATAATAGTCACCTTTTTCTCTGAAATGGGTTGTAGTGCTTTGTGAAAAGCCCGTTTTCTGTTACTTGCACCATGTATCTGCTTAATGCAAATTAACTAAATTACTTTACACATCGGTGTAAATTTTGTTGTCATCACAACAAAGTAAAATTCTTATAAATGAACACAGGTTTGGAAAGTATTAAAAATATTTCGAGGCCAAGTTCAAAGAGTGGTTTTACTACTTTTGCCTAGAAAATAATGAAGTAACTTGTAGGTACTGGACTTTGTGCAGATGTTGACTAACAATTTTTTCTTATACAGACTAGAAAATAAGCTTTTCTAAGTAATCACTATGTTTTTCTGGAAATGAAAAATAGGGCCAGTCCTTATTGTTAATTTGTTAAATAATGTAAACTGTAATATACGTACCATAATACATGTTCTTATTTATTTTTTATTTTATTAATTCAGGCATTTAATTGAAACTCAGAAGCATCAACTAGACAAGATGGAAGAGATTTACAAGAAGGAAGATGAGCAAAAAATGTTACTCATTTCCGACAATCTGGAAAAACTATACGAAATTCAAGAAAAGGAATATCAATTAGAGGAACAACTTCGTCATGACATGATCGACTTTGAACGAGCAAGTCCAATAGGGGAAAGTGGCAGTGAAGATAATTTTAAGCCAAACCCCATGGAGCCTGGAACAAAAAGAAAACTGAGTTTTTTTAGTGGCAAGAAAGACAGTAAGCACCAGAAAAGTGCGAGTAAGCATAGTGTGCCCAAGCAAAATCACAAGCAAAGTAAAAGTTGTAGTGATATTGGTAAATTAGAGAAGTCACTTACAAAAGTAAAGGAAGGCCAAGCAGCCACACCGCAAATGCCAAAAATCAAGGATAAGTTGCATCGTTATGACACCAAAGAGCTTGCAAAAAATAAAAGTCTAAAATCTCACAGTGACTCTCATATTCGAGTAGCATGTGATAGTCAAGATACTCGTAATCCAGAATCTCCCGGTGACTCACCAAGAAGCATGAATTCCAGAGCTGCTGCAGTTACAGCTCGCCTTTCCGCATCCAAACAAGCAGACAGAGCAGCAGAGATAAGACGTAGGGCAGCAGAGGAGGCTGCAAAACGATTAAGCTCAAAATCTGCTGGAGCACAAAATGGACAATCAAAAGATGATGATGCAGCTGGAAAGGAATCTCGTAGTACAGCAAAGCTCCGCCGTGCCTTAGAGAATGTCAAGAAATCTCTCAGTTGTCGTGAACATTCAAAGCAGCAAATATTGTTTGAGAATGCCGAATCACAAACTGACATTCCTTGTGTTTCTACTTCAGTTAGCGAATTGAGTGTCCTGCGCACTTCGTCCGAATTTAAACGTGTGCCTCTCAGGACCAAGATTTCTAAAAAAACGAAATCATTGCGGAAAAGGCTGCTGTCACCATCTGCTTCATTGTCCTGGCTTTCTGTTGGATCATTATCTAGATCTGCTGATGACTTGCTATTGAGGTCAAACTTGCCTTATAGCTTTCCAATGGAATCCCTTTGCTATACACAAGAAACAGGACTTTCGCATTCGTGGCATAATACTACTGTCAGTCCTACATTTGAGGAAGACAGTCCAGAATTGTCACCAAGAAAGAACCAGATCACAACCACTGCCGAAATTCATGAAAGCTTAAACGCTGAAATGCATCGGACGTACTCTGTAGATGAGATTTCCAAACAAACTTCCTCTGTGATAAGTGAAGATTCGTGGATGTTGACATCCACACTAGACATTGGTGCAAAGAGTTTGCCATGTTTAAACACAAGCAGCAGAGTCACCACATCTCTTGTGTCTGCTTGTCAGACTCCATTGTTTGCACATACTGTAAGCAAATCACGTGATGAAAGTTATGAAATACAGACACAGTCGTGTCCAGATTTAATAACTGAACAAGAGCTTATGACTTACGATGCTATTTATGACAGTACCGATCCATTGTGTCAAGGCTCATTTGTCTCAGAACGTGATCTGCCATCTCCTGTTTTAACTGACAGTTTTAATGCCAGCCTAGAGAGTTTAGAAGATTCTGGCAGTCCGTCACAATGTCTTGCTCAATCAAAAGCCGACATACGGACTCGGTTAAAAGGTGCTCAGTATTGGGAGCAAACTTTTGCGCAAAGCAGTGGTTATAACCAAGAAGATCCTCTTCCGTGTTTTCAGTCTTTGACAAATTCTAGTATTCTCTTAAGCAGTGAACATTCCGGAGCCACTGACAGTAGTTTGTCTTGTGAAAATGATTTGGCCAAGTCAAAGTTAGATGCATCAAATGTTGCTAGTCCAACAGGTGATGTACCAGAGCATTATTCTAATTTGATTTCTAATTCGTCTTGTGTAAATAATATTTCTACTGACGTGGGCCAGTTGAATCACACTGATGGTGAAATGAGTGCTACTAAAAGCAGCGAAGGTGCAATAATTGAAAATATTGATGTCTGTGATGCACACTGTGTTTTAGAACAACAGTTTGAAGACCAAGAAGTCCCATCACCTCCAAAAAAACCTAAACTGCTAGGCATTTGTAATGAATGTGATTCAGACAGTCTAAGCGACAGCATTCAGCTGTCACACAAAAGTGTGAGGAAATCTACTGGCGAGACAGCTTCTGGTTCTGAAAATGCAATTATTGGTGACAGTTGCAGAAAAAACACTTCTCTTAGTGATGATTCTTTAGATGAACATGCAACAAAAGAAATTGGAAATGAACCTGTTGGTGCTATTTCTGTAAAAACAAATGATGCTACACATGCTGTTGTAAGCGGCATAACTGAACCCATAAGTCCAAATTTTAAGGTATCCTCCAAATCTAATATTGATCAGCCAAATTCTGCTGACGATTGTTTGAATGTTATTCATTCAGAGACACATGATTTTCACCAATGTCAATCATCACATGAAAGACAACATATTTCCACAGATAGGATAGATGAGACAGATTTGCTTTCAACTAAAATGGAATGCAGTAAGTTTTTACCTGCTGCTGAAATGGCATTTTCGGGGATGGCATCAGTGTCTGGACCACATTTAGCAATAGAACCTGCAGAGGCTCTTGATAACTATGCTGTCTCAACTGCACATTCGGTAAGTTAACAGCTTTTGAGTTTTTTAGTTGTTGTATGTTTTACTTTTTTTCTTAAATTGGAAAAAATTGTTTCCACAAATGTGTTCACTTACTAGAATCTAAGCTTTCGTACCTCCAGTATGGTCCAGTATGGCTTTCTGCCAAACACTGAACTCCCTAGGCACATCATTCTCGCTTTGTGCCTTACCTCACCAGCTCTTTTCTAGATCCGTTGTTACACTCTTATTAACCTAGTGTTGCACCATACTAAGCTCCAACAATTGATTGATTTTGTTCTAAGTGTTATTTACAAACAAATCACACCATGTTACGGTGGTCGTGTATAGACAGCAGTTGTTCCTTAAAATACTGTGTTAATCAAAAGTTGCATGATGCAATTCAGTGTTTCTTTTTTTCATTTGAATTGAATGCACCGTCATAGCACTGATTTTTTACTCCTTGCAGTGGACCTAAAGGAAGCAGTGCTCATTTTCTTTCTTCTAATCTCCCAGTTAGTAATTTGTAATTTAATCATGTACTGAATATATTCCATAATGTAGCAGAGTTAAGATATAAGTGATTAGTTTAAATTGTCACTAGTGCATGTTTATTGAAATACATTTTATGTAGAAAGCCTCTGCTTTTTTAGTCAAGTCTACCTCATCTTTTTGTGTCAAGTAATGCCTTGCAGTTCCCTACGTCATACTAGAAAGGAGGAGGGCTGTCATGCAGATTATCCATTAAATGTCTGTTGTATTGCATTGACACTGAAAACATTTGTATTGTCTTTTTGAAACACGGCTTCAAAAATAGTGAAGACTTAATATATGTGAAGTCAGAGAACATTGTGCAAATTTTAGCATGTATAGAAAAATCTTCCAAATTCAATCCTCTTCCATTTCACCAGTGATTAGCTTTAACTTAGATAAGGTAATTCTGAATTATAAGCTGAGCTTTATTTTTAAATTTTAATAACAATGATAAGCCAAAAGTCCCAGTAATTCCAGTGAATCACTGGAACTGTTGGCCATTATACTTCTAGGCTCACTGTGCTCTGTAACTAACTTTCATATTAGTTAGTCATTTGCCCCTGCTCCAAAAATACTGCGCTTAATGGAAATTTGTGTGTACGACCAAATGTTGATCTGTGTTCACTGTCCAGTAAACCTTTAAAACTTGGTTGGGACTTATTGCTAAAATTTCATTGTTCTTACCTTAATTTTAGAACAGTAACACAACATTTCGTTGCACAAAATTGCGCAAAATTAATGTTATGTAAGTTTGTGACAGTGCACCAAAAACCAAAAGGGGGTGCTTCGAATTAGTCTTTTTTAAATTGATCCATTGTGGTTTGCAGTGTATGAAATGAGAATTCATGGCAATGAACTGGTCAATTAGGCTAGTCTGCAGTAATTTTAGTAATTTATACATGATCTGAGCTGAAATTAAACAACTTGCTTCGAAATTCCTCTAAAATCTTTTCACCTTCTATATTTTTCAGAATTTAGTTGCAAGTGAGCAAGTGACCAATAAGATGGCAGGACGACGGGCTGGTAGACGTAAAGTGGCTCCTGCTGAACGACATTCCGATTCAGAATGTAGTAGCGCCGTATCTGATGATTCACTCAATATGACTAAATTGCCACATAAACGAAGACGAAAATACAACAGAGTAGGAAACTCTGGTCAGCGTGCTATGTCCAATAGCTCTGATGCTTATGATTCATCTGAGAATGATAGTCGTTACTCAGAGGATAGTTTGTCCAACTCTGAAAGTGATAATGATGAAGAAAGGTACACAGAAGTTTCAAACATTGGTGTTAATGATGTTTCGAAGTTGCATGTATGTGATTCGAAGATGTTGGAATATGATGCTATACAAAATCCTGTGAATAACAGCAGACATGCTACTCTTAAAATGTCTAAAAATGAAGAAAAGCCATTCTTTCTTTTTTTGAATGCAAATTCTGATAATTCACCAGCAAAAGCTTTGTTATCACCTTTGGCAATAGAAAAATTTCCTGAGTCATTTATTGTTAAAGATGTCTTCGTTAAATCACGTGAGGATGCTGAATCTACTAATACATGTGGCAAAGCAGTAGTTGAACACAGCATTCATGGTACTGCTACTGGTAGCCAACTGGGCACCATTAGTGAAGAAACTGAGAGCAAGGAGTCGGAAGTAATAGATGATCCTGGGCATTTGCTCTCACTTACATTGCCGTTTAACCATTTAGAAGAACCTAATGCAAGTGTACTTGAAACAATAGAAGAAGAAGGTTCACCTGTCTCTCCTCCTGACGAAAGTTTGCAGATTTCGTCAGCTTTGCAACGAATAAGGGCATTTGGTAGTGAGAATTCATTTGCAGAGATGAAATTTTACAACAATAAAATCTTCCAAGGCAGTAACACCGAATTCAGTGTAAAAAATGGTGGACACGATGCTACAAACACAAATTTAAATAGAGAACCCATTTACAAAAATCAGGAACATGACATTGACTATCAAAGGCATCTGCTGGATAATCATTCAGTAGAATATTCTACACAAGACGCAATGCAGCTGTCCATGTCTGTAGATCTCAACAGAACTCCTACCTCAGTTGATGGAGAGCTGGTGGAACCTGTGTTTGATAAAATACCAGAAGTTGTTGGTTTGGAAACTGACGAAAATCTATTGCTTTCAGGTGACGTTGAAGACCACGAAAACACCGAATCTGTAGAACCTACTGTTGACTTGAGCGCTTCTTGTTCTGACATCAGACAGTGTCTCAACAATGTTTTGAGTTCTGTAAAACAGACTTTAGATAAAGAAACAAGGGAATGTGATAGCTATGACATGAAAGGCAGTACATCAGAAATAATGACTGGTTTGAATGCAATTCATGCAGGCTGGATGGAATCTATTCATGCTGAACTTAGTCCCGCAAAATTGCCTTCTTGTGTGAGTACTAATAATCCTATGGTTGAATCTCACCATTCTGAAGCTGAAGAGTTTAACACTTCTCCAGTACAGCCTGTTGATAAGAGTATAGAGTTAGGAATTAATTCTGTAATGACTTCTGGTGGTGTCATGACATCTGTGCCTCAAAGTGAGGATCAGTCAGAATGGAAAGTGATGCAGGATACAACATCATCGAAACTGACAAGCACAACAGCGCTATCTTTATCAGACAGTGGAGCAAACTACTCCTTCACTGCAATACAAAATGATGGTGTCATGGATCTCTTTTATCCTGAATCAACCTCATTAGATGTTAAAGTAAATGAAGATTATTGTGCTAGTATATTGAATATTGCGGGTTCAAATAAAAAAGCTGACAATTTTCCATCTTTTACGAGATTTAAACATGATGATATGGTCACTGGTTTAGCAGCTGATTATACCAGCAAAGTGGAAGACCAGTCAAAATCTGCCTTATCAGCTCATATAATAATGCCTAATTCTTCCGCTGAGATTATAATAGAAAAAGACTCTACTCGACTTATTGAAAATGATATAAGTATATTCAGCCATTTTTCCAAAGAAAAGGATAAATTACATGAGACCATTCAAGCAACTAGGACTTTTGATTTACAGCCAGATAATGGTGAATCTTTTATCACCAAAATCCTGTTATCATCCAAAAAAGATGACAGTATCAATAATGCAGCTGTTGACACTGACAGTCACTCCACTACCTCTTCCTCAGATGATAATAAGGGGGCATTAACATCATCTGTACCAAACTTTTCGGACATAAAATATGATGAATCAATAATGGCGTGTCTTAGAAAAGACAGTGATGAGGCTGGTAATGTGTTATCCTTGCCACAAGACATTCTGTCTGGTGTGTCAGTTGATGGAACTATCGTCACCCAAATTGGTTCTTCCAAAGAAGTTGGGGATAGCCACCGTTTGAGTGCCTCCACTATTGATGTTGATACAGATTTATCGCAGTCCACAATTCTCTCACAATATGACGGCAGTTTACCTACAGAAAATGGTGCTGCTGCTGACGCATCAGGTAAAATGGTTAAAGCAGTAGATGTAGAAGAAACTGCCAATGCAGCCAAGCTAATGGACTATGAGGAGATTGTAACACAGAGAGCTGCCATGTCAGATCGTGCTGTAAAAAGTCCTCAGCTATCTGTAAGTGAAGAAATTGGCAAGGTGGCTGAAGCAGAAATGGCTGCTCACTCAAAAGCCTTTGACACTGACAATCACTCCGTTACAGCTGCTGTAAGTGATGACATTGAAGCATCAACAGCATCTGTGTCAAACTTTCTGGGCATAGAAAATGATGACTCAATGACAGCTTGGCTTACAAAAGACGGCAATGAGGCTGGTAATGTGTTATCGTTGCCACAAGCCATTCTGTCTGGTATGTCAGTTGATGGAACTATCATCACCCAAATTGGTTCTTCCAAAGAAGTTGCTGATAGCCACAGTTTGAGTGCCTCCACTAGTCATGTTGATACAGATTTATCACAGACCACAATTCTGCCACAACATGACTGTAGTTTACCTACACCTTTACATGCAGAAAATGGCACTGCTGCTAATGCAACAGGTAAAATGGTTAAATCGGTAGATGTTGAGGAAACTGCCAATGCAGTCAAACTAACGGACTATGACAAGAGTGTAACACAGAGAGCTGCCATGTCAAATCTTGCTGTAAAAAGTTCTCAGCTATCTGTATATGAAGAAACTGGCAAGGTGGCTGAAATGGCTGCACACTCTGAAGCTTTTAGCAGTGACAGTCACTCCACTACCTCTTCCTCAGATGATATTAGGGGGGCATTAACAGCATCTGTACCAAACGTTTCGGGCATAGACTATGATGAATCAATGATGCCATGTTTTAGAAAAGACAGCGATGAGGCTGGTAATGTGTTATCCTTGCCACAAGCCATTCTGTCTCGTGTGTCAGTTGATGGAAATATCGTCACCCAAATTGGTTCTTCCAAAGAAGTTGGAGATAGCCACAGTTTGAGTGCCTCCACTAACGATGTTGATATAGGTTTATCACAGTTCACAATTCTCCCACAATATGATGACAGTTTACCTACACCATTTCATGCAGAAAATGGTGCTGCTGCTGACGCATCAGGTAAAATGGTTAAAGCAGTAGATGTAGAGGAAACTGCCAATGCAGCCAAGCTAATGGACTATGACGAGAGTGTAACACAGAGAGCTGCCATGTCAGATCGTGCTGTAAAAAGTCCTCAGCTATCTGTAGGTGAAGAAATTGGCAAGGTGGCTAAGGCAGAAATGGCTGCTCACTCAAAAGCCTTTAGCAGTGACAGTCACTCCATTACAGCTGCGTCAGTGATGACATTGAAGCATCAACAGCATCTGTGTCAAACTTTCTGGGCATAGAAAATGATGAATCAATGACAGCTTGTCTTACAAAAGACGGCAATGAGGCTGGTAATGTGTTATCGTTGCCACAAGCCATTCTGTCTGGTGTGTCAGTTGATGGAACTATCATCACCCAAATTGGTTCTTCCAAAGAAGTTGCTGATAGCCACAGTTTGAGTGCCTCCACTAGTCATGTTGATACAGATTTATCACAGACCACAATTCTGCCACAACATGACTGTAGTTTACCTACACCTTTACATGCAGAAAATGGCACTGCTGCTAATGCAACAGGTAAAATGGTTAAATCGGTAGATGTTGAGGAAACTGCCAATGCAGTCAAACTAACGGACTATGACAAGAGTGTAACACAGAGAGCTGCCATGTCAAATCTTGCTGTAAAAAGTTCTCAGCTATCTGTATATGAAGAAACTGGCAAGGTGGCTGAAATGGCTGCACACTCTGAAGCTTTTAGCAGTGACAGTCACTCCACTACCTCTTCCTCAGATGATATTAGGGGGGCATTAACAGCATCTGTACCAAACGTTTCGGGCATAGAATATGATGAATCAATGATGCCATGTTTTAGAAAAGACAGCGATGAGGCTGGTAATGTGTTATCCTTGCCACAAGCCATTCTGTCTCGTGTGTCAGTTGATGGAAATATCGTCACCCAAATTGGTTCTTCCAAAGAAGTTGGAGATAGCCACAGTTTGAGTGCCTCCACTAACGATGTTGATATAGGTTTATCACAGTTCACAATTCTCCCACAATATGATGACAGTTTATCTACACCATTTCATGCAGAAAATGGTGCTGCTGCTGACGCATCAGGTAAAATGGTTAAAGCAGTAGATGTAGAGGAAACTGCCAATGCAGCCAAGCTAATGGACTATGACGAGAGTGTAACACAGAGAGCTGCCATTTCAGGTCGTGCTGTAAAAAGTCCTCAGCTATCTGTAGGTGAAGAAATTGGCAAGGTGGCTAAGGCAGAAATGGCTGCTCACTCAGAAGCCTTTAGCAGTTACAGTCACTCCATTATAGCTGCTGCAAGTGATGACACTGAAGCATCAACAGCATCTGTGTCAAACTTTCTGGGCATAGAAAATGATGAATCAATGGCAGCTTGTCTTACAAAAGATGGCGATGAGGCTGGTAATGTGTTATCCTTGCCACAAGACATTCTGTCTGGTGTGTCAGTTGATGGAACTATCATCACCCACATTGGTTCTGCCCAAGATGTTGGGGATAGCCACACTTTGAGTGGGTCCCTCAGTGGTGTTGACACAGGTATATCACAGTCCACAATTCTCCCACAATATGCTGACAGATTACCTACACCACTCCATGCAGAAAATGGCGCTGCTGCTGACGCAACAGGTAAAATGGTTAAAATGGTAGATGTAGAGGAACCTGCCAATGCACCCAAGCTAATGGACTATGACGACAGTGTAATACAGAGAGCTGCCATGTCAGATCATGCTGTAAAAAGTTCTCAGCTATCTGTAGATGAAGAAATTGGCAAGGTGGCTGAAGCTGAAATGGCTGTTCACTCAAAAGCCTTTGACTCTGACAATCTCTCCATTACAGCTGCTGCAAGTGATGACATTGAAGCATCAACAGCATCTGTGTCAAACTTTCTGGGCATAGAAAATGGTGAATCAATGACAGCTTGTCTTACAAAAGACGGCGATGAGGCTGGTAATGTGATATCCTTGCCACAAACCATTCTGACTGGTGTGTCAGTTGATGGAACTATCGTCACCCAAATTGGTTCTTCCGAAGAAGGTGGTGATAGCCACGGTTTGAGTGTCTCCACTAGTGATGTTGATACAGATTTATCACAGACCACAATTCTCCCACAATATAATGACAGTTTACCTGTGCCATTGCATGCAGGAAATGGCGCTGCTGTTGACACAGCCAGTAAAATGGTTAAATCTGGTGATGTAGGAGAAACCGCCAATGCAGCCAAGGTAATGGATTATGACGAGAGTATATCACAGGGCGCTGCCGTATCACACCTTGCTGCAAAAAATTCTCGGCTATCAGTAGATGAAGAAACTGGCAAGGTGGCTGAAGCTGAAATGACTGTGCACTCAAAAGCCTTTGACACTGACAGTCTCTCCATTACATCTGCTGCAGATGATGACATTGGGGCATTAACAGCATCTGTGTCAAACTTTTCGGGCATAGAATATGATGAATCAATGATGGCATGTCTTAGAAAAGACAGCGATGAGGCTGGTAATGTGTTATCCTTACCACAAGGGATTCTGTCTGGTGTGTCAGTTGATGGAACTATCATCACCCAAATTGGCTTTTCCGAAGAAGTTGGGGATAGAAACAGTTTGAGTGTGTCCACTAGTAATATTGATAAAGATTTATCACAGACCACAATTCTGTCACGATATGAAGGCAGTTTACCTACAGAAAATGGTGCTGCTGCTGACGCATCAGGTAAAATGGTTAAAGCAGTAGATGAAGAAGAAACTGCCAATGCAGCCACGCTAATGGACTATGACGAGAGTGTAACACAGAGAGCTGCCATGTCAGATCGTGCTGTAAAAAGTCCTCAGCTATCTGTAGGTGAAGAAATTGGCAGGGTGGCTAAGGCTGAAATGGCTGCACACTCAAAAGCCTTTAGCAGTGACAGTCACTCCACTACCTCTTCCTCAGATGATAATAAGGGGGCATTAACATCATCTGTACCAAACTTTTCGGACATAAAATATGATGAATCAATAATGGCGTGCCTTAGAAAAGACAGTGATGAGGCTGGTAATGTGTTATCCTTGCCACAAGCCATTCTGTCTCGTGTGTCAGTTGATGGAACTATCGTCACCCAAATTGGTTCTTCCAAAGAAGTTGGGGATAGCCACCGTTTGAGTGCCTCCACTATTGATGTTGATACAGATTTATCGCAGTCCACAATTCTCTCACAATATGACGGCAGTTTACCTACAGAAAATGGTGCTGCTGCTGACGCATCAGGTAAAATGGTTAAAGCAGTAGATGTAGAAGAAACTGCCAATGCAGCCAAGCTAATGGACTATGATGAGATTGTAACACAGAGAGCTGCCATGTCAGATCGTGCTGTAAAAAGTCCTCAGCTATCTGTAAGTGAAGAAATTGGCAAGGTGGCTGAAGCAGAAATGGCTGCTCACTCAAAAGCCTTTGACACTGACAATCACTCCGTTACAGCTGCTGTAAGTGATGACATTGAAACATCAACAGCATCTGTGTCAAACTTTCTGGGCATAGAAAATGATGACTCAATGACAGCATGGCTTACAAAAGACGGCAATGAGGCTGGTAATGTGTTATCGTTGCCACAAGCCATTCTGTCTGGTATGTCAGTTGATGGAACTATCATCACCCAAATTGGTTCTTCCAAAGAAGTTGCTGATAGCCACAGTTTGAGTGCCTCCACTAGTCATGTTGATACAGATTTATCACAGACCACAATTCTGCCACAACATGACTGTAGTTTACCTACACCTTTACATGCAGAAAATGGCACTGCTGCTAATGCAACAGGTAAAATGGTTAAATCGGTAGATGTTGAGGAAACTGCCAATGCAGTCAAACTAACGGACTATGACAAGAGTGTAACACAGAGAGCTGCCATGTCAAATCTTGCTGTAAAAAGTTCTCAGCTATCTGTATATGAAGAAACTGGCAAGGTGGCTGAAATGGCTGCACACTCTGAAGCTTTTAGCAGTGACAGTCACTCCACTACCTCTTCCTCAGATGATATTAGGGGGGCATTAACAGCATCTGTACCAAACGTTTCGGGCATAGACTATGATGAATCAATGATGCCATGTTTTAGAAAAGACAGCGATGAGGCTGGTAATGTGTTATCCTTGCCACAAGCCATTCTGTCTCGTGTGTCAGTTGATGGAAATATCGTCACCCAAATTGGTTCTTCCAAAGAAGTTGGAGATAGCCACAGTTTGAGTGCCTCCACTAACGATGTTGATATAGGTTTATCACAGTTCACAATTCTCCCACAATATGATGACAGTTTACCTACACCATTTCATGCAGAAAATGGTGCTGCTGCTGACGCATCAGGTAAAATGGTTAAAGCAGTAGATGTAGAGGAAACTGCCAATGCAGCCAAGCTAATGGACTATGACGACAGTGTAACACAGAGAGCTGCCATTTCAGGTCGTGCTGTAAAAAGTCCTCAGCTATCTGTAGGTGAAGAAATTGGCAAGGTGGCTAAGGCAGAAATGGCTGCTCACTCAGAAGCCTTTAGCAGTTACAGTCACTCCATTATAGCTGCTGCAAGTGATGACACTGAAGCATCAACAGCATCTGTGTCAAACTTTCTGGGCATAGAAAATGATGAATCAATGGCAGCTTGTCTTACAAAAGATGGCGATGAGGCTGGTAATGTGTTATCCTTGCCACAAGACATTCTGTCTGGTGTGTCAGTTGATGGAACTATCATCACCCACATTGGTTCTGCCCAAGATGTTGGGGATAGCCACACTTTGAGTGGGTCCCTCAGTGGTGTTGACACAGGTATATCACAGTCCACAATTCTCCCACAATATGCTGACAGATTACCTACACCACTCCATGCAGAAAATGGCGCTGCTGCTGACGCAACAGGTAAAATGGTTAAAATGGTAGATGATGAGGAACCTGCCAATGCACCCAAGCTAATGGACTATGACGACAGTGTAATACAGAGAGCTGCCATGTCAGATCATGCTGTAAAAAGTTCTCAGCTATCTGTAGATGAAGAAATTGGCAAGGTGGCTGAAGCTGAAATGGCTGTTCACTCAAAAGCCTTTGACTCTGACAATCTCTCCATTACAGCTGCTGCAAGTGATGACATTGAAGCATCAACAGCATCTGTGTCAAACTTTCTGGGCATAGAAAATGGTGAATCAATGACAGCTTGTCTTACAAAAGACGGCGATGAGGCTGGTAATGTGATATCCTTGCCACAAACCATTCTGACTGGTGTGTCAGTTGATGGAACTATCGTCACCCAAATTGGTTCTTCCGAAGAAGGTGGTGATAGCCACGGTTTGAGTGTCTCCACTAGTGATGTTGATACAGATTTATCACAGACCACAATTCTCCCACAATATAATGACAGTTTACCTGTGCCATTGCATGCAGGAAATGGCGCTGCTGTTGACACAGCCAGTAAAATGGTTAAATCTGGTGATGTAGGAGAAACCGCCAATGCAGCCAAGGTAATGGATTATGACGAGAGTATATCACAGGGCGCTGCCGTATCACACCTTGCTGCAAAAAATTCTCGGCTATCAGTAGATGAAGAAACTGGCAAGGTGGCTGAAGCTGAAATGACTGTGCACTCAAAAGCCTTTGACACTGACAGTCTCTCCATTACATCTGCTGCAGATGATGACATTGGGGCATTAACAGCATCTGTGTCAAACTTTTCGGGCATAGAATATGATGAATCAATGATGGCATGTCTTAGAAAAGACAGCGATGAGGCTGGTAATGTGTTATCCTTACCACAAGGGATTCTGTCTGGTGTGTCAGTTGATGGAACTATCATCACCCAAATTGGCTTTTCCGAAGAAGTTGGGGATAGAAACAGTTTGAGTGTGTCCACTAGTAATATTGATAAAGATTTATCACAGACCACAATTCTGTCACGATATGAAGGCAGTTTACCTACAGAAAATGGTGCTGCTGCTGACGCATCAGGTAAAATGGTTAAAGCAGTAGATGAAGAAGAAACTGCCAATGCAGCCACGCTAATGGACTATGACGAGAGTGTAACACAGAGAGCTGCCATGTCAGATCGTGCTGTAAAAAGTCCTCAGCTATCTGTAGGTGAAGAAATTGGCAGGGTGGCTAAGGCTGAAATGGCTGCACACTCAAAAGCCTTTAGCAGTGACAGTCACTCCACTACCTCTTCCTCAGATGATAATAAGGGGGCATTAACATCATCTGTACCAAACTTTTCGGACATAAAATATGATGAATCAATAATGGCGTGTCTTAGAAAAGACAGTGATGAGGCTGGTAATGTGTTATCCTTGCCACAAGCCATTCTGTCTCGTGTGTCAGTTGATGGAACTATCGTCACCCAAGTTGGTTCTTCCAAAGAAGTTGGTGATAGCCACATTTTGAGTGTCTCCACTAGTGATGTTGATACAGACTTGTCACAGACCACAGTTCTCCCACAATATGATGACAGTTTACCTGTGCCATTTCATGCAGAAAATGGAGCTGCTGTTGAAGCAACAGTAAATGTTAAAATGGTAGATGTAGAGCTGCCAATGCAGCCAAGCTAATGGACTATGACGAGAGTGTAACACAGAGAGCTGCCATGTCAGATCGTGCTGTAAAAAGTCCTCAGCTATCTGTAGGTGAAGAAATTGGCAGGGTGGCTAAGGCTGAAATGGCTGCACACTCAGAAGCCTTTAGCAGTGACAGTCACTCCACTACCGCTTCCTCAGATGATAATAAGGGGGCATTAACAGCATCTGTACCAAACTTTTCAGGCATAGAATATGATGAATCAATGATGCCATGTTGTAGAAAAGACAGTGATGAGGCTGGTAATGTGTTATCCTTGCCACAAGCCATTCTGTCTGATGTGTCTGTTGATGAAACTATCATCACCCAAATTTGTTCTTCTAAAGAAGTTGGGGATAGCCACAGTTTGAGTGCCTCCACTAACGATGTTGATATAGGTTTATCACAGACCACAATTCTCCCACAATATGATGACAGTTTACCTACACCATTACATGCAGAAAATGGCGCTGCTGTTGACACAGCCAGTAAAATGGTTAAATCTGGTGATGTAGTAGAAACCGCTAATGCAGCCAAGCTAATGGATTATGATGACAGTGTAACACAGAGAGCTTCCATTTCAGGTCGTGCTGTAAAAAGTCCTCAGCTATCTGTAGGTGAAGAAATTGGCAAGGTGGCTAAGGCTGAAATGGCTGCACACTCAGAAGCCTTTAGCAGTGACAGTCACTCCATTATAGCTGCTGCAAGTGATGACACTGAAGCATCAACAGCATCTGTGTCAAACTTTCTGGGCATAGAAAATGATGAATCAATGACAGCTTGTCTTACAAAAGATGGCGATGAGGCTGGTAATGTGTTATCCTTGCCACAAGACATTTTGTCTGGTGTGTCAGTTGATGGAACTATCGTCACCCAAATTGGTTCTTCCGAAGAAGTTGGTGATAGCCACGGCTTGAGTGTCTCCACTAGTGATGTTGATATAGATTTATCACAGACCACAATTCTCCCACAATATGATGCCAGTTTACCTACACCATTTCATGCAGAAAATGGACCTGCTGTTGAAGCAACATATAAAATGGTAGATGTAGAGAAAACTGCCAATGCAGTCAAGCTAATGGACTATGACGAGAGTGTAACACAGAGAGCTGCCATTTCAGGTCGTGCTGTAAAAAGTCCTCAGCTATCTGTAGGTGAACAAATTGGCAAGGTGGCTAAGGCTGAAATGGCTGCACACTCAGAAGCCTTTAGCAGTTACAATCTCTCCATTACAGCTGCTGCAAGTGATGACATTGAAGCATCAACAGCATCTGTGTCAAATTTTCTGGGCATAGAAAATGGTGAATCAATGACAGCTTGTCTTACAAAAGACGGCGATGAGGCTGGTAATGTGATATCCTTGCCACAAGCCATTCTGTCTCGTGTGTCAGTTGATGGAACTATCGTCACCCAAATTGGTTCTTCCGAAGAAGTTGGTGATAGCCACGGTTTGAGTTTCTCCACTAGTGATGTTGATACAGATTTATCACGGACCACAATTCTCCCACAATATGATGACAGTTTACCTACACCATTCCATGCAGAAAATGGCGCTGCTGCTGATGCAACAGGTAAAGTCGTTAAAATGGTAGATGTAGAGGAGCCTGCCAATGCAGCCAAGCTATTGGACTATGACGACAGTGTAATACAGAGAGCTGCCATGTCAGATCAAGCTGTAAAAAGTTCTCAGCTATCTGTAGATGAAGAAACTGGCAAGGTGGCTGAAATGGCTGCACACTCAGAAGCCTTTAGCAGTGACAGTCACTCCACTACCGCTTCCTCAGATGATAATAAGGGGGCATTAACAGCATCTGTACCAAACTTTTCAGGCATAGAATATGATGAATCAATGATGCCATGTTGTAGAAAAGACAGTGATGAGGCTGGTAATGTGTTATCCTTGCCACAAGCCATTCTGTCTGATGTGTCTGTTGATGAAACTATCATCACCCAAATTTGTTCTTCCGAAGAAGTTGGTGATAGCCACGGTTTGAGTGTCTCCACTAGTGATGTTGATACAGATTTATCACAGACCACAATTCTCCCACAATATGATGACAGTTTATCTACACCATTACATGCAGAAAATGGTGCTGCTGCTGACACAGCCAGTAAAATGGTTAAATCTGGTGATGTAGAAGAAACCGCTAATGCAGCCAAGCTAATGGATTATGATGACAGTGTAACACAGAGAGCTTCCATTTCAGGTCGTGCTGTAAAAAGTCCTCAGCTATCTGTAGGTGAAGAAATTGGCAAGGTGGCTAAGGCTGAAATGGCTGCACACTCAGAAGCCTTTAGCAGTGACAGTCACTCCATTACCTCCTGCTCAGATGACACTAGAAGCATCAACAGCATCTGTGTCAAACTTTCTGGGCATAGAAAATGATGAATCAATGACAGCTTGTCTTACAATAGACGGCGATGAGGCTGGTAATGTGATATCCTTGCCACAAGCCATTCTGTCTCGTGTGTCAGTTGATGGAACTATCGTCACCCAAATTGGTTCTTCCGAAGAAGTTGGTGATAGCCACGGTTTGAGTGTCTCCACTAGTGATGTTGATACAGATTTATCACAGACCACAATTCTCCCACAATATGATGACAGTTTATCTACACCATTACATGCAGAAAATGGTGCTGCTGCTGACACAGCCAGTAAAATGGTTAAATCTGGTGATGTAGAAGAAACCGCTAATGCAGCCAAGCTAATGGATTATGATGACAGTGTAACACAGAGAGCTGCCATTTCAGGTCGTGCTGTAAAAGGTCCTCAGCTATCTGTAGGCGAAGAAATTGGCAAGGTGGCTAAGGCTGAAATGGCTGCACACTCAGAAGCCTTTAGCATTGACAGTCACTCCATTATAGCTGCTGCAAGTGATGACACTGAAGCATCAACAGCATCTGTGTCAAACTTTCTGGGCGTAGAAAATGATGAATCAATGACAGCTTGTCTTACAATAGACGGCGATGAGGCTGGTAATGTGATATCCTTGCCACAAGCCATTCTGTCTCGTGTGTCAGTTGATGGAACTATCGTCACCCAAATTGGTTCTTCCGAAGAAGTTGGTGATAGCCACGGTTTGAGTGTCTCCACTAGTGATGTTGATACAGATTTATCACAGACCACAATTCTCCCACAATATGATGACAGTTTATCTACACCATTACATGCAGAAAATGGTGCTGCTGCTGACACAGCCAGTAAAATGGTTAAATCTGGTGATGTAGAAGAAACCGCTAATGCAGCCAAGCTAATGGATTATGATGACAGTGTAACACAGAGAGCTGCCATTTCAGGTCGTGCTGTAAAAGGTCCTCAGCTATCTGTAGGCGAAGAAATTGGCAAGGTGGCTAAGGCTGAAATGGCTGCACACTCAGAAGCCTTTAGCATTGACAGTCACTCCATTATAGCTGCTGCAAGTGATGACACTGAAGCATCAACAGCATCTGTGTCAAACTTTCTGGGCGTAGAAAATGATGAATCAATGACAGCTTGTCTTACAATAGATGGCGATGAGGCTGGTAATGTGTTATCCTTGCCACAAGACATTCTGTCTGGTGTGTCAGTTGATGGAACTATCGTCACCCAAATTGGTTCTTCCGAAGAAGTTGTTGATAGCCACGGTTTGAGTGTCTCCACTAGTGATGTTGATACAGATTTATCACAGACCACAATTCTCCCACAATATGATGACAGTTTGCCTGTGCCATTGCATGCAGGAAATGGCGCTGCTGTTGACACAGCCAGTAAAATGGTTAAATCTGGTGATGTAGGAGAAACTGCCAATGCAGCCAAGCTAATGGATTATGACGAGAGTATATCACAGGGCGCTGCCGTATCACACCTTGCTGCAAAAAGTTCTCGGCTATCAGTAGATGAAGAAGCTGGCAAGGTGGCTGAAATGGCTGCACACTCAGAAGCCTTTAGCAGTGACAGTCACTCCACTACCTCTTCCTCAGATGATAATAAGGGGGCATCAACAGCATCTGTGTCAAACTTTTCAGGCATAGAATATGATGAATCAATGATGCCATGTTTTAGAAAAGACAGTGATGAGCCTGGTAATGTGTTATCCTGGCCACAAGCCATTCTGTCTGTTGTGTCTGTTGATGAAACTATCATCACCCAGATTTGTTCTTCCGAAGAAGTTGGTGATAGCCACGGTTTGAGTGTCTCCACTAGTGATGTTGATACAGATTTATCACAGACCAGAATTCTCCCACAATATGATGACAGTTTACCTACACCATTACATGCAGAAAATGGCGCTGCTGCTGACACAGCCAGTAAAATGGTTAAATCTGGTGATGTAGAAGAAACCGCTAATGCAGCCAAGCTAATGGATTATGATGACAGTGTAACACAGAGAGCTGCCATTTCAGGTCGTGCTGTAAAAAGTTCTCGGCTATCTGTAGGTGAAGAAATTGGCAAGATGGCTAAGGCTGAAATGGCTGCACACTCAGAAGCCTTTAGCAGTGACAGTCACTCCATTATAGCTGCTGCAAGTGATGACACTGAAGCATCAACAGCATCTGTGTCAAACTTTCTGGGCATAGAAAATGATGAATCAATGACAGCTTGTCATACAAAAGACGGCGATGAGGCTGGTAATGTGATATCCTTGCCACAAGCCATTCTGTCTCGTGTGTCAGTTGATGGAACTATCGTCACGCAAATTGGTTCTTCCGAAGAAGTTGGTGATAGCCACGGTTTGAGTGTCTCCACTAGTGATGTTGATACAGATTTATCACAGACCACAATTCTCCCACAATATGATGCCAGTTTACCTACACCATTCCATGCAGAAAATGGCGCTGCTGCTGATGCAACAGGTAAAATGGTTAAAATGGTAGATGTAGAGGAACCTGCCAATGCAGCCAAGCTAATGGACTATGACGACAGTGTAATACAGAGAGCTGCCATGTCAGATCAAGCTGTAAAAAGTTCTCAGCTATCTGTAGATGAAGAAACTGGCAAGGTGGCTGAAATGGCTGCACACTCAGAAGCCTTTAGCAGTGACAGTCACTCCACTACCGCTTCCTCAGATGATAATAAGGGGGCATTAACAGCATCTGTACCAAACTTTTCAGGCATAGAATATGATGAATCAATGATGCCATGTTTTAGAAAAGGCAGTGATGAGGCTGGTAATGTGTTATCCTTGCCACAAGCCATTCTGTCTGATGTGTCTGTTGATGAAACTATCATCACCCAAATTTGTTCTTCCGAAGAAGTTGGTGATAGCCACGGTTTGAGTGTCTCCACTAGTGATGTTGATACAGATTTATCACAGGCCACAATTCTCCCACAATATGATGACAGTTTACCTACACCATTACATGCAGAAAATGGCGCTGCTGCTGACACAGCCAGTAAAATGGTTAAATCTGGTGATGTAGAAGAAACGGCTAATGCAGCCAAGCTAATGGACTATGATGAGAGTGTAACACAGAGAGCTGCCATGTCAGATCGGGCTGTAAAAAGTCCTCAGCTATCTGTAGGTGAAGAAATTGGCAGGGTGGCTAAGGCTGAAATGGCTGCACACTCAGAAGCCTTTAGCAGTGACAGTCACTCCACTACCTCTTGCTCAGATGATAATAGGGGGGCATCAACAGCATCTGTGTCAAACTTTTTGGGCATAGAAAATGGTGAATCAATGACAGCTTGTCTTGCAAAAGACGGCGATGAGGCTGGTAATGTGATATCCTTGCCACAAGCCATTCTGTCTCGTGTGTCAGTTGATGGAACTATCGTCACCCAAATTGGTTCTTCCGAAGAAGTTGGTGATAGCCACGGTTTGAGTTTCTCCACTAGTGATGTTGATACAGATTTATCACAGACCACAATTCTCCCACAATATGATGCCAGTTTACCTACACCATTCCATGCAGAAAATGGCGCTGCTGCTGATGCAACAGGTAAAATGGTTAAAATGGTAGATGTAGAGGAACCTGCCAATGCAGCCAAGCTAATGGACTATGACGACAGTGTAATACAGAGAGCTGCCATGTCAGATCAAGCTGTAAAAAGTTCTCAGCTATCTGTAGATGAAGAAACTGGCAAGGTGGCTGAAATGGCTGCACACTCAGAAGCTTTTAGCAGTGACAGTCACTCCACTACTGCTTCCTCAGATGATAATAAGGGGGCATTAACAGCATCTGTACCAAACTTTTCAGGCATAGAATATGATGAATCAATGACAGCTTGTCTTAGAAAAGACGGTGATGAGGCTGGTAATGTGTTATCCTTGCCACAAGCCATTCTGTCTGATGTGTCTGTTGATGAAACTATCATCACCCAAATTTGTTCTTCCGAAGAAGTTGGTGATAGCCACGGTTTGAGTGTCTCCACTAGTGATGTTGATACAGATTTATCACAGACCACAATTCTCCCACAATATGATGACAGTTTACCTACACCATTACATGCAGAAAATGGCGCTGCTGCTGATGCAACAGGTAAAATGGTTAAAATGGTAGATGTAGAGGAACCTGCCAATGCAGCCAAGCTAATGGACTATGACGACAGTGTAATACAGAGTGCTGCCATGTCAGATTGGGCTGTAAAAAGTCCTCAGCTATCTGTAGGTGAAGAAATTGGCAGGGTGGCTAAGGCTGAAATGGCTGCACACTCAGAAGCCTTTAGCAGTGACAGTCACTCCACTACCTCTTGCTCAGATGATAATAGGGGGGCATCAACAGCATCTGTGTCAAACTTTTTGGGCATAGAAAATGGTGAATCAATGACAGCTTGTCTTACAAAAGACGGCGATGAGGCTGGTAATGTGATATCCTTGCCACAAGCCATTCTGTCTCATGTGTCAGTTGATGGAACTATCGTCACCCAAATTGGTTCTTCCGAAGAAGTTGGTGATAGCCACGGTTTGAGTTTCTCCACTAGTGATGTTGATACAGATTTATCACAGACCACAATTCTCCCACAATATGATGCCAGTTTACCTACACCATTCCATGCAGAAAATGGCGCTGCTGCTGATGCAACAGGTAAAATGGTTAAAATGGTAGATGTAGAGGAACCTGCCAATGCAGCCAAGCTAATGGACTATGACGACAGTGTAATACAGAGAGCTGCCATGTCAGATCAAGCTGTAAAAAGTTCTCAGCTATCTGTAGATGAAGAAACTGGCAAGGTGGCTGAAATGGCTGCACACTCAGAAGCTTTTAGCAGTGACAGTCACTCCACTACCGCTTCCTCAGATGATAAGAAGGGGGCATTAACAGCATCTGTACCAAACTTTTCAGGCATAGAATATGATGAATCAATGATGCCATGTTTTAGAAAAGACGGTGATGAGGCTGGTAATGTGTTATCCTTGCCACAAGCCATTCTGTCTGATGTGTCTGTTGATGAAACTATCATCACCCAAATTTGTTCTTCCGAAGAAGTTGGTGATAGCCACGGTTTGAGTGTCTCCACTAGTGATGTTGATACAGATTTATCACAGACCACAATTCTCCCACAATATGATGACAGTTTACCTACACCATTACATGCAGAAAATGGCGCTGCTGCTGATGCAACAGGTAAAATGGTTAAAATGGTAGATGTAGAGGAACCTGCCAATGCAGCCAAGCTAATGGACTATGACGACAGTGTAATACAGAGTGCTGCCATGTCAGATTGGGCTGTAAAAAGTCCTCAGCTATCTGTAGGTGAAGAAATTGGCAGGGTGGCTAAGGCTGAAATGGCTGCACACTCAGAAGCCTTTAGCAGTGACAGTCACTCCACTACCTCTTGCTCAGATGATAATAGGGGGGCATCAACAGCATCTGTGTCAAACTTTTTGGGCATAGAAAATGGTGAATCAATGACAGCTTGTCTTACAAAAGACGGCGATGAGGCTGGTAATGTGATATCCTTGCCACAAGCCATTCTGTCTCATGTGTCAGTTGATGGAACTATCGTCACCCAAATTGGTTCTTCCGAAGAAGTTGGTGATAGCCACGGTTTGAGTTTCTCCACTAGTGATGTTGATACAGATTTATCACAGACCACAATTCTCCCACAATATGATGCCAGTTTACCTACACCATTCCATGCAGAAAATGGCGCTGCTGCTGATGCAACAGGTAAAATGGTTAAAATGGTAGATGTAGAGGAACCTGCCAGTGCAGCCAAGCTAATGGACTATGACGACAGTGTAATACAGAGAGCTGCCATGTCAGATCAAGCTGTAAAAAGTTCTCAGCTATCTGTAGATGAAGAAACTGGCAAGGTGGCTGAAATGGCTGCACACTCAGAAGCTTTTAGCAGTGACAGTCACTCCACTACCGCTTCCTCAGATGATAATAAGGGGGCATTAACAGCATCTGTACCAAACTTTTCAGGCATAGAATATGATGAATCAATGATGCCATGTTTTAGAAAAGACGGTGATGAGGCTGGTAATGTGTTATCCTTGCCACAAGCCATTCTGTCTGATGTGTCTGTTGATGAAACTATCATCACCCAAATTTGTTCTTCCGAAGAAGTTGGTGATAGCCACGGTTTGAGTGTCTCCACTAGTGATGTTGATACAGATTTATCACAGACCACAATTCTCCCACAATATGATGACAGTTTACCTACACCATTACATGCAGAAAATGGCGCTGCTGCTGACACAGCCAGTAAAATGGTTAAATCTGGTGATGTAGAAGAAACCGCTAATGCAGCCAAGCTAATGGATTATGATGACAGTGTAACACAGAGAGCTTCCATTTCAGGTCGTGCTGTAAAAAGTCCTCAGTTATCTGTAGGTGAAGAAATTGGCAAGGCGGCTAAGGCTGAAATGGCTGCACACTCAGAAGCCTTTAGCAGTGACAGTCACTCCATTATAGCTGCTGCAAGTGATGACACTGAAGCATCAACAGCATCTGTGTCAAACTTTCTGAGCATAGAAAATGATGAATCAATGACAGCTTGTCTTACAAAAGATGGCGATGAGGCTGGTAATGTGTTATCCTTGCCACAAGACATTCTGTCTGGTGTGTCAGTTGATGGAACTATCGTCACCCAAATTGGTTCTTCCGAAGAAGTTGTTGATAGCCACGGTTTGAGTGTCTCCACTAGTGATGTTGATACAGATTTATCACAGACCACAATTCTCCCACAATATGATGACAGTTTACCTACACCATTTCATGCAGAAAATGGACCTGCTGTTGAAGCAACATATAAAATGGTAGATGTAGAGAAAACTGCCAATGCAGCCAAACTAATGGACTATGATGAGAGTGTAACACAGAGAGCTGCCATGTCAGATCGGGCTGTAAAAAGTCCTCAGCTATCTGTAGGTGAAGAAATTGGCAGGGTGGCTAAGGCTGAAATGGCTGCACACTCAGAAGCCTTTAGCAGTGACAGTCACTCCACTACTTCTTGCTCAGATGATAATAGGGGGGCATTAACAGCATCTGTACCAAACTTTTCGTGCTTAGAAAATGATGAATCAATGACAGCTTGTCTTACAAAAGACGGCGATGAGGCTGGTAATGTGTTATCGTTGCCACAAGCCATTCTGTCTGGTGTGTCAGTTGATGGAACTATCATCACCAAAATTGGTTCTTCTAAAGAAGTTGGGGATAGCTACAGTTTGAGTGCCTCCACTAATGATGTTGATACAGATTTATCACAGACCACATTTCTGCCACAATGTGACGGTAGTTTACCTACAGAAAATGGTGCTGCTGCTAACGCAACAGGTGAAATGGTTAAATCGGTAGATGTAGAGGAAACTGCCAATGCAGTCAAGCTAATGGACTATGACAAGAGTGTCACACAGAGAGCTGCCATGTCAAATCTTGCTGTTAAAAGTTCTCAGCTATCGGTAGATGAAGAAACTGGCAAGGTGGCTGAAATGGCTGCACACTCAGAAGCCTTTAGCAGTGACAGTCACTCCACTACCGCTTCCTCAGATGATAATAAGGGGGCATTAACAGCATCTGTACCAAACTTTTCAGGCATAGAATATGATGAATCAATGATGCCATGTTTTAGAAAAGACAGTGATGAGGCTGGTAATGTGTTTTCCTTGCCACAAGCCATTCTGTCTGATGTGTCTGTTGATGAAACTATCATCACCCAAATTTGTTCTTCCGAAGAAGTTGGTGATAGCCACGGTTTGAGTGCCTCCACTAGTGATGTTGATACAGATTTATCACAGACCAGAATTCTCCCACAATATGATGACAGTTTACCTACACCATTGCATGCAGAAAATGGCGCTGCTGCTGACACAGCCAGTAAAATGTTTAAATCTGGTGATGTAGAAGAAACCGCTAATGCAGCCAAGCTAATGGATTATGATGACAGTGTAACACAGAGAGCTGCCATTTCAGGTCGTGCTGTAAAAAGTTCTCGGCTATCTGTAGGTGAAGAAATTGGCAAGGTGGCTAAGGCTGAAATGGCTGCACACTCAGAAGCCTTTAGCAGTGACAGTCACTCCATTATAGCTGCTGCAAGTGATGACACTGAAGCATCAACAGCATCTGTGTCAAACTTTCTGGGCATAGAAAATGATGAATCAATGACAGCTTGTCTTACAAAAGATGGCGATGAGGCTGGTAATGTGATATCCTTGCCACAAGCCATTCTGTCTCGTGTGTCAGTTGATGGAACTATCGTCACCCAAATTGGTTCTTCCGAAGAAGTTGGTGATAGCCACGGTTTGAGTGTCTCCACTAGTGATGTTGATACAGATTTATCACAGACCACAATTCTCCCACAATATGATGCCAGTTTACCTACACCATTCCATGCAGAAAATGGTGCTGCTGCTGATGCAACAGGTAAAATGGTTAAAATGCTAGATGTAGAGGAACCTGCCAATGCAGCCAAGCTAATGGACTATGACGACAGTGTAATACAGAGAGCTGCCATGTCAGATCAAGCTGTAAAAAGTTCTCAGCTATCTGTAGTTGAAGAAACTGGCAAGGTGGCTGAAATGGCTGCACACTCAGAAGCCTTTAGCAGTGACAGTCACTCCACTACCGCTTCCTCAGATGATAATAAGGGGGCATTAACAGCATCTGTACCAAACTTTTCAGGCATAGAATATGATGAATCAATGATGCCATGTTTTAGAAAAGACAGTGATGAGGCTGGTAATGTGTTATCCTTGCCACAAGCCATTCTGTCTCGTGTGTCAGTTGATGGAACTATCGTCACCCAAATTGGTTCTTCCGAAGAAGTTGGTGATAGCCACGGTTTGAGTGTCTCCACTAGTGATGTTGATACAGATTTATCACAGACCACAATTCTCCCACAATATGATGCCAGTTTACCTACACCATTCAATGCAGAAAATGGCGCTGCTGCTGATGCAACAGGTAAAATGGTTAAAATGGTAGATGTAGAGGAACCTGCCAATGCAGCCAAGCTAATGGACTATGACGACAGTGTAATACAGAGTGCTGCCATGTCAGATCAAGCTGTAAAAAGTTCTCAGCTATCTGTAGATGAAGAAACTGGCAAGGTGGCTGAAATGGCTGCACACTCAGAAGCCTTTAGCAGTGACAGTCACTCCACTACCGCTTCCTCAGATGATAATAAGTGGGTATTAACAGCATCTGTACCAAACTTTTCAGGCATAGAATATGATGAATCAATGATGCCATGTTTTAGAAAAGACAGTGATGAGGCTGGTAATGTGTTATCCTTGCCACAAGCCATTCTGTCTGATGTGTCTGTTGATGAAACTATCATCACCCAAATTTGTTCTTCCGAAGAAGTTGGTGATAGCCACGGTTTGAGTGTCTCCACTAGTGATGTTGATACAGATTTATCACAGACCACAATTCTCCCACAATATGATGACAGTTTACCTACACCATTACATGCAGAAAATGGCGCTGCTGCTGACACAGCCAGTAAAATGGTTAAATCTGGTGATGTAGAAGAAACCGCTAATGCAGCCAAGCTAATGGATTATGATGACAGTGTAACACAGAGAGCTGCCATTTCAGGTCGTGCTGTAAAAAGTCCTCAGCTATCTGTAGGTGAAGAAATTGGCAAGGTGGCTAAGGCTGAAATGGCTGCACACTCAGAAGCCTTTAGCAGTGACAGTCACTCCATTATAGCTGCTGCAAGTGATGACACTGAAGCATCAACAGCATCTGTGTCAAACTTTCTGGGCATAGAAAATGATGAATCAATGACAGCTTGTCTTACAAAAGATGGCGATGAGGCTGGTAATGTGTTATCCTTGCCACAAGACATTTTGTCTGGTGTGTCAGTTGATGGAACTATCGTCACCCAAATTGGTTCTTCCGAAGAAGTTGGTGATAGCCACGGTTTGAGTGTCTCCACTAGTGATGTTGATACAGATTTATCACAGACCACAATTCTCCCACAATATGATGCCAGTTTACCTACACCATTTCATGCAGAAAATGGACCTGCTGTTGAAGCAACATATAAAATGGTAGATGTAGAGGAACCTGCCAATGCAGCCAAGCTAATGGACTATGACGACAGTGTAATACAGAGAGCTGCCATGTCAGATCATGCTGTAAAAAGTTCTCAGCTATCTGTAGATGAAGAAATTGGCAAGGTGGCTGAAGCTGAAATGGCTGTTCACTCAAAAGCGTTTGACTCTGACAATCTCTCCATTACAGCTGCTGCAAGTGATGACATTGAAGCATCAACAGCATCTCTGTCAAATTTTCTGGGCATAGAAAATGGTGAATCAATGACAGCTTGTCTTACAAAAGACGGCGATGAGGCTGGTAATGTGATATCCTTGCCACAAGACATTCTGTCTGGTGTGTCAGTTGATGGAACTATCGTCACCCAAATTGGTTCTTCCGAAGAAGTTGTTGATAGCCACGGTTTGAGTGTCTCCACTAGTGATGTTGATACAGATTTATCACAGACCACAATTCTCCCACAATATGATGACAGTTTACCTGTGCCATTGCATGCAGGAAATGGTGCTGCTGTTGACACAGCCAGTAAAATGGTTAAATCTGGTGATGTAGGAGAAACCGCCAATGCAGCCAAGCTAATGGATTATGACGAGAGTATGTCACAGGGCGCCGCCGTATCACACCTTGCTGCAAAATGTTCTCGGCTATTAGTATATGAAGAAACTGGCAAGGTGGCTGAAGCTGAAATGACTGTGCACTCAAAAGCCTTTGACACTGACAGTCTCTCCATTACATCTGCTGCAAGTGATGACATTAAAGCATCAACAGCATCTGTGTCAAACTTTTTGGGCATAGAAAATGGTGAATCAATGACAGCTTGTCTTACAAAAGACGGCGATGAGGCTGGTAATGTGGTATCCTTGCCACAAGCCATTCTGTCTCGTGTGTCAGTTGATGGAACTATTGTCACCCAAATTGGTTCTTCCGAAGAAGTTGGTGATAGCCACGGTTTGAGTGTCTCCACTAGTGATGTTGATACAGATTTATCACAGACCACAATTCTCCCACAATATGATGCCAGTTTACCTACACCATTTCATGCAGAAAATGGACCTGCTGTTGAAGCAACATATAAAATGGTAGATGTAGAGAAAACTGCCAATGCAGCCAAGCTAATGGACTATGATGAGAGTGTAACACAGAGAGCTGCCATGTCAGATCGGGCTGTAAAAAGTCCTCAGCTATCTGTAGGTGAAGAAATTGGCAGGGTGGCTAAGGCTGAAATGGCTGCACACTCAGAAGCCTTTAGCAGTGACAGTCACTCCACTACTTCTTGCTCAGATGATAATAGGGGGGCATTAACAGCATCTGTACCAAACTTTTCGTGCATAGAAAATGATGAATCAATGACAGCTTGTCTTACAAAAGACGGCGATGATGCTCGTAATGTGTTATCGTTGCCACAAGCCATTCTGTCTGGTGTGTCAGTTGATGGAACTATCATCACCCAAATTGGTTCTTCTAAAGAAGTTGGGGATAGCTACAGTTTGAGTGCCTCCACTAATGATGTTGATACAGATTTATCACAGACCACATTTCTGCCACAATATGATGACAGTTTACCTACATCATTACATGCAGAAAATGGCGCTGCTGCTGACTCAGCCAGTAAAATGGTTAAATCTGGTGATGTAGAAGAAACCCCTAATGCAGCCAAGCTAACGGATTATGATGACAGTGTAACACAGAGAGCTGCCATTTCAGGTCGTGCTGTAAAAAGTCCTCAGCTATCTGTAGGTGAAGAAATTGGCATGGTGGCTAAGGCTGAAATGGCTGCACACTCAGAAGCCTTTAGCAGTGACAGTCACTCCATTACTTCTTCACCAGATGATAATAAGGTGGCATTAACAGCATCTGTACCAAACTTTTCGGGCATAGACAATGATGAATCAATGATGGCATTTCTTAGAAAAGACAGTGATGAAGCTGGTAATGTGTTATCCTTGCAACAAGCCATTATGTCTGGTGTGTCAGTTGATGGAACTATCATCACCCAAATTGGTTCTTCCAAAGAAATTGGGGATAGCTACAGTTTGAGTGCCTCCACTAATGATGTTGATACAGATTTATCACAGACCACATTTCTGCCACAATATGACGGTAGTTTACCTATGCCTTTACATGCACAAAATGGCACTGCTGCTAACGCAACAGGTGAAATGGTTAAATCGGTAGATGTAGAGGAAACTGCCAATGCAGCCAAGCTAATGGACTATGACGAGAGTGTAACACAGAGAGCTGCCATGTCAGATCTTGCTGTAGAAAGTTCTCAGCTATCTGTAGATGAAGAAATTGGCAAGGTGGCTAAGGCTGAAATCGCTGCACACTCAGAAGCCTTTAGCAGTGACAGTCACTCCATTACTTCTTCACCAGATGATAATAAGGTGGCATTAACAGCATCTGTACCAAACTTTTCGGGCATAGAATATGAGGAATCAATGATGGCATGTCTTAGAAAAGACGGCGATGAGGCTGGTAATGTGTTATGCTTGCCACAAGCCATTCTGTCTGATGTGTCTGTTGATGGAACTATCATCACCCACATTGGTTCTACCCAAAGCGTTGGGGATTGCCACACTTTTTGTGGGTCCATCAGTGATGTTGATGCAGATTTATCACAGATAACAATACAATATGATGACAGCTTACCTGTGCCATTGCATGCAGGAAATGGTGCTGCTGCTAATGCAGCAGGTAAAATGGTTAAATCGGTAGATGTAGAGGAAACTGCCAATGCAGCCAAGCTAATGAACTATGACGAGAGTGTATCTCAGAGAGGATATGGATGTGGAGAGAGAGAGGATTGGAGAGAGGACACCAATACGGATTACGATGTGAATATGTCGCAGGATGCTCTCGGGTTTCAATTTGATGGAAAAAGTTTACAGCAATCTGCATTACAAACTTTTGAGATGGCTAATGTGGCACCGGTTGCAAACAGTGAGGCATCTGAAAAAGGTAGTCATGCTAGAATATATGCACCAGCTAATGAAAGCCAAATACCAAAAATAAGTATACAAAAGTTCTCCTGTAGGAAATTTGAAGAACTTGTTGTTTCTGGACGAGGCAAATGTGAAATCGTGCACGTCTCGACTCTGCCGCAGTCAATTTTGCCAGACGTCTCAGAAAAATTGACTTCACCTGAAATTGCTAATAACTGTGACACAGTATTGTTTGCTGATGATGGCATTAAAAATGCAGTTGCTCTTGATGAGACTGAACTGGAGAACAAGACACTAGGGCAACCGAATAAGGAAACATCAGTTGCTTCTCTGAGTTATAAACAATTGGCTTATGGCTATTCAGAACAGCAACCAGCTGATCAGTACTCTTTAACTTTGGAATCAGGTAGTTTTCGTGTTAATGCAAAAACTGACTCTACCTGCCTGTCTTTGAACATTACGATGTCAGGAAAAGAAGAAAACATCGCCAATTCACATATAGTAGATAAAGCTACTGATAGTGCTACTACATTTGCCATGCCAGCCATTCAAGCCCAGCCGCAAGATGAGTATAACTCAAAATTGGAATCTAAAATACCTGATAACTTGGGAGTGCATAGTGCCTTGGATACTCACACCCCAAGTTCAAGTTCTGTAGACAAAGAGTTTTCTTCAGAAAGCTTACTTAATGTAGTTGAAGAAAATAATGCCCTCTTGGAAGACACTACTGAACACAAATTCAGCGATGTTTTATTAGATTTAGCTGCAAATGGCAATCGTAGTGCTTTTGGCTCCACAGAATTATTTAGCCCCTCTTCGTCAGAATTTTGTGAAACAGGACTAAATGTTTTTTGTGGAAAACCAAGTCCTGTGTCAAGTGATGCAGAATTTACTGATTTACTATCTTTAATGGGCGACATGGAAAAATCATGTGATTCTGGAATTGACAGTCAAGCAGACGATTGTGATATCAAGTCGAAATTTAAACCTTCAGGTGTTATGCAGCCGCAAGTGTATTTGCTTGGGGGTAATATTCAAACAACAGATCAGTTTATGCCTGAATGCAAAATATTGCCAGCAGCTCAGAAACAATTTATCTATCAGGTATTTTCAGATAATGTAGTTGGTGCTAAGAGCTCAGATTTATCTGGTAACAACTACGCAAATAGAGAAACTGCCTGCCCATTTGAACAGGAAAATTTAGGGAAACAAAATATCAGAAATATGAAAAGCCACAATGACATCTATAAACTAAATATATTATCTGGTGCACCTGATAAAGACATCTGGCCAGAAATAAGTAATCACATGCAAAATAGTGAAACACCCTTGTCTGAATCATTCAAATTAATTGAGAAGATACCTTCGGTTGCTGGTGTTTCTGAATTCACTGAAATGCATTCCGCCAGGAAAACTCCTGCTGATCAGAAAATTCTTATTAATGGTGTCACAATACCAATAGCAGAAGGCATTAATAACAGTGAACCACATGCTACAGATCAAGGAGCTGCTCAAGAAACACCCAAAGAAGTAATTTCAGTTGTTGACAAAAAGGTAAACGAGGATGCAATACAGTCTGTAACAGCAGTTGCTGGTGCTCCTGTTTCAAATCAATCACAGTGCAAAAAACTACAGCAAGTTGGTGACATACTTTATGAAAAATTGGATGATGATGAACAAATAGTTACTGAAGATGTCCTAACCCGTACAGTAGTTGCAACTACTAATCCTGGTTACAATCACATTTATTCTGGTGATCTAGATAAGTTAGATAAAGAAAAAATTGCTGCAGCTGATACGGATGGCAGAAATTCCACAGCAGTAATAACTGCCCCTAGTGAGACTCAGAGTTACAGCAATAAAGTTGGGCATGACATGTCAGGAAAGTCTTCGATAGAAGCGGTAGTTGAGGATATGATAGCTCCTGTAGTAATCAGAACCACCGATCATGCTTCTAATCACCTTTACTCTAATAAACTAGATTACCTGGGTAGAGAAATTGGTGATACATTTGATGCTGTGCCGACAGAGGAAGAACTAACAGAAAGTGATTTTATAGTACACAAATCAAGCTCTTGTTTATTACATAAAATTACAACTACTGAAGCTAGTGATAATGTGGAAAACACAGCCGTGCCCACTGAAATGGGTTTCCGTGAAAATAAAGTAAATCTGGTAAGTGATATAGTAGACGATGGTGATGAGAGTGATGGTGATGGATCAGATGGGTCTTTAGATCGGCTTAGTGAAAACGAGCCAGGAACAACTCTAAGCTATTGTCTTGGTTCTTCCTTTGACAGAAAGCGCTATCTAAAATTGCAGAAGTCACTAGATACAGAAGCACCAGTCATTTTTGGTGAGAGTGAGATTGAGAAGACTGTGGACTGGGATTCTCTCATAACAAATGTAGATTACAATCATACAACTTCTGATCTTGATTCCAATATACCTTCAGCTGCTGATATTTCTTTAAGTAGGGTGGCTGAAATAGATCTTCCAGATGATAGCAATGATTTTGGTAGACATGTCAGACGACTCTCGGTTCATGACATCTTAACAAAGGCAGCCAAATATTTTACAGAACGCGAATTGCAAAAATCATTGAACTTGTCTGTTGCCATGAAAGACCAACCAACAATACAACTCGGAAGCGACTTGCCCGAAAGTAATGGAAATACAGATGATAATAAATGCACATATACAGCAGACAGTAATTGTATTGATTTACAGTCATTTACGTGCAAAGACAATATTGATATTACTAACCTTTCAATATGTGCATCCTTCGATAACAATTCCTACTCACAAACCATGCCTTATGTTGGTGACAAGTGTCACGAGCAAGGTATTTGTGAAGAGAGAGAGGAGGAATCATACAGTGACAACTTTGTAAGTGATAGTACGTCTCCAACTACTGATAGTGATAGATCTTTTCACTACGATGCATCAGTGTCTGGCAATGTACCAACTGGGCATTTTATAAGAGGATTAGACAAAAAGCTGGAGTCGCCACAGCCAAGTTTAGATAGCAGTATGGATTCTGACAAAAAACTCTTACAGATTAACTTTGATACCACATCGAGAGTGTCGTCAGCAGCAACATCTCCATTACACACGTCACCAACATGTCGGCAGTCTAAATATGCTACAGAATGCCGCACTTCATCTTCAATGTCTGCAAGTTCAGTTGGAACATCTATATTTTCTAGTCAAGATTCATTGAACTCGGAAGTTGTACCACCAAGTGAAAATGATCTTTTATCTGAGATTGAATGTAGTTCTGCTGAAAATAAGCAGGATAGTTTTAGTGAAGGTGCTATTGAAGTATCTGATGTTGACATAGGTGATTACTTTCGTGACATGCAGAAGAAATACCATACATCAGCCGACTTAGGTGACACAATATCTCGTTATATCAGCAGCATGCTAACAGATGAAGAACAGCATAACAAGAACAATGCCATTTTAAGTGACGAAAGTAGTGATTACTCTTGTGATTCAGAAGTAGCAGTGTTACCCAAGTCTATTATTGAAGAAGCTTGCTCATTACCAAAAGCTGAATTAAAGGATGATGAACAATCAACTGAATTCGATCATACTGAGAACATGGAAACAAGTAAATTATTAAATTTATCACCGGAGGCGATTACTGGTTGCAAACACGAAACCAAACTCGAATCTTCACTAGACTCCATAAAATTGTTAGACCGTGCTAATGTAAGACCTAATAGCTTAGCCCTGAAAACAACCTTAAAACCTCGTTATTGTACAGAAACTTCTTCAGAAGAAGAGATAGAATATTTTGGCACAGAAGAAAAAGAAAACCATCCCTTCAAACTGAAACTAAATGATTACAAAGCAAAACAGGATAGTGAAACAAAGAATACTGCTGAGATAGCAATTGATGATCTTGATGAAAATTCCATATCTGGTTACATGTCAGATGATTCAGCTACTTCTTGCAGTGACTCAGAAAATTCCCTGTTTGCCAGCAAGAACACTACCACTTTTGAAATTCTTCATGGCCACAGCAACTTGGAATCTCAAAGCTTCCAACTAGACTTAAATAGAGAAACAAATATTCAATTAAATTTAGATAGCAAGCTAATGATGGAGAATTCTGGAGTGCCATCCAATGGCTCGGGAAATGAGCAGACTAACGAACACAATTCAGGATCTTCTAGTGACAATTCTGCAGGAACACCCAGTGATCAAACTGAAAATTCTTCAGACGAGGATGAAACGGATGACAATAAGAGTAATGGTGATGAAAATTCATCAGATGAGGGAGATGATGGTAATAATAAAAATGGCAGTGACGACAAAAATTTTGTTTCTAGCCCTGAACAGGAAGAAGTGTCTCCAGAGTCTGATGCCGCTCCAGTATTTTCAACAGAAGTTCTTGGAACAGTAGAGTCAGTGGAGATGATCTTCGTACCAGGTACTTCATCCTCTGAAGACCATACCATACCTGTGACTGAGAAATTTTCTAATCAGTTTGTGTTGAAGAAAGAAACTTCCGATGAAGCTACTTTGCATGTAACATCCCCTAATGAAAGTGCAAAAGTAACAGACTCCAGCAGTACAACCAGAAACGCAAATACTGACAGCGATACCGATAGTGATGAAGGGGCTGAATACTGTGTTTCAACGCACACAATTCATCATGGTGCCCAAGTTCCTTCTCAAGCATATTTTGTTTCTGTAACTGACATAGCACAAAGTGTGACTGGTGAAGCTAAACACCGAATGCCAGGTACTGAAAACATAATTGAAACAGAATTGCATTCTCTTTCTTTAAATGTAACATCTTCTCCAGTTGAGGGACGACGGGCTCAGCTCTATGCACCTTGGGCAAAAGGATATAGAAATACAGAAACAATTGCTGAACTTGGTGCTATAATGGAAGTAGGTACAAGTGAATGTAGTAGCTCTTCCCCGGAACCAGTTTCACATGAAGATGGAATGGCAAGTGTGATAAATGTTCAAACTGCATATTGTGATGCTGCGTCACATTTACCACTGTCAAAAACTCATGAAAACAAGAATGTGACAAGCAAAGCAATGGAAAATGACAAGCTCGCTGAGAAGGCTGAATCAGATATTGCGATTTTAACAGAACAAAAGGAAATACCTTCAAGTTGCACTTTGCCAGTGAAGCATCTTCCATCTGTGTTTAGCTATAATGCAGTGTGCCAAGAGCATTTGCAAAAATCTGTGCTGCCACATCGATCCACTTATGCTAGGGAATTTGGGTTTCCTTTATCTAAGTCAGCTTCAGCAGATTCAGTTTCTGTCCACAAGTCAACTATAATTGATGCAGTCAAAAATGTGAACAGGTCATTTGAATCAATTCATTTTGTTGATTTGGATAACTTGACCACAGCATCAAAGGAATCACTTACTGAGAAGCCACTGCAAAATGGAAGCCGAATTTCTTCTATCAGCAATTTTTCAGCAGATAATCTTCCCTCCATTTCTCCTCTGCCAAGTCCGGATGTAGATAATGTTCCCTCATCACTTTTGTCTGCTAATTCATTATCTCAGCTCTCGTCAGTTGATTCCTTATCAGAAATAGTTTACTCTAGTGATTCTGCACCAGACGAGTCAACCAAAAACATTAAGCAGAGTACTCCTATCATACCAGTACCTAGTTCATTGCCTCTTCCTGTACACTATAGCAGTATTGCTTCACTATCTGACTTAAGCTTTTCTAAAGAGCTCGAAACAGGTGGCATAAATGAAAATGGCCTAAACAACTATATCAAAACGTTTACCAGCTTGCTGGCAGCGGAACATCAAGAAGTTGTGAATGTCAGTGATGAATTTGCAAATATATGTACTCGTGAGTCAAGACCTATTTTCAAGCGAAAGCCAGGAACAAGATCTTTGTCTTCATCCAGAACTGTTCAGAGACAAAATGAACACTGGCTGAGAACATCCTCTGCTGATGGTAGGCTTGACAGTGCCAGTTCTAGTCAGCCAACTGAAAGTTGTAGTTCTAACAGTGATCATGAATTTCAAGGTAGGACTTCACCAAAATTTGCCGAATCTAAGACATCGCTACCTTCATCTGTTGTTTCAACTGTTCCAACAATAAGTTCTTCTGCTGATAGTCTGACCTACGTTTTTGTAAACTGGCCAGGAGAAGATAACTCTGAAACTGTGAAAAGTATAGAAGGTAAATTGTCAAATCGTACTGATAAGTCTGTTCTTAGTAAAGAATTGCTCCATCCAGGCCTGTTCGGCAATAAAAATGACAATAGTAATGCTGAGATATTTGTTCCGCATAGTTATGCCAACACAGAAGCACTTAGTACCAGCCTTCCAGGACAGTTGCAAGGAAACTTTTCTCAAAGCTATCCCAAGTCTAAAAAATCTGTTTCTTGGAATGATCTAGAGTCTTACAGATTTGACAAGTCTGTTAATATAACTGATCAGGGATTACTAGCTGGCATGGATATATATTCAGCCTGGCATTTTGATCAAAGTCACAATTCTAGTCTTGCATCAGATAATTTATTGTGCACAGGTACTACAGACAGAGTCTTATCAGGTACTTCTCTTAAGGCTGTTGGAAGCTCTGAGTGGCCTCATGCTACTGTTGCTAACTTATCAAAGCTGTCAGACATGTCTAAAGAAAATTCTAGTCTTCTTCGATCAATATCAGAAGAGCAGCTTGGAAAGACCCAGAAGCTGATTTCTGGACATCATTCTCTTCCCGATATTTCTCAACCAATTTTCTCCTTTATTGTAGTACCAAAGCCTGTGAAAACTAAAGATTCATTTAGCCAAACTATAATAGAAATGCCTGCAGAAGGGATGATATGGAGAAGTGTTACAGAAGATATTTTGGAATCGAGTGCTGAGCATGCCAGAAAAGTTGTTGATTCTTCCACTCAGTATGACATTCAAATTGTTGAAGCCAAGAAACCCATACCTAGTGATGCTGAGAATGCTTCCCTAGTTCTGCTTGGTGAAGTTGATGAATCTCTTTATCCAGCTAAACAGTTATGCCATGAACCTGATGAAGTTTCTAAGAAACTAAATATTCCAAAAGTCAGGGTATCAAGAGAAAGCGATCTAAATTTTCAAACTCGTCATTTGTTGCCATCAGTTGGAATATCAAATGATATCGAAGATAAGACACCCCTTAGAGAAAACGAATGGCATCAGGAGAAGAAATTGTGTGACTGTAATAAAGATGACACTAAATTCAGCGAGCCAACTCATCACGTCTTAGAAAGAAGGTTAAGCTCAGATGTATTTTCTCAAACTGATCCAGATTTGACATCTGCATCACTCGTGACCAAGAGTACCCAAACTTGGCCCTCACTGTTACTTCTTGAAATTCAACAGCAACAAGAAGTTGAAGCTGTTGTGAGTATTAGGCATCCGCCACTGCAGCTGTGTGATCTTGATGCTGTGGATGAATATTTGGACATTGAAGAGGAACCACTTTACAGAAAGACAGAAAAGGCTACACAGACACCATTAGCAGCATTTGATGTTCATTCTGCACTGTACTTCGATTCTTGTCCCTGGGTTCCCAAAACTCCAGATAAACTGGACTTTATTGATGAAAGTATTGATCCAAGCTGTTGCAAAGACATTGAACAAGCTTTTCACGATGAAGCTGTCAGTCTGTATCACGCCTGTTTTCATGATCAGAATGAGTCATTTGATGTATATGGTGGGGATTCCTGGGTATTTGTTCCTGGACTACCTACCACTCAAGACAAACCTCCAAAACAAATCCAGATAACTCGTGTAAAACCTACTAAAACACTTCTGGTTGATGATTTTTCTAACGAAGAACAAAGTCAATTTTTAAATTCAGATGCACTTCAGATTGCCGATGTTCAGCTGCAAAATTTTCAAGAACCAGAACAGACAAATGGTGAAGTGGTGAACAATGAAGGAATTGTCATGGAACAAATGCTTTTTCAGCCACCTCATTTTGTCCGTGAATCAAAAATATCTACTTCAGATACAGAAATGGGTCAGTTCCCTGATAAGTGTACAAGAATTAGTAGGATTAGACAGAAAAGTGACGATACCCTTACAAGGTCCAGTTCAGCTCCAGATGAAACAACAGTCTATTCTGAACTTGTAAAAGGAGGCGTGTCACCATGGAGAGTTGCGTCTGATGACGATGGTGTTGAAAAGATTATCCAAGATGAAATAGATGCCCTTAGAAATGAACGCCAAGAAGTAGCAGGACTGTTGATGCAAGAACTTGAACCAAAATTTAGTGGTGATGAACTACCGGATTGGAAGGTTCTTGGGTCAAGTGAAGAAAGTTCAGGTGAAGACACTGGCAAGAATAACGAAATAGTAACTGATTTTGGGTTATACTTGCACGGAATGATAGCAGATATTAACGGTCATATACTGAGGTTAGAAAGAGCTAAATGTCGGTTAAAAAATAAAACAATGAAACAAAAAATGAGACTTGGTCATAATGAGTCATTGGAAAAGTTTAAGACTGAACAAGATGAGGAACTAAACAGACTGCATAAAATGAAATTCAACTGCAGTAGTCAAATTCTGCAACCGGGCCTTCCTTTGTGGCCCCAGTCTCCGTCACTAAACTCTTTTAAGCAGTCTCCTACTGGACTTCGACAGCATCTTTCTGACATTCGTCAGCAAGTGATATGGGCCAATGCAGAATCACCAAAACGACCTATGTCTAGTCCTCCAACACTCAGTCGTTCCGTTAGCTTTGACACTGCAACACAGTCAGCTGATGCCCCTCTTGAGTCATCATCATATAAAGTCACTCAGCGTGACTTACAACAAGCATTGCGGTACTTTCCCGTGAAATGTGACTCAGACTCTCCTTCTCTAACAAGTGAGGCTTCATCAGAACTTGAAACCCTGCTGGAAGACATAAAAAAAATCAGAGAGTTGTCAGAAAATGAAATTGCAAGAGCCACTGAAAAGTTTGGGAGCTTGAATGGAGAAAAGCCATGTTTGATTAATATACAGTAAGGGAAACTTTAACACTTCATTTTTAGACTGTGTTAGATAAGCATTCATTTCAGTACTCTATGAGTTAAGCTCATGGTTTACTATTTGGAAAATGACATGTATTTACACTTTAGAGATAATCCAACATAATAACCTTATTTCAATTCTTGAAGATATTTAAAAACTCTGCTAATACTTTTATGATCTTAATATCTCAGCTTAATTGTTGTTACATAATTTTGTCCCCTTTTTGTAGTGACTATCCTGCTGGGCATTCACAAAAGCAAAGGAGTGACACTGAAGAAAGAACATCAGTGCCAAATACTGATAACACTCTCGACATGGTAAGCACCTCACTGTCTCATTCCTTAGTTTGCAAATGTCATTAGAGTGCTTTAGTCTTTTGTAGCTGCATGTTTATCTAGATGATTGTTCTTGGATGGGTTACGCACTTTAAAATTACTCATTCAGTCTTATTTTTCACCTACCATGAATGCTTTAAATGTAATTGTTCATCATACTTTCTTAGTATTGGAGTTAACAGGTTTATTCACAAAGAAACTCTTTTCAGATGATTGACACAGAAATCGAACTTTTAAGACACGAACATAATATGATGCGGAAAAAGACTTCAGTGCCGCATTCTGCAACTGGGCATCTTCAATCGAGACAATCTTCAGTGGAACCCAGATCAAGTAACTGGCGCACCGTACTCCACCAAGATTTACCTACTTATGACAGACTGTTTTTACCATCTTCTGCTGGAGTTGCAAAGATGGCACCATTAAATAATGGAAGACGAAGAGCTTCCTCTGATGAGAGATTGTTTAAACCAACTAATAGAAATGACCAGGCTCCAAGATCTCGAAGTAATTCGTATCTTCGTAATGGGTCACCTTTTACGGAAGCTGGGATATCTCAGCAAAGACCATTCGATCGACCTACTCCGAAAACTTACTATGTTTCTCCAACCACGTCACGCCTGGTCCGGCTTTCCCCCAAGCGTCCGAGTATCTATTATGTGCCGGATTATCCTAGCCCATCTTCATTGTCATTGCACCGGCCGGAGAACAGATTACACTTTTGCCTTCCAGAGGGTGTACAGCAAACACTGAGTCATTCGAGTCAACAGGATTCAGCCACTTTGCAGTCTCTCAGAAGACCGTCTGCTGCATCGACATCTCAGTATTCACCGTCTTCTACACTGTTATCATCAAAACATCTTTCTTATGTTCGACAAAATGCAAATTTGCAAGCTAAGCCAAAGCATGACTTTAATTCTTCTTACCTTCCACAAAGACACAGTACCACATCAAATATAACCCACAGTACCACATCAAATATAACCCTACCTGGACAGATGATGTCTTCTAGAAGTGAACAAAGCAACAGGTTGCATCCTCGAAGTGCCAAAAGTTCACCAAAGACCTGTGATAAAATCATTGGAGAATCCTCAACATACGGAGTTGATTACTGGAAATCAACTATGAATAAACCTATAAGCAGTAGAGCAGAAATTGTCAAGAGTTCGTTAGATACAAGTAGTAATATAATGAATAGAACAGAAAGATCATTTAACTATGGAGCTGATCGCCTCAGATCACTGATAGATAAAACTCCAAAGACCACGTCTTATCAGAGCATTGGAAATTTGTTAATTAGTGACTTTGATCTTACAAATGAACCTGGAAGAAGAAATAGTGGTATCGTATTTCCGTCCACTAATTTGACTACAGGTATGTCATCTCATGGTTTGACTAGTGGTACTCCTTCACAATCAGCTGGTTTTACAGATGTAATGTCATCAATGCCTTCATCCAGGACCGGTGATGCATCATTTTTACCATCACATGGTTTGACTAGTGGTGTCTCCTTACCATCACCTAGTTTGACTACTGATGTGTCATTGCTGAAGTTGCCTGGAACGCCTAGTGATGCATTACCTGTACCATCGCAGCAAATGATTATTGGTGCATCTCCCTCACCAGCTAGTACCAAGGCTGATAAAGGTCATGTCCGGTTTGAAGATATGGTGACTGAAAAAGAGCGAAAACCAAGGATTATGCATAGCTACGATTCTGTTGTTGAGGACTCACTTTCCGGCAGTGATCACAGTTCTGAAAGTGATCAAAGAAGACAAGGACCTGGATTCCGTCGTCATTTTCCTTCTTGGTTATTCAAAATCGAGGGAAAGAAGGGTTCAAAAGGTCACACAGATTATTAAGATATGTAATTCAGAAAATCATTCTGCTAAAATATTGTGAGAATATAAACATTGCTAATATTTTTACATGTATTTTATCTGTGGATTAAATTTTTATTTTGCTAATTGCAATAAACAAATTTGGTGATTTCTGTCGAGTTTTAAATACTGCACCGTCCAAATTGTGATCTCCTATGAATCTCGGATGTACTTAGCATTTTTGCTTTACATGTTTTGTAAATATTTTTGTAAATAGCGAAGATGTTATTGATAGTGAAGCAACTGTCCACAGTGCCTGGGTTTGTCTGTTTTAAATAATGTATTGTTAATGCAGCAAATTTTGATATTAATTTTGCTGGCTATAAAAACAATTGATGACTGTGTATGTAAAATTTGTTCACATTGTAATTAATTAATTGATTAATCATGCACACCAATTTTTCATTGCATACCATTATCAGTTATGTATGCAAAACTATTTATTTTATGTTACCAACTGCAGTTGCTGTTATTACTGATTTTATTTTGAGTTGTAATGCGCTGTTATTATAAGGATTATAAATACTTAACCTTAAACACGGAATGTATTTTTACACACTAGGTGCCTATCAGTTGGCAAATGTTCTAATTGTTGTATGGCACACTATTTGTTGGCCAGTCATTTATACCAAAGAATTATCTAAATATTAAAAGTAAGATATATATATACATGCAAGATAGGACATATTTTCTGTATTATCATTTGTCATTGAAACAAGGTTTCCTTATGAAATGGTTTCTTTTGTAGGGTCTTTACTGTGTTGATATGTGTGTCTTTATTAATCTCATAGTGGCCTTTGGTTCGATATGATAAAATTTTCATCTTGTTGAATCAGCAGTTTTGTTGATGTGGTGCAGTTTAGTGTTTTTGCATTAATGCTTGAATCATTCTTTGTGAACTATTCAAATTTTGGTTGTAATGTCTAAGTCAATGTTTCCTTTGGGTTTTGTGTTGTATTTAAATGCATCTTTTTCTTTTTGAATTGATGCTATTAAGACATGACATTCTTATTGTAATATTAAATGCCCAGAAATTCTTTACCTTTTTAATTTTACAGAGTATCAATCTTTTTCCTGCAAATTTAATCTTATTCCCACAAAGTTCACTTGTCAAATTTTAAATTTACATGCATCCCAAAATTACATACAGTTTCTGCAGTGATGTTGCTTTCCTGGCATATTTTTTACATTGCAATCTGCCTTAAAATGTAAGATAGTTAATGCAAATTTTTGTAAGTGAATCAAATTTATCGTATGTAAATTTTACCACTAGTCCAAGTAATATGTAAACACGAGGTTAGTAGATTTTTAGTAACATTTGTTCACAATTATAATTGCTTAAATTGTTACACCAAAGGCAAAGGTGAACACTTATTAATGTTTGATAATTACTTGGTGTTCAGCAAATGAATAAAGCCGTGTTGCTGTTTAATTACTCTGTTGTACTCTTTATTCATTAACCGTGCACTATATATTTTGCTTCATAAAGCTCTGTATAAAATATTATAAATGATAATTAAAATTATGCTTATTAGTGGATCATCAGTTCGTGCAAGTGGCACAGTTTTTTCTAAAAAAATCTGGAAAAATGGGATAATAAAACTTGCTGCGAACTGCTAAATACATCACATAAAACAGCAAGTAACTAATGGTTTGAAAAATTACCTTTTTGTAAAATTCCATTTGGCACACTGAAGTTTTCCATATCTATAGATATTTTCCAACCTAATTGTGTATTTTTCTAACCTAAACTAGGAGAAATTGCTCTGTCTGTCTTAGTCTAAAAGGTAGAATCCTGAAGGCTAAAGTAGTGGTGACTTGCAGTCGTAAAATCTAAATTAATTTTGACAACTAAGTTAATGACTATAAATTTAGTAGAAACCGCAAACTCTTTTGCACAGCTTATTTTGAAGATTTTTATGCTGAAAATATTTCACATTGATTATTAAATTTATTGAAGATTTCACTAAGTTGTGTAACATATTTTTCTAACCTAAACTGGGAGAAATTGAACTGCTGTGTCTATTTTAGTCTAAAAATAGGATCCTGAAGGCTAACGTATTGATGACTTGCAGTCGTAAAATCTAAATTAATTTTGACAACTAAGTTAAGACTACAAGTGTAGTAGGAACCGTAAACTCTCTTGCACAGCTGTTTTTTATGCTGAAAATATTTCGCATTAATAGTTAAATTTATTAAAGATTTGGAAATGGTAGTAATGTAATTCCAATAAGTGAGAAAAACAGGTTATTCACCTGGCAAAATGTAATTCGACGAGGATGGGATTCGAACCCACGCGGGCAGAGCCCAATGGATTAGCAGTCCATCGCCTTAACCACTCGGCCACCTCGTCACACAGTACAGTTGTGTCGTAAAGAGTCTTTATGTAAATGCTGTTTATTTGTCTGCAAACGTATAAAGTGTAGTAGGTTTTATATTGCACAAAGAATTTTTATTACAGCCTGACGCAATTATTGAATATAAGGCGTTGTGTGTCCTTCAAATTGTGTGTGCAAATCAACACAAATCGCTCATGAATGTTTCCAACGTGGAAATCTGTAGAACAGTCAATAATCATTAGACCGTGAACACAATCTGTCAGCTAACGGTAGATGGCACCACAAACGTATAATACTCAAATTTGACTGGCAGATATTGCTCTGTTTCAAGCACGCGCTCCTCCGTAAATATATACTCTAATTTTCATCCCAATCTCATAGTAGTAATTCTTCATAAGCTTTGCAAAATTTGTCCATTTTGAGTTATTGTGTAATTAACGCATTTCATCCAATGCTCTGCACTCCTACTAAATATTATAAAATACAAAAAAAGAAAAAAGTTATAAAGCATTTTTCAAATGTGCACCTATAAAGCATTTTTCTATTGTGATGGCAACTGATTACAACAATAAAGCGATCGCGACGTGCAAAAAGTAACGATAACTTCAATAAGCCATTCCTACAAACACATGTAAATGAAAACATTGCGCAAAAAAGCCAGTTGCATGATGGTTCTACAAAACCGTGTAATTAGTTTTGAAAACTGAAGCCTTTTTTACCATAGCCTTTTTACGTCGTTGATACATGTATGAAGCAGCTGCTGTTATTAAATTAAGCTTACACATTTTATTAATTAGAAATTTTCAAAAAAAAGCCTTGCCCTAAAATATTACTCCCTAACATTTGACAACACCTACTTTATAAATAATTATTCGTAATAACATCATAGTAAAAATAAAATTCCTAATACAGATCTGTCAAAAAATAATAAAAACCATGTAAGGCTGACAAAGTAAAGTTGTGTAATAATTGAGGAGACATTCAGCCGGAAACCCATGTTTACCTTAACATCAGTGTTAAATGCATTATGCAATAAGGTGATATTTAAAAACTAATTAGGACCTAATATCCCACTAATGAGCTTAGGTTAGTGAGGACAAAAACCACACAGCACCTACGTCCACATAGGACACACACTATGTATTAACATTAACAGCAATCAGAGACTTTCTTTGGTTAATACAGCGTAAGCATTTATTTACTAATTTATTTAAAAAGATTTTACATGATCTTCTCAAAAGCAGTTGAAGTGTAGTTGGCAGGTTCTCGTACACCTACTAAACCCTCGATATATAGGTAGGTCCATATTCCTTGTTATTCCGCTAAATTTTTGTCTTCTGAACTTGTTCGTTTAAAAAATTTGCAAGAAATGTTTTCTGCTGTAGGACAAAAATTGGAGGTACCAGGTCACGTGCAGGCCATAGAAGCATATAGAACTCGAAAATTGTGACAAAAATGGCATCTTAAAGTATCTGTTGGTATGAATTATGCTTTCCATTGTTGTTCTTTTTTCTTAATACATACACTATGAACAGACGTAATAATTAACTTGTAAATAATTAATTAAGGATGCATTAGGGTCTAAAGACTCATACGAATATTACCCACTTCAACGGCAGTACAGTCACCAAATATGCACTGTGACTATTATGTGCGTTGTGCACTTCACATATTCCAATGTTTCGTATTAGACCTACTAATAAGGTTCTTTTTATTTTTGTTCCTTTTGTTTTTTGTTATACATATTGACTTCTATAGATCTCTTAATTCTATAACCCCCGTTCTTATCTTCTTTTTTGCACTTCTGAATATTCTCTTTTTTGCAGTCGTTACTACTCTTGGGAGTCCCAACTGGTGGAGGTGCAAAAATTTTTCAGACTTTCCAATTTAGTACTGTTTTCCGTGCGTTTATTTGATTACCTTATTTGCTGTGTTCAATATTACCGTCGGCAGTAGACAGCATCTACTTACCAGACAAATTAGGCACTATCTTCTTCAAATTAATTATAATTATAATTATAATTATACTTGTCCTTTATTTTATTTAAGATTCTTTCTGAAGATTCTGCATTTCTCAAAAGCACGACAGTTAAAATTAAATGAATTGATACTGCTGAATGGAAAAATTTATTTTTTAAAATGCGTATTAAACTAAAAATACTGTTACCAAGTGTATCACTGACAAATTACTGTAAAGGGTAGAAAAAAATCAGTCCTTTAAAACGCGGCAAAAAGAGCAACACAGTTTCGTGCTATATTCGTGCGATGTAAAGAACTTAGCGATACACCTTACTGAAAGTCTAATAAAGTCCGTTTTTAACTGAAACGAATGAAAACACCACATATTTCAACCTCATCATTAGTTAACCTCATCAAACCCATGTAATTAAAATTGCCCTATTACGGTTTAGCTAACAGCGGCAAATAAATAAATTCTAAATTATGTTTACGCATTACTTTAGTTTACCTTGCCTGTAAAAGTATTGATGACTCTGTTTATATTTAGCTCTAACCGAGTTTACATAAGATAGAAATACTATTTAATTAGAGGCTTGTTACCTATTTTATAAACGTGTAACCTGAACAAAAAAAACGATATACTATTTTAAGAAATTATGTAGTATTTCCGAATAAAGATCAGCTCCAGTTTACTGTAGTTAGAACATCACGAATTCTCAATTATGAAGACTGAATTAAAGTTAAATGATTGGCAGAAAGTTTAATTATTGGTCTGAGCATGCGCAAAGCATCGCAAAGCATGAGCAGCCTGCTGTGTTGCATTCTGTCAACCGTAACATTTTGCACCAGAATCATCTTTCAAAAATCTCGTGAAGTTTTCTTTACCAAGTCAAGTCAAGGTAAAGTCAACAAAAGACTAAAAATAGCTTTCCCATATTATTATTGTTGCAAGTATGGTTCTTTCACGAGTGAAAGCCAAAATTATGCAAAGTTTTGCAGCCTCGGGCTGATGTCTGCGCAAACTACTGCACATTGCTCATAGCCAATATTCCGTAACTGACGAAGTCAAACGTCGGCGGGTAAATCCGGATTTTCGGAACGTAGTGCTGAGTTGTTGTGAAACGAGATACATGTAAGTTAAAATACTAAAAGCATGAGAATGTGTGTAGTGTCTCAGTTTGTAGTGAATGGCTGTACAGCCATTTTTTGCTTTACGAGGGAGTGATTTTTCATCATTAATAGCTGCTTGATTTGCTGCTTGTCAGTTGTTATATGGAGAGCAACGCCTATGTATGTGTACATTTAATTATACGTTTTTACATTTATTCATCTAGACGTTCAAAATAAGTGAGGTAATACGCCACCTTTTTCATGTATCTTAAACGCTAAACCAGAACTATAGATATGGAATTTTGTGAACTTAACTTCAATTTTTGACCATGTTTACACAATGTTGTTTCAAACTGTGCGCAATGCTCCACAAGTGTCTCATTTAAATGGGCATCCGAAGTAATTCCTAACGTTTTTCGACGATAGGTGTCTTCGCATTATGCGTTATGCATAGTATCCTATTTACCAGGCTTGCTAATAGATCTTGTGTTACCATCTAGTGAATTATTACTGAACTATTTTACTTTTGTTATTCACTTAACCACCGACTTTAGTAGATGTACTAAAACATGAACTAATATTTTTTCTGGTTTGGTTGGTTCCCTTGTCCTAATTAAGTCTCGGTAAGCATGGCATAACAGTTAAGGGCGTGTCACTTACAATTTTCTGTCTAAAGAAATTTAACTTTATGATGCATGATTATTATTATAGTAATTATTATTGCCTTTAGGTTTTCTGACCTAGAAACCTTTAACATTTTTCGTAATCCAATTCATATGTAACTGCAGTGGATGTTTACGCCTACATTAAAGCATCTGCATGAGCTAAAATATTGTTCCGTTGTTTTTGTTCTTTTGCCTGCGCATTATGATTATGCGTGTATTCTAACTAAAGCGAGACAAAATAAACACCGCTTGTAGACTTGTGCTTTTACGATGGAACGCGTATTACACCCAATGCTCTGGTCGTGTTGATTTAGCATTACTTTCGGGGAAGTGTGACATTCGGTAACCTACTTTTGTCGGGAATTTTTGGAACCGAAATGTGAGTTTTACTGTATTTCACATGTTACGTGTCAGGTCTCGCAAGCCCCAAGTTAAAAAATTTGAATTAATCTTACTTATTAAAAGTGCATCAATCTAAATATTAATGTACTTCCTTTTCTTATTAGTGAATGGAATCAGATTCCTATGCGCTTTGGAGTCTAGAAAAGTTATGTATACATGTAATACCAACTAATGCGCCTAAACGCAATTGCTTCGTCACAACTTACAAAATGTACCTATTCCAAGTTTTTTTATTATAAATAGAGCTTGAGAATGTTGACTGTGCGCAGTGTTAATTTAGCAGTTTCAATTGTTAAGTTTGTTACCAACTTTATAAGCAATTTGTTAAAGGCAAAGCAGCTGATCATAATTTTTGTTTTTTGTAAATGAACAGCGATATCTGCTTCAAATAAGCTACGTCAGTGCAAGTAGAATATAAGAAAAACGAAGCGAAAAATCAAGATGAATGACCTTAATTAGTATAGTGAAATAAAATTAGCATCCTATCGTCTTTTGCGACGTACATATATTTAAAGTTAAAGCGTAAGACGCTAGAGAGCTTGTTAGAGCTTGTTAGAGAGCTTGCATTTACATAGTTATAATTATCTAATTTCACCTACTACAGAGCAGAATTTTTGTAGAATTGCAGAACTAAATCACGTTTCTTGCTCGGAGCGGCAGGCAAAAGTATGTAAATTTTTCCGATTTTATAATTTCTTTATCGGATTTTACTAATTAATTCAACTGCATTTTAATATTAATGAAAACAATAATCAGATTATGTAGCTTGCATTGTCGACATTAACTTACAAATTCTAGTGCTGCTCAAAAGTGGTTTTGCCAGAAATAAATAAAAAAGACAAAAAAAAGAACCGTAAATATTCACTGATTACGATTTTTGGCGCACAGAAGTTTTTCCATTTCAATAAAAAATGGTTCACTGACCAATAATATCAAAATTGTAAAATAGAATGCCAATAATATTAGGCAATAAATTCTGAATAGTAAGCATAAAATTTGGAAATTATTCACACAGTAGAGGTTCATGCCAAGCAGCTACAGGAAAAATTACGTTAATTACGTTTGTGATAGTGGTAGCGGTGATGCGATTTCTGTGTGTGAGAATGAGTATGATTGCGTTAACAATTTTTAGGTTACTTGCTTACGAATAACTCTATAAAGTCGTTCATTTCGCGGTGAAGAGAGTCTTGTTCACGTAATACAAAACTTTGCCATTTACTGATTGTGAGGTAAGTAATGCGTACTAAATTTTCACAAAAATTCGGATCTGTGGCAACTGAAAACGAGTATCTATATAAAATGTTAACAACAAGCTTACTTCAGGAGCAGTAAGCAAAGGCTATGCAGAATGTTAATATTGTTAGTGATTAAGGTTAAGTATTGTTAGGAAAAATTATTTGAGCATGCAGATGATGTGTACAATGGCACAATGTTGCGTTCTAGTTACACATAGATGATTTTAATAATTTAATCATGAATTTCACAGGGCAAAGCTAAATAGGCAACCATTAAAAGGAGAGGAGTGAAAGAAGAAAACTGAAATAAAATAATATGAGAGAGAAGAGAGAGAGAGAGAGAGAGAGAGATAGAGAGAGAGAGAGAGAGAGAGAGAGAGAAGGGAGGGAGAGAAAGAGAGAGAGAGAGAGAGAGAGAGAGAGAAGGGAGGGAGAGAAAGAGAGAGAGAGAGAGATTCTAGTGAAATAACGCAAATTAACGCAAATCATAATGTAAAAATGGATTCCAGTGACAGGGTTAACACTCTAAATGATATATCCTGACATTTGGCCAGAAAAAATTAAATGTGAGTCACCCATTCCGACAGCCGAAAAAATGGCGATAGCAGAGATATCAAGATTCAAATAGATTCAAATAGATACATTTGAATTCAAATTCTCTTGGTACTGGTGAGATGGCGGTCACAAATTTGTAATGGCAGCAAAGGTGGTGAAGATATAGGGCAGTTGTGCTTAATGGAAAGTAGTGGGGTGGTGATGGCAGATATGCTTGTTTATAAGGACCATGATATTGATGAGAATGGCGATGATGGTAATGATAACTACAAAAAACACGATGCCAATTACGTTACTGTTACTAATCTCGGTGTCTTGATTATTATTTTGGAGCGGAAACTCAGTTTGTGGTCTAAAGCTGGGGAATGCTTGAACGGTAGTCTAAAAGCTTCGTCATCACAAATGAGATATGTAAAGCTTTTTAAGCTATTCTATTGCAGGATATTTATTAGTCAGCAAATTCCTCTAGAGACATTTAAAACCTAAAACCTATAATGGACGGACCTATTAGAAGAAGCATGAAAGCCTATCACTTACATCATTCATAATTATTTTGTAGTGCGAATAAAAATTGCAAATATGTGAGTCAGTATCACTCTAAATAAAAGCAAATTTATGAAATAAACAAATTTCTATTGCAATTCTCTGTATAGCGGCGGCTAAGCTTGTTTTAGTAAAATAATTTTACTTATTTGCTTATCGACAAATCTTAAGCTTCCTTTTCTTGCTATATAATCTTCCGCATACGTCCTTCAAAAGTCTTACCGAGCGTCAGTGTGAAATTTCCCCAGTTTTTGCCAGAAATATGACGCGTTTGCTCAAATTTTGTATTGAAATCCTAAAATGCCTTCAACTTTTCTTTCAATTGTTAGCGTCATCAGCTAGCGTTTTAGATGACAACGAATTATCGCGGAATCATGACAGATCCTGTACAAAACTTCTGCTGCATGGCTTTGCTGTGTGCAGCGCTGACGCTTATCATTGATAGCCTGAAACGTCCAACTTGATAAAAGATGGACGGGGAACTACAGAATACTGTAGTTAAAAACGATATTGTTATTTTATGCGAATAGCTTCAACAAGGTCATAGATTTCTTAAAGTAACAGACTCAGAAGAAAAAAGGAATGCAAAAATACAAACCCTGAAAAAAATGGATAGCTGTAATCAAAGAGGAACAATTTTGTGATAGAAAACACTACAGATAAAAGGTTAATTATTGACTCTCAACTCCTGTCTTCAACCCACCTGTATTTGTTTGTTTGTTATGTCTCCCTGCGAATACGACACCCACGCGCAGCATAAGAAAGGTTAGTTACATGTTCAAAGGAGAGATTTACTTATGATTACGGAATGTTATATATCGCGAGCCACTTCTCCAGGGACGCACTGTATTTTTACCATGCCTAATTGATCTCGACACACAACTGCAAAAACGACTTAGAAATTCTTGAAATTTTTATTCCAGTTATAAGGTTGTTTCATGAGAATCTCAATTAGTTATTTTTCAGAGGACATAACAATAAAGCAATAAAATGAAAGACTTCATTATCCGTTTGTTATAAATTCACAATGTCTTGTTTGGTTTGCCTTACACATTTAATTTAGTTTATGCTGACTTCTAAGTATTTTAGGTTCGTAAGAGCACGTGAATTGAGCCTTCGGCAATAATGCAGATAAGTTAAAAACTAAACTAAAATGATCAGGAACCTCGAAAACTATTAGAATGAGCAGTGATCAAAAACAGGAACTTTTTCACTACACCCTCTCTCTGTTACTGTTTCACTTGATATCGTGGGTGGGTGAGCCAACGAGCGGGAATTACTTAGTAAATGAATGTACCAAACGGACCGAACTAGACCTACGGAGACCTACTTGTACATCAACATTACATAGATTATCGACCGAATTTACCCACCCAACTTACTTTTATCTCTAACCGCCACCAATACTACTTTCTTTTCACTTGGTTCACTTATTCTGTGCAATGGATGGTGTCTGGCCATCAGACCGAACGTAATAACAATTGTCTGTCTTACGAGGACTATAATTTCTTTTTTCTGTTTTTACAGAACAGGACCCTGAAGCGACGAAGAGCTCTGGAAACCGGTCCGAGATACAAGAGGATGTAAATTATTTACAGCAACATTTATTCGTTCTCAGTCTGATTGTTTGTTATGCCTGCCCTCTACTATAAGGTCGTGACCTGGGAACATAAAAAAACTTCTTTGCTAGCAAGAAAACGAAAACTTCCTACTGGTGATGACAATAAGTGAAACTATGTCACAGCGCTCATATTTAACATGAACATAAAACTCATAGCATTTCTTTTTGCTTTGTTTATTTATGTCAGTTACACGGACAGAGTCCACGAAAGCGACGGTAGTTTTGGCTCGTTCGACTCCCACCAATCACTCACTGATGCCCCAACACTCACCACCTCTAAACAGTTCGGCACGTTCCAGACTCCCCAGGTCATCCAGGTGACGGAGGGGTGCCGGTGTGATGGTGCCACTGGAAGTCAGACGAGTGTCCATTGTCAGTGCTCTGGACCATTGGTGACTCCAGAAGGAATTCGCAATATCACTGGACCGGCATGGATTGATGACCCTAGCCGAATTGTCAAGCTGTAAGTAGTAGTCTGTTTTTAAACATATATATATATATATAATTTTTACGAAAATTAAGTCATACTTTTCTAAGTTATTTCTACGCGATATCTTCTTTTGTTAGCCTAAAATTCGGACTTTCGTGCATTAAGGAAAAAATCAACAAATCACATTCAAATCAGAGATTATTTGGCGGCATAAAAGTGCATTTCGATTCTTTTATTTATTATAGAAATACTCTCATTCTGTGAAAATCAAGTATAAAAAGTTTTTTCATTAACTTCAATACAGTATTAGAGGTAAATTAGTCAGTTATTAGAACCTCATTCTGCAAAATAATAAGATCATTTTAAATATACCGTCAAAAAATCGTCAGTAGCAGTATAATCATGTAGTTTTCATATGTCTGTATACCAGGAAATAATGTGACCATACCACATCGTCTTACACATGCTCTTGATTTTTAAATGATGATAAACATTATAGATAATAACTCGTTTCTAAATATCTTCAAGGCATCTTAAGCTCTCATTACACGTGCACAGTAAAGTTTATAAGCTCCGTTCTACCAAGAACTGAGTTTTACAGTGCTTTAGCTAAGATCAACTGAGTTTATGTGCGGGTGGATGTGACTATGACTATATATTTAGTAACTCAAACTATAATTTGATATTGAATTCTAATTTGAAAATAAGCGATTTTTCGTATTGCGTCATCTAATGCGTTGCTTTACTATCGCTGCTGAAAGTATGACCACTTTTCTTTCAACATTTTGTTCTTTATTATGTTCAGAAAGTAATTTAATACGATAACCCAGCTGCATAAATTTTACAACGCTACAGCAATCTTTTTTCAATTTCTTAAATTCTTGTGTGCTTTTGTAGGTACGTAACTCGGTGGTGCTGTAGAAATTATGCGCCTTTATGTAATTACATTGTTCTACTGATTTTTTAGCTTTCTACTTTTAGAGTTTATGTCTTTATTTGCTAATTGTGGCTTCCTAGCTGCGAATGTGAGAGAATGTTTACAATCACGCCCTCGTCTGGAAACCTGTTTCTCGTTGTGCAATTGATGCGACACTGTGACCCCGTTTCCATTAAATTCTATTAATTATAACTTCATTGCATGTACGTTTAACTGTGTGCTGTGTAGTAGAAGGCATGCAGTTTTTTAAGAAAAGCAATTTTGTTAATGTTTCCCAATTTTGCAGTTCCAAACCAGATCAAAGGAACTTTCTTCTTACAAATTTTAACTAAATCCAGGGTAGCTAAGCTGCATTACTGCGCGGGAAATTAAAGAAAAATGTTTATGTAGTTTCGGTAATAATTAATTTTGAACCGGATTAGCTTTTGGATGAGTTTTTTGCATCCTGCACAAAGTAGTGTCTGCTTTAAATTTGAAGGTACTTGTATTGCCTATAGTGTGAATGGTGAGCATAATGAATAGTGTTTAGTTACTACTTTGCTGCGGCGGTGAAAACCCCTTTCCCAAGGCTGCGGACTGTTTAAAATCAGCTCTTTACGCAAATAACTAATACGAATTTTGCAATCAATTGTTCGAGAGTTCTTCCTCGATTTTTTTTTATTGCAGTAGCATCTTCTATAGTAATCATTTTTTCCTTGCAGTGCATTTCTGAGTTCTCTTTCGGTCGCCTTCACTGTTTAATCTGCCTGCCGTTGTCCTGCGCCTTTTCTGTACTTGTTCTAGGCGTTAGAAGTAGGTTATAAGCACAAAACACTTACTTTCGTTAGAAAGTTGCTATGCAATTACTGCTGTAAACGACTGTCGGCTGCCAAGGTTGGCCAAGATGCTTTAGCCTTGACCAACAAGTTCAGAGACTAATCGGTTTACAGGCGCAACAAAGCATCAAACAGATTAATGTACTTTTATGGTAAAGCGAGGGAAGCTTCTCTTACGATTTTAAAACTAATTTTAGTGTTAAAATAATAGCTAAAAATTTAAAGAGTCTACGTGTCTAAATAAAAACTTTAGCCAATTTTTAGCACAGAACAAGACCATACGCCAACAATTGGGTAGAGCTTTTATTCAGACGAATTGATACCTTAGATTTTTAATAATTTAGGAGACTGTATTGCAGACCTGCGGATAACACTCAGAGAAAAAGTTTCTTTCGAGAGTTTATGGCTACATGTATGACATATTATATGTGTAAAATCTTTTTGGACTACTTTTTAAAACCGCGAATTTATTTTTTAATTTTTCTTCGTCTTAAGAAACCTTTACACCGCCTCTAAGTGTACAGCCAACAGTTTCTCACATGGTAATTCTTCAAAATCTACAAGTGCCCAAAAAACAAACAAAATTTAAAACCAAAGTGGCCGTGACCCGTTCGTATAGTAAAATACATAGATATATATTACGTATCCTATGGTAAAATAAGTTTTGACAGTGAAACCTGGTGACCAATGTGAAACTGTACCTCACGGAACATAATACACTGTATATCCTATGTATTCAGGTAAATAACATGGCCTCCGGTCATGTTACGTGTGCCACAGCTAACTTTCTCAAAACAGTTTCAAGTTACAAAATGAAATTGGTTTTCATCGCAGTTAAGTTCTACTATTGTTCGCTGTTATCCTGCTCCTGCACTTGAGACATGCAATTTTTTGCTATTGATTTATTTATTTAAATCTATTTCGCCGGTTACATACACTTACATTGCACGTCTACACAGTATGAGTGGAAAGAGTGCCAAGAGTCACTGCTACATGTGGGTGTATAACCAGAAAACACAAGTCTGAAACAAAGTACCTGTGTGCAACTGCTCTATTATCACTGTACCTACAGCGCTATAGACCTTAATAAAGAACTTCGTCGTCAGACTTTAGAACATCTTACAAGATATAACAGACGGACGAATATATGTGATTTTTTGTCAAATAATTGCACACAAAAACTTATTAACGCTTAACCAGCTTTTGAATTCGCTGTCAACTATAAAACTGCGGTTTTGCTGAGCTTTAGGGAATGGTTTTGCGTGATTTTTTGTGTATAGTTATTAAACAACAGTTACTTTAATGGCCATTGACTTCAATGGACGACGGTCCTAAATTAGTACTGGCCATTTATGGTCATATTCCGTATTAAATGTGCAATACTAGTTTATTTTGTAAGTTCTTTTGCCAACCAATTCAAAAACGTTACATTGCTGCAGAAGGGAACTTTCGGAACACAAATACTTTCTCGTAATTAACGCAATTTGTTGCGTTCCATCTGTGACAAACCCCGCTGGATATCATGCGTGATTAGAATCAGTCACCTAATGACAAATGACCTGCTTTACCAGCATGTGTTAGGAACAATGCAGTGAAATTAGCTTCCTCGTGCAATAAAGTGCAGCTAAAGTACTGAACTTGACTTCGCGCAATAAAGTGCCGAACCTGGCTTCATCCGGATGGTTAATCCTGATTTACTCTCGTTACGAGAAGAAATAATTGATAGAATTCCTGAGTGTAAAGCTGCCACCAATGAGATTTGACAAAACTAAACTCGGTAATAAATGGCAGAAATGAGGACGATAATAGGTGACCAATGCTGGCTATACGTTACAGCAGTGTTCAGTACGTTGTGCGGATAAATTGTGCAACCATTCCGTCAGAAAGATAATTTGAAGAGTAAATAACTATAGGTTATCAGCTAGTCAGTAGGTCACTCAGTCAGTCCAGTTCAGTAAATCGTCAATCAATGAATCGGTGAGTCAGTATATAAATTAGTGTGTCAGTCATTTAATCGGTCACACAGTTAGTCATTTAGTCAGTCCAGTCAGTCAATTGTCAATCAGGGAGTCGGTCAGTCAGGCAGTCGCTCAGTCAGGCAAGAGTTAGCTGAATCCAGGAAATGATTACTCTGCACGCTGAATGCATAGGTTGTCATCTCCTTATTTTCTCCAGAACAGCAAAACAGGCGTAGACGGTGGCACAAATTATAACTTTTTGGCTGATCACGCACAGCTCCAGCAAGAACATTTAACTCTGCCTTGGAGAGAGAATGAAAAGACTAACGATAAACATTTCATGAACACAGCTTCTCTCCTAGCATGGGTGGAGCTCCAGCTAAACTAACAAAACTAAATTTGCTCATTGCAACATTGATAGTATAGCAGCTATATACCTTTCTCGTGTCATTTCTACCAGTGATGATAAAATTTTATTGACAACATTAAATCTCGCCGACGACAGCCTGGAAACTATGTGACACGCAAGTCACGCCATTCTGTAAATACTGAATAGTAAAATAATCATCACCAGTGTTATCACTATTAAAGCAGGCAAGACCAACTTATATCTTGTTGAAGAGCTTTTAATTTTGGTTTTTAGTTAACCATACAGACGTACAGGACATTCGTGGGGCTATCGGCTTGCTTTATTAAAAGATCTTTGATAGAATTTCTGCCCAGCCCAAGTTTATAATGAGCACATATGGTCCATCCGTATCTTCATTAGTAATGAAGTCTAAGCTTTGATGCCCTTTGAAGCTCGCTGAGGGATCCCTCGTGTAGGGATATAGGGATATTAGAAAGCAATAGCTATGCTAAACGCTCACCTGATTGGCACATTTATATAGGAACTCAAGAACTTGTGGGGAGCTGGTTCGTAGCTGTCCTGCAAACATCTATTTTCGAAAATTTAAGGAAAAGCAAAAAAGGACAAAATAGTAGTAAACCGAAGAGAGAGAGAGAGAGAGAGAGAGAGAGAGAGAGAGAGAGAGAGAGAGAGAGAGAGAGAGAGAGAGAGAGAGAGAGAGAGAGAGAGAGAGAGAGAGAGAGAGAGAGAGAGAGAGAGAGAGAGAGAGAGAGAGAGAGAGAGAGAGAGAGAGAGAGAGAGAGAGAGAGAGAGAGAGAGAGAGAGAGAGAGAGAGAGAGAGAGAGAGAGAGAACCAGAGAGAGGGTTTGGAAGGAGTTTATAATTCCCCACACAATTTAAATACCCATTATACCTTAACCATAACCCTGTTTTCCTTTGATTTAGTCTCATTGCTTTCTTATTATTCTTCTCTCCTCCACCTCCTTCCTTCCTCGCCGTACTGTCCTGTAGTGTTTCGCTCTTTGCTTTTCTTGTATCCCCTTGCTTTCCATTCTTTTTATGTTTCACTCCTTATTTTCCCTCCATTATTTTCCTAGCTTTTTCATTTCACGTTTTTTTTCCTTTCTACTTATAAATTTAAATTGTAAGGGTATTATAATTGTTAGTGTATTTAAATTGTGTGAGAGTTGTAAACTCCTTCCGGAAGAATGGAGTAGAGGCGAGAAGGGTAAAAGAGAGAAGAGAGGGGAGGGGAGGAAAGAAAAGGAGCAGACAGAAGAGGAGAGGAGAGGAGACGAGAGGAGAGGAGAAAGAGAAAGAGAAAGAAGACGGAAGACAGAGAGAAGATAAATGAAGAGAAGAGGAAATGGAAGGGGAAAAGACGGTGGTGGAAAGGGGCGGAGAATGGGTCATGAATTATTGGTTGTAAACGTGTGTAACAAACAATAATGGATATTAATAACACAAGCTGAATGCAGTGAATGAGGCTTGGCACATCTTTTGGATAAATTGTTGGTACCAAATGACACATAAGCATCCACTTAGCACTCAATAAATGCATCACAAATGCTTACCCACATTTCCATTTTTAACAGAGTGTTAGCATATTTGTTATTTTCATGCAGGTATTATTATTATCTAAGCTTGGCCGTTAATGCTGATAGTTTTGTTTGATTAAAAACCCTCCCCAGTGACTCATGACGGCCATATTGGACCCTAGAGAAATCACACGCATCTTTGTCATCCATAACCTTCTCCCTGAAATGCTTACAAACAATTATCTCACACGAATGGCGTGTCGGGTGCTGGTGCTCCACGTGGTATAGCATACCTCATTATTCTTATGCAAAAGCTTTGCGTTACTATGCATCTGTACATTATTATTATTGACATGTCAGACTCCATGTCTAAAAAAATAGGAAAATGAAGCGTCTATTAAATGAATTTTAAAAATTAATTTATAAAAGCCAAATATGTTGATATTTTTTCCTGCATTTTTATTTCAATAAATTTACTTTGTGGTGCTTTTATTTTTCGATGAGGGGTCTGAAAATGCATATATTTGATTTCTCTAAAATGTAAGTGGAACCAATAAATAGCCACTCGCTATATTAGTTGTAGATGTAGGTGCATAGCTGATTCACGTTTTACACTACTTTGGCATTATTGTCGTCCTTTTTATCATTTTATCGTTGCTGCTGCTGTTGTTGTTATTATTATTGATGACTTCGCCTCCATTGTTGTCATTGCTCATGCCACTGCTGCTGTTGATGGTGCTGGTGCTTATCGTCGCGGTCGCTGTCACTGCTATTGGTGTTATCATTGTCTTAGTTCTGTTTTATTATTTTGTGTTTCTGTGTTCACTTTCAATGATTAGTTTACAAAATATATTTCAAAATCTGTTATCGCAATTTATACTCTAATAAGTGTTAACTTATTTTTGAAAAGAACATTAGTCACGCACGCGAAAATTATTTTATTATTCTCAGCTTTTTAACGGATTTTTCAGTTTCTTCGTCTCACGAGAATTTTATGTACAACTTTCGGGATAGTTTCGTTTTTGTCCTTAATTCCTATATAGAAATTCTCATCATGATCAGAGCGTAATGCATACATTCCTCATTATGCGGATTAGCATTAAATGCAATCCGCACTCGAACGTTGCCTCTCTGTGACAATCTATAAAGGAGATAACCTGAAGTTTATAACACAAAATACCATACAAGATCGTGGCTTTTTTGTAAGTGTAAAATCACGTGAAGAGATTACTCACTTGCATGTGCAGACTGCAGTGTAGCGACAGTGTTTATTTTTTAACTGTTTCCACTCTCTCATGGATACGCCACTGAGGCATGAAACATCAGTTGAATATTAATTGAAAGCGCGTGTGTCTACTAATCAACCATTTCGTGACGACAAGTTTGCCATGTATTTAGTGCAGCTTCTTTCAATGCTTGAGTATTTTGTAATTAAAGCTACCAAGTTATTGCAAACAGATTGAGCACGAAGTTGAATTGCTGTTAGATTCATTTCACATTTTCGACGAACTGAACTGAATAAATTACAGCTTCTCTCCAATTAAACCAAGCTCTTTAAAAATGAGGTCTTTCGCATTACTGCCTTTACCAAACCATAGCGCTCTTTCCACACCAATTAAACGCCCTCCTCGCCCTGCCCCTTTTACGCCTAACAGAGCTTCTATACAAAGCTGGAGCGAGTGGATGAATAAAGCCAAACCCTTCAGTGTAAGCATACTTCCCAATAAAGTTAAAGTTGCAGTGCTTATCAAATAATCTGGAAAAATAAAGAGTAAACAGAAAATTATTAGTGTTTAGGTCTGAGAAACTACAACCGTAAATGCACATCAGGTTTATTTCTCATTGTTTGCCTTATGGTTGCTCATTGTTTGATAAACAGTAAACATCGCGTCAATATTGTCATGCAGTTAATTGCCGTCGGTTCAGCGTGTAGAGTTTTTTCACGAAACGAAGCCATGTGTCTCTCCAGCAGAATGTCATACTATATCATAGTAAAACTCTATTTCGGGATATTTAATGCGTAGCAGGTGGGGTGCCTTATCACGATTTTTTAGGACTGTCTTTGTGATATGCAGTTATGAAACCCGAACGGCCTTGCTGATGCATGAAAGGTTGGAAAGATGTCAAGAAACTTGGCTCCTTTAAAAAACTTAAATAATTGCTTTTTAAACATTTAATGCGATACACGTTCAAAAACGTAAAGTATGGTTGCTATAATTAAGATAAAATACTGACTATTAAATTTGATTAAACTCGCGTAAATGGGAAGATTAATCAATTTACACTTACACTTAGCAGTTTCAATTAAGTAGATATAAAAATATTTTAAAAATGTAAACAATAAGTTTCAATAAGTTAACACTACATACTAGTTAAACTTGTTAATTTTAAAATAAATATATTATTAATGAGCGTTTCAAAATTTTGAGTGGATATTTCTTTTTTAGAAGTTCACAGGGCGAGACTTTTTTAATGGTTCCCAGTGCAACTAAACGAGTGAATAGCTTTGCACCTATGTACATGTTGAATTGTTGATTGACAGATCCCTTATTTGATAACGAAATTTGCCTATTCCATTTTGTTAAGTGCTAAATTAGATTCAACTTGTCGTAAACAAATTAATGAGCAATTCGCAAATGTTCCGTAATGGCTTTTATTATTAGTTTTGACTAGTTATCGCGATATACATATTGTATTTAAGCACTAAGCATATGGCTTCTATTTTGAGTTTCTGTTCACTGCACGAAAAACAGTCAAGCCCCATAAGAGTTGCATTAGGTTCTAATTCTCTGTCGTGTTTAACATAATTGATGCTGCAATGCTCTTACCAACAAATTGCTTGAAAGTGGTTCAGCAAAGTTGTTTTTACTTTATTCACCTCTACAACTAGAAAAACCCTTTCACCTCTGTTTGCGCAGAACCGCAGACATTTATATATGTAAAAATATAAATGTATACAAATATAATAATAAAAAGAGCAAATTTTGTAACATTGGAGGTTGATTAAAGAGGCTGTATAAATGCTCAAAATGAAAAAATTCTAGAAAAACTTTTCAAATTGGCGAATTTACCTTTAAAGGGAATAAAAAATCTCCAGGCTTTCTTATCTAGATTTGGCATTATTTCAGCTTAAACATTTTTGTACCAAAAAGAATTGAAAAATGGTTAGAAGCTCTTCTTACGCTTCTGAATACATCATATTATTACTATAAAAAATTTTAAATTACTAGTGCATTAACGATATCTTTGATTTTTACTTTTTTGTAACACACAATATTTCCCAGGTGCTACTTTGTCTATTTGGCTGGCTTTTTTTTAAATTAACTTTACCATATTATTTACTGTATTCACATTTGGTATTTGGTTTCTTTAAAATATGTTTTTTAGATTGCTTCTTATTGCATTTGATTCACTTTCAGGATAGTTTTAAAATACAACTGAGCTCCATTAATTGTTGGGCTTAATCATGCATGAGAGTCCCGTTATCTCCATTAGTTCTTTTCGTGAAAATTTCTCCTAGATGTCCAAGAAAGTTAAAGAAATGCTGTTACATTCGTGAATTGTTGGCCCTTGCATTTGTACTCTGCTTGACTTTCTTACTTGTTATAAGCAGTAAGATTAATTCTTATAAGAATGGAACAATGTATCTTGTGCTTTGATTCATGAGATTTTCTTTTGTGCGTTTCTCCGTCGGCTTGCTCGTCAAATGAGACAAGGCAGATTTGTTATGCTAATCACGAGTAATCAAACTTAACAAAAGCATTACAGGGACTACACTTCTCTTCTACGAGGCTTAATTAATCAAATGCGACCTAAATGAGGCCAGCACTGACTAATAAGTTCGATGTTCGCTCGTGAACATGGGCAAGATTACTGCCATTGTCTCTGAGCTATAAGCTTGAAAATCAGACGATGTGATGATACGATACCCTATGATCCTATACAATAATTAAGACTTTTTACTTCCAGTTGTTTTGAAACTGCATTCAATGAGCTTCGCAAAAAATAGCTGAATATAAATTGCTGTAAAGAAATTTTGATTAATTATTACAAACAGCTATAGTAGCTGTTAATATTAAAGAAAAAGTGCGTAAAAGTTATAGATGGTAATTAAGAAGAAGTTAATTACCGAGTTTTCAGATTAATAGGCTGATGAAAATAAACGCGAAATATAACACTAAAAGTATTTTCTGATGAGCGGCTACGTCCGTAGAACCAACAGTTTCTAGTGATGCTATGACCCTAAAAAAACTACTATGCACTATACAGCTTTTATTTCACAATCAGTGTGCATAAATAGTTACTGCGCTGTTGCATTAGGATTTAACAGGCCAAGGAAGCTGGGACGCAGGTTACTCTTTCTGCAAGATAAGCCCTTCATCGCATATTATTGTCCTCTGCACGTCGGTTCCTACTCCGAACATTATTTCAAATGATATCTCACTGCGCTACTGTACTGCCACCGCCTAGACCCAGTCTAACCGGGCATACGACGAATGTTCAAGGAGAGTGGAATCAACCTTGTGAATAGGACAAAAGGCTTAATACTGCTACTGCGTTATGAGACTGCTTTTGATAGTCCCATAACAATTCATCAAACTGCCAGGTTTTATAGACGCGTACGTAGAGTAGACTTCATTCTACTTTTGTAAAGACACGTGCCCCGCTACATTGGAATCAACCCCATGATACACTTGATATCTAAGCCCTAAGAAAAATGTGAATAAATATGATTTTACGGCGAAAGCTAAATTGAGACGAATTACAAGTTTATTCAGCTTGCTATATTAAGGAGAGTGTTGCTTGCGATCAAGGATTAGTGATCCTCACTGATTTTGTGAATCTGTCAAACCCATCAACAAATCGTCAGATCTGCTTTCCAAAAATCTACATAAGCCACTATAGTTATGTAACGCCAGTTTTTTAGTCTAAGAAGTGGGCCTAGTTCCATCCGGCTTGCTCAGTGGTAACACTCAATAGTATTATTTTGGACGGCATCTTTGCTCGTGATGATAAATAGACAAACTAACGGAGAAGAAATGTACATTTTGTCGAAGATAATTTCGTATTTCCGACGCGCTGAAGACTTCCTGGCGATATAATATTGTCTGACTAATGACACTGACATCCGGTAAGACGGCGATAATTGAGATGTTTCTAAAAGTAACAAACCACAAACACTCCGTTTACTTATTTTCTCGAAACCTAAAATCTTCGAATAAAAAACAGCGTTCTTGGAAATTCTTAACTGTGAGAAATTAACAAAAGCGCCCCTTTGGGATATAACTCGTCATCTATCAAAGTCATTTGTTTACTTTTGTCACAATTAACTCGCTCTTATATCAATTCGGAATTTGTCAGATGACATAGCCCAAGAACTGTTCGCGTATTTAATCAGCCGCCCTGTTCACAGCGCTTATTTAATGAGTCCATAGTGAGAGTCGGATAGAGTAAATTTACCTAACTTGACATCTTGAAATAAAGCCAGCGAGTTTGCGCTACTTTCTCAACTTCTCTCAATATTTATCAGCGTCAGTTCCAGTCAAATCTTGTCAGTTTCGGAAGACCATTGTAAGACGCTGATGATCTAATTAGATAAAGTGCCATTGTATGGCTTTAGACTGTGTGTACACTATAGAGGGCGTCTCCGTATAAGCTAGGTCTAGCAAACATCACGGGTCAGCATTCATTCAAAATCAACATTTCTCCTTTAAATTAATGAAACTATTGAAACCATTATACTGTTTGTTGTTGACGATGGCAAGATCATTACGTTACTTGCTGGTGAAGATGATGACGGTGATGGTGATGGTTGATGGTGATCATGATGATGACAGTGATAATGATGATGACGACGACGACGACGATTATGATGGCGATGACAAGACGACGATGACAATAATTACATTATCGGTAGTAGAAACGATACATTTACTCGGTGTATCACCACTCAAGAACCCAAAAACGTCATTAATGCGCATTCCGAAATCAAAATTATTTAGCTTTTTAATTATTAATAACATCAGTAACTTGCGTTAAATCAAACTTCATATTGTATATACCAATGTAGAGCATGAGTGCGTGTATGAGCAAAACCGTGCACGGGTTATATGCAAAATTAGTTCGTCACTGCTATTTAAATGTCAAATTTTCACAATGTGTATTGAAATGATTTACGACTCGTTGACTGCTGCTATGTATGTCTACATTTAAAATGTCCAGAAACCTTCGTGTTATTTATTGCTCATCGTAGACGTGCAGTTTGTGTTTGCATCGTAAATTACTGCCATATTTGTTGTTAAAGTTCTTCCTCTCGTCGTTATTTTCAAGCGAAAAGGACGGTTTCGGTTTCTTCTGCTCAAAACACCAGCGGCGGGACTTAAACAGGATTCAACAAACTCTTAATGAAAAAAACAACTTCATAAGTTTATCAGGCGCTTTGATATGCCTTTGCACAGCTCACTATATTTTCAGCGGCTCAGTACATCTTCCTTACATTTTTCAGTAGATCTACCTTATTTTGTCGTTACTGTTAGAAAGACTGCGTTTTCTCTGAAATCACTTACCAAAAATTCTCAGATTAATTCATTCGGGATGTTATATAAATTGAATACGAAGTATTTGTCGCATTCAGTCTCCCTTGAATAGAAATTGGTCACGAACCTTAATTGGTGTACTGCGAACACAGCGTGTGATGTGCTGTTGTAGAAATGATTGTGTTTTTGGCACACATGTATATAGGCGTTTGTATTTCTTGTATTATTTAATTTTGTTTTGATATAGCGGTATATAAGTATTGTTACTTTTTTAATTATGTGTATATTTGCAATATGAAACTTTGGTTCTATAATTAAAGCATTAATTCGATACACTTTACGCGTTAACAGGCTAATTCTCATATCTTCAGATATTTTAGCAAGGAAGGTTTACGCATTTTTTATCGCTAGGTGCTTTCAAAGCTTCCAGTCCGCATGGCCTCACATACCTCGGTTTGTTTCTTGTGTCTATTCGGGCGTTTTCTTGCAAACATTCTGTTCTTGATGGACACATTAGGGATACAACATTCATAAAGCCAAGTAAACCGTGTTTTCCAAGGCGGCTCTGGGTGTTCGTAAAAAGGGTGACAGATAAATTTAACTGGTTGGGCTAACGTGAAGCTAGTTGGGTGTTTTGGACAAAAGTTTAACACTTTGTGTGAAGGACTTCCACAGTTCAGTCAATCCTTCATTTATAAAATACAACAGCACTTTGAGTTTAAAAATGATCGAAGCAGTCTCCACGTTTACACTGCGAAAGTTCTTCCTTCTCAAGATCTTTCCATTTAAATCATCGTCGAATTCTAAATTGAAATCTACCCGTTCACGTTACGAATAATAACGGCCTGATATCCTTTGGGACATATCGAAAATTCCTCTTTTGAAAAATTTTGCGCGTTGCTTTATGCTTTATCACAAAGCAGATGCTACAAGTACAATGCTGTAATGCTCCTCTGATTAATAGCATTCTATTCTGAACATTGAGAATTGACCGAATTTACAGCACTTGAGATAAGGTTGATCGTAGCAATTTAAAATCAACTTCACTGGGATTGATGCGATGGTTACGTTAAGCTCTATAGAGCGCAATACGCGGAAGCCGAATAAGTCTTCTCGTTTCATAGTTCTACCAGAGATTAATAAAATAAGAAACTTTGTGAGTCTTCCGTTTGTATTTTATCATTTCAGATAAACAAAAGTTTTAACTTACAGTTATAACAGTTTATTAACTTTATTTGTAATATGCTAATGTGTTTACGCAACATTGTATTATTCAGAGTTCTTGAATTGTTGTACCAATATGAGATTCTGAGATCTATACAAAATTCACGTGTTTCTGACTAACGTTATTAGCGCAAGGTACTAATACTATGCAAGTGAGAATCAACGATAGCGTAATGATGAACAAGTCGGAATGGCTGACACGATGGATGTACCCGTGCCAAAGTTAACTTCTGATAAAGTTCCAAATAGCTAATGTATTATGCACTTATATATGCGAAATTAGAGGTTTCGTCTTAATATGACAAAGATTAGAAAGCTCGATTAAGTCGACACATTTGGACCCACATGCCCTTATGTTAGCTTCTGATAGTGTTACAAAATAAACCCAACAATGCATCATAAATGCATCGTGCGTATGATGGCTTTATAGCGCAAAAATGTCTAGTTTTATGTGTAAAAATGCACATATATAGAAACTGAACGCATATTATAGGACGCTTTGAATCCATTTTCATTTGTACGAACTCATGTCAATTCTAGAGTATCAAGTCTCGTGCCTTTTCGACTTAACCATGCAATGTAAGCAAGAACAGCGTGTGATTCAATATTATGTAATAACTTATCAATGTGCTTGTATTCTAAGCTCTAACATAATCGGTGTTAGGTGTAGGTCAACTTGTTATTGTAATCTATTGTAATGACTGTTACAGATGATAACCGTTTATTGTGCGTGTTTCTTTTATTATTCTGAAACACGTACATCTCTGTTGCTTTTTGTTTGTATGTTAGTTTGGTTTAAACTGTATTTATCTGTACAATAAAGAAATTTGAACTAGTGCATACCTGTTCAACAATAATCATTGATAAGTAGTAATTGATCTCGGCTAACATATTAATTGTAAACCTATATAAAAGCCTCTGACAGGCTTAGGCTGTACGTTTTGTCTTTTACGTGGGTTTGTTTGTTTATTTGTTTGTTCGTTTGTTTTTGTTTGAACAAATAAACTAAAGTAAGTGAGCGAAATGAACGTCATCGAAATGGACAGCTGAGTGGACAAGCAGTCATGCAGTTGGATTGGAAGGTTGGACAATCAAAACGGACAACAAACAAGCAAGCAAACAAACTAACAAACAATTAACTGGAAGTGATTTTTCTTTCTAATTGACAATTAATTTGTTGCGCCATGCATTTCATTTCACCTCGCATCCACGATTATTTGGAAGTTTGTGGTACTTATTATCAGTGTAGACATTATCCAGTTATCAGCACATGAATAAACGTGATGTTGCTTAACTACTAACACGTATTTAAAATGCTGGCGACCTTGAGTAGTTCTGCAAAATCTAATATGAAACAGTAAAAGCACAAACGTGCTATAAAACGGTATCTAATGTAATCAAAATCGAATATGAATGTCCTCTTTCATTACAATAATTATGATCCATTCAGATTTATTCAGCGTTTTCGCATTCATTTTATTGCTGAAATTTGATTCACATTGTTACAGAATTTTCACCATTGCTTGAATCTGATTCAATTTGTAAAAAGATTTCAGGACAAAATCTTTTAGAGTGGCTGTCTAGTTTTATTGGCTATAGGACCTTACCCACAAGTTGACAAATTGAATACTATTAGCATAATCCTAACGTTGCAACAAGGTAATGTCAAGCCAACAGTCACGGACGAGCAGCTTTCAGACTTTTCCGTTCAAAACTTCACGGGACTGACAAGTTTCGGTTATTGTGCCTAGTGACATGCAAAACTGATAGTAGTGACTGATATGAAAAGATAGGTAATTTATAGTTGCTGTGCGTACTGACAGTTTTTCCTGTTGAATGTTTAATGATAATGCTGAATGCGAATCTCGGTTGTTTTTACAACCGATTGTTTGTTTTCACGGTCTGCGGCTTACAATTTCTTAGTGTCAATCACAATTTGCATTTACAGGTTTGGAAAACATTATAACCTTTTACGACAGAAATAGAAAGGCACCAATGCATTATTTACAAGAAGTTACAACATTCCCCAAAAGAAGACAGCAACCAGTTCGGTTCAGTGGTTACAGCTAAAAGGAAACAAAAGAAAGTAATATTCTTGTCTAATTGACCAAAACAAGAACTTGGTGCTCTCCAAAGCCCAATAAGGCGGAAGTTCTAATTCGGAGAAACACGGCACCATGAGTTACTACTGTATAAATTTAATTCAGGCCAAAATAGGGAGAATGCTATGCAGTTCCAATTTCCAACCCCACAAACTTAACACTACAAATTAACTAGCTCAATAATTATATTACTGTCTTTGAAAATACGCACAGTGTTTAAGTAATGTTATTCTTCTATGAACAGCAAAGAATTTTAAATTTAATTTAAAATCTAAACAGTAGTGTTAGAGATAGACGCCAAAATAGATTACACTAGTAAACTTCTTATTGCCTGCTAGTTATTGCAAGAGCCTTTAACATGACCTCAGCAACACCTATCCAAGCACACACGTTAACGGGCAAATTATATCCAAGCCAAACATTGCTTAACCTTTCAACTCGTAATATTATATCTAAGTAAAGTACTTGTTTACAGCAAAGTTGTTTTACAAGCGGACTGGGTATAGTTTTTCACCTGACTGACCACAGTCCACGAAAGGTCAATGACTGGATAAGATTTGCTCAAGCAGCGGCTTCGTCCGGTGGACAGTAGTCCTACTACAAAGCAGACTTTGCATTCTGCGAGTAGATAAGTAAGCTTATAGGCTCGCTTCCTGTTGTTCACTAATGCAGCATCGCGAAATCAGTTGTATACGTGACTAACACAAATGAGGACTTGAAACTGAGGCAAACTGCAATCGTGTGTACTAACAACTGATTTAGTTGTTGGCTAATTCTGCTTCCAGTATTTTAATTACTAGAAGAACGGACGAGGAATCGAAGACGCGCGCGAGGTAAAGAAAAGATGAGAAAATTTCAATCCAGACGCTAACAAAACATTTTTTCAGATGTTTTGGATATAGTTACGAATCTATCATTTCTCCAAAAAAATGTCGAATTTTGGAAGAACAAGAATGAGAAGTAGCGAAATCGATTATGATTTTAAAAACTTCTGCTTATGTTTAGAACTGTAAGTATAAAACACAGGGCAATTGAAAAGATGTGTAACAAAAACTAGTGTTTGCGCTTCCCTTACGCCTTCACGTGTGCTTATGTTGCTTTATTAGTTTTCTTTGTTCTCTGCTGACTAGTACTTCTATTAAAGCAGTACTAATGCAGGTGTTTGTAGATTCCGGTTTGCAATACGCAACAACACTTGTTTTTTTGTCCAAATATTTGTGTTTTTTACATTTATTCCCTTTGATTTAACTTAGTAGCAAAACCTATTTTTGGCAGTAAGGTTTAACAGCCTCTCATCATGTGAAGTAATATATATATATATATATATATATATATATATATATATATATATATATATATATATATATATATAAACAAATTAGTTACTGTTCCCTTTTTTATTAAAACCTTATCTTTCTTTTCATTTCTCCCTTCCTCACTCTACTGCCTGGTTTTTCTTGATTAATTTTCAATGATTATTTGATCGGCGGCTACTCATTAGCGTCTATAGAAATCTTTGTAGGTCTCGTGAATTGCTTGGATGTTTAATGTTTACTGCAGGTATATTTATTGACCCATGCTTTCCGTAAATCAAATTCTTGGATGGTCGTCATTTTTCACAAAGCGCCTCTAATGTGCGTCTTGATAAATTGTCGGCAACTCTAGCTTGATGGGCATTCACGGCAACTTCGTCAAATCCCCTAATCACTTTAACGATGTCCTGAAAACGCCTTCATGGCAACAGAGCTATAACAAACATTATAGTTAAGGTGAGTTTAAGCGTGTAATAGGTCACGCGGTTGAGAAGACCGGTTACATCCCGCAGAAAGTAAAAAGGCCTGAATTAAAATTTTACTTTTAATTTAATTTAGGGGTTTTCACATATCGCGGGCTGATAAATGAAGATGTCCTGCCGCAGTTGTGCGTTCTCATACCAGCGATGTCTGCAGTATAGGCCCTATATATGCATATTTGAGGTGAATTTATACATCAAACGTAAATCGTGTTCACACGTAATTTACGACAATGGCATCTAGTGACTGCAAATAACTACACACAGTGACCATATTTGCCACTGAATAGATTGTTTTACGTAATTGAAAAAATAGTTATTTTTAAAACAATTTTGTTCAAATAGCCCATTGTTTAATCTTTTACTGAATAAATTAATACCAAAAATATCTTCTGATACTCTAAGTAGAGTAAATGCAAACAAATTGTCATGGAAATTTACTTGGAAAATTTTGTTAGTCAGGCGGTTAATGACAAATACAGAATTAATAGAATTAACAAATCTTTATTGGCACTAATATGAGTGCGTTAACATACATAAACGTATAATAATTAGTATATAATTATAAAATGAGTATGCAATTTGGACTGCTAATTACAGGCATTCATTAAGTATCCAATAAAGATTTTTAAAAATGGTACTTGTACGCACAATGCTGTCCTGCTTTCTTATAGTATTTTTTAAATTTAAACAGCCGCCTAGACTAATCTGTACCACATATTATTTACGGAGTTAAAAATTTTCTATTGCAATACATTTCGTTAAATCATATACTTTCATAATAAATTCGCCGTTAAATTAATTCTAGGAAAACTTCCTTTACTTCAAACTAATGAATGAATAGCGCGTCAAGTAAATTCATGTTTTTATTCATTTTGTAAAGTTAGTTTTTTAACTGTTGTCCGCCAGGCTGCATCGATAATTAAGTGCTCAGGAATTTGCTCATTTTCTCCACAAGTACATAATTGGGCTGTCTGCTACACTAACTTAGTACATGTGCTTTTTAAATTTTCCCTGTCCAGTGAGGAACAAAATTGAGGTTGATTCTATATTCCTCTCCTTTTTGCTTAGCGGAAGAGCTAATTGGGTAAGTTTGGGAACACTTTTGCATTTACCCTTTGTAGCGGCAGCTCACTGCCTCATCTCCTTCTACATGTAAATTGCTGATGAATCTAGTTTTCCAAATTTCAACAACGTGTTTGTTCATTTTTGTTTCCGTCCGTGTATCCATGTAATCTGGAATATCATTTACCGTTTCGTACCGCATATTCCATTTACTTCTCATGTATCTTTTTATATTGTCCAGATGACAGTTGATGAATCTTTATACCCTTGCCTGTGAGTAGATTGCCAGTTTTGTCTTGAGAACATCCGGTAGCCTGTCTTCATCGTATTCTGTATGATGTCCATAAAAGATTTGTGTTTTCCATTCATTTAAGCTCTCGAAGCATATAGTATGAATGGTAACGCTGTGGTCTTAAATAAGTTAATTATTGCTGGCAATCTTAACCCACTGTATATTTTTCGACATTTTTTATCAGAGACCGGCTTAGGCATGTTGTCTTCGTTGTTTCATTTACGTGTTTATCAAAAGTTAGTTTATTGTCGACTGTTATCCCTAATATTTTACTTGACTTGATAAATAATCTCATCTGATTCAATGGAAAATTTGCTACAGTCAGTAATGCTTCGTATCGAGAAATTAAAATCCGCTTTATTCACATTGACTTCAATACAGTTCAAGCCTTTAACTAGATCAATTTCTAGAGAATGATATGTTTAGTTTGATTTAGTTTATGGTACGACTTTTTCTTGTACACAATAAAGAAATTTATATCGTAAAATTTCTATATCTGAATATTCTTTTTTCTTCACGTATCGGAATCTAAAACTTTACAACACCTCGGTCTTGTCTGCAGGGTGTTTATTTTGAGGCGCCACTGAAGTATTACTTATTCTAATCAGCAGATTAGGACTAACGTAAAGAAGGAGTTAAAGGCCTTAAGCTCGCATGGTTGTGCGAGAACATGCGTATATTATTATAATTTTTATTTCACCAATTCTAAATCCTCTGGGTCATCCAGTCTAAACTGTATGATTTTGTAATCTAATGGTGGAGGGGTAATTTCAAATGAAACAAAAACATGGCACGCTGCAACTTTGACTTTTTGAGTGTGATTATTATAAGGCACTATGGTCAACATAAACTAATTATTATGCTATAAGTTGTACAATTGCACGTATAATTGTACGTATGTATATCAAAATGGTAACACACAAATTTATAATAGTTCAGTTTGATAACCAGTTAGTATATCACTAACGAATGTAATGTAACGTAATTGTAACGAAATTGTAATTTGTACAACATTTCACTGACAAAGAATACAAATTATTGCAACAAGTAAAAGCTAAAACTCGAGAACAACATAACCAACAAATAAACTCTTTGTTTATTTTCACTGTTATAAGTCATTATTGCGGATGAAACCAAAAAATGCTATTATAGCAAATAGAGAACGTTTAAAGATATCCGTAAGAGCAGATAGATATTGAGCTGAGAGCTACCCTTGTGAATACAATTGCCAGAACAAGAATAAACTGCAGTAGATCTCATGCATTTACAAAGTCCTCGACAAACTTTTTGGCACTTTCAATGAATGTTCATAGCATGCTTTATTAGTTTCTTGTTAATTACGCCAATTGTCATGTGCTATCCTATCCCAAGTCAGAGGATGACGGAATGCCTTGTATACTTGCTCTGTGCAACTCACCGGTACTTTGATCACAAAAAAGAATTTTATTTAAACGGAAATGGCCAACCTTCGAAGAATCTACAAAGTGTGTAGTTCTCTTTGAGCTAGGCTCTCCTACGGCTTCCCAGTAGAATCCACTTCTATGAATTTTCGTGAAGTGCTTGAGCCCTAGTCAACCGTTCAGTTACATTTCATAAAACTTATCATACACAACTTGATGGTTTCTTTGATGCCACATTCATCATCAGTTGTATTTGAATTTATGTTTAAAGGTTTACGGTTAATTTTTTTTAAATTCCAGCAAATTGCTAGCGGTAATTTCATAAGCAGCATTTGGTAGTAGTTGAGTTTTTGAAGAACATCTTAAAGTTTAATTTAAATTGTCTTCTAAACATAGGAAACACAACTGCCAGTTACCTATATAATTTTATATGATTTTGACATTGTCAAATCTCCTATTGTAGTTATCTCCTATTGTATTCTACTAATCAAACAAGAAACATGTCACCTACTTACCAAAAATTTTAGTGTCCATCAAAGGGCCATATATAGGCCATATATATTAAGCCAAGCCAACGGCAATAGGGTAGTTAAACTAGCTTGTAAGACAATAATTAGGTTTTAGTAGTAGGTTGATCAAGTTAGCAAGTTGCAGAAACAATCAGCATTGCATGTCTTATTGTATAGGCATTATTAAATAAGAGTCTTTCTTTCAGGAATCTCGTAATCACTCAGAATAGTTTTACATATTGTAACATAGGGAAAACACATGGCCGCCTGTATGTCATACGTTAGTAAAAAAAATAAAATATGAATATAACTCAAATGTCTCACTTAAATGTGATATTTCAATATGATTAGTAACTTAAAAGCAAAAGATTGCGAAGTAATGAGCAATTCTTTGAAAATAACTTTTTTTATGTTCCCGCGCATTGTTTGTCATTATGGGATAATCTTTCAGGAATAATCAAAGCTAATCCTAGAATACCTGTTAAATGAAAGACAACTGGAGTGCTATTGTAATGCAAATTATTTATTATTTATTTCGTCATAGGTATTCGAGAAATATGTGTGGGATAACTCCTGAAAATAACCACAGCTGAACTCAGCTGTTAGACGAAAGACAATGTGAAATAGTAAACCGCTCTAATTGCTATTTTAATGTATCGATCTATTATTTATTTTTTAGCTCGGCATTAGGTATCACAGAAACATTTTTGGGGCAATACATGAAAATAACCAAATAAGAGGAATTCATGGAACGGCCCTTTAACTGAAAGACCATGTCAACTGTACCAATTTTGCTGATTATATCAAAAAGTGCACCATTTTTGCCCTGAGCCATCCCACTATGTATACATGTGGATTATTTAAAATGAAACAGTTAGCGTCGATTTGCACAAGCTCAGTAAAAACATTACAGGCAATACAATAATATTGCAGTTTTAGGTGTTTATATTATATATATTATAATATATACTTTATATTACATCGACTAATTTACTCTTCATCTCTTTAAGTTGGTTAAATCATAATCAAGTATATCAAGAATTTATAAAATTAATGATAATTTAATGGAGCCACTTTGCGCAAATGTAATGTGATGTTGCGTGACCAACATTTTCTTAAGTTTAGTTGCACTTTTATTGCCATTCATTTGCAAAAAATTATCAATTTAAATTAGAATGAGATTATTTTTTCTGTATAATTTAGCACTCTGCAAATTGCAACTGGAATTCAGCATTCGGTGGAGGGCCTATGTAATGCAAATATTTGTACGGAACCAAACTCAGTTAATTATCAGGGCTAATCCTTTAAGACGAGACAATGAATGGCAGAGAAATACCAAGGCACGTCTGGATGTGAATGCGCTTGCCCACAACGAAAAAAATAGCCAGAACCAGTATGGAGAATGAAAGCAACCACAATGAATATTAATAGTGTTAAACCCGATGGTCACTCACCCATTTACTTACCAGGCTCGTCGTTGTTTACCTCTGGTTGCTGAGTACACACCGTAACTATTCGCCTATTTTCTCAAGAAGCTGTTTGAATGAGGGGTAACAGAACACAAATATTTCTTTCGTTTTCTAAATCATTTCCACGAAGTCAGACTTCTTGTCAAATAATATATTTTGGTTATTTATAAATAGGCCCAATATAATTATATCAAAACTTAACGGATTCTTTATATTGAACTTGTAAACATTCACCATTGCTTCTAACTTATTCTGTATAGTATCATGACTATATACTTTGCGCACTCCTCTAGAGTCCTGGATTTACGGAAGTAGATATAATGGAACATCATTATAATGGCTCAGTGTGCTCCATGTATTACCGTAAATTATAGGCCTATGTGCTTTATGCTATAACGACTTTGGATTACGCTAATAGCTAATTTTAACTCCTATGATGTTCTAACTTCTCTATTCATATAAAAGCATAGAGAAAGTGAAAGAGGAGAGAGAGAGAGACAGAGAGAGAGAGAGAGAGAGAGAGAGAGAGAGAGAGAGAGAGAGAGAGAGAGAGAGAGAGAGAGAGAGAGAGAGAATAGAAAGAGGGAGAGAAAGACATGACAGTGAAATGTGGTAAGAAAGCGAAAAGATGTGCAAAGGAGAAGTGGGAATCTAAAACAGTGAAGAGCAAATTGAAGACACAAACAGAAGCTAAAAGCGAAGAAATGAAGAAAGGAAAAAGGAAATATCGATATTACTATGACATTTGCGTAAGCGAGCCATTGTTGAAGATCTGGGTTTGAATCTCAGTGGATCACCCTTTTAGCCTTTCTCGTGCTGTCATCCATGCTCGTGCTGTCATCTGCATAATCTCGTGATGCGGAACCACAGTTTAGAATAATGATACGGTGAAGTGTTACCAATTCTGATTAGTATTTGGACGGATAGAGATACTCAGCCGGTTTAGCATCCCTCTGCTATAGCCAATGCTACCAATTCAAAATCATTGATGAAAATACTGTGCAACAGTTGTGTGTGTGTGTGTGTGGGGGGGGGACATTGTTCTATTTTCGTAATTTCGTAATCAAAGTCATGTTTTTTCTTTGCAACACGATCATTGGAGATGGTAACGTCAATAGCAATTCAGCAGCATGTCATAGATAATTTTGCAGATCCAAAATCCTTGTGTGCGGTGGTGCATTTTGGCGATTCGTATATCATAAAAACACATTGAGTATTGATTTGATGTACATTTTCGGGATAACTTTTTTAGCGCGATGTGGCAGGCATGTTACAGTACAAGATACGAATTTTAATTTTGGCTTTCAGACAACACGATATAGGTCTTTTCTATGCAGTAGTCAAAACGGCTACCGTGCATGTAATACATCTTTTCAGATTTGTCGCAAAAACTTCACTGCTTCCTCCCTTTATAAACATGAATATATAGCATGATACAAGCGTGATAGCACATATGGTGCGTGATAGAAAGTTTTCGGCTTTTGGGTTTTCGTATAACCAGTATAAACACTTCCGATCCGTCAAAGGCCTAGCTGTCGCTGTTACCATACCGATTTTGCAGTTTCTGTTTCACAATACCGGAAGTATTGTAAATCTGGTTTCATGATATCGCTTCTGATTCCGTCACTTCCGGTAACGTGACGTCACTTCAAGTTCACCCTCTTTTTGGTTACATGACCAACCGACAAGCCAACGTCTACACTACTACTGACATTTTCCACTTTCGTGTGACCAAATAGCAGTTTGATAATGGATCAGGTAACTGTGGGAATTTTCCTCTGAAGCCTTACGCAAAGCTATATTACTGTACTTATTCATATGTTTGTCTTTTTCCCTAATTACTTTCTTTCTTGTTTAAACTGTATCCTGATTAGAAAATGGCTATATAAGTTCTCTTTCATTTGATGAAAAGGAAATTATTTGGGTTGGCTAATATTGAGTGCGCAGACAAAATGTTAGAAAATTTTATATTAAATTTGCCGATGACGAAACGAGATTCTTTTTAATTATGCCTTTGGTACGAAATTTGTAATCTTAGTTGCAAATTTGGTACTATTAGTGTTGGAGTAAACCCATTTTAACTTTTCACTGTTTCAAAATTGTCGTTCCGTCATTAAGCTGAATGAAATACAAACAATGCAAAAGGCTTAGTTATCCTCCTTGTAAACATCATCGTTTATTAAAGCAGTGACTGACAGCTAAGAAATATACTGCAATTATGTGTGGCCTGATACCACAAGGTAATGGGTTCGAATCCTGATTGACTCACGATTTTTCAAAGTCTTTCACTTGCTAAATTCAGCTGTTTATTGAAATAAATTGTTTTCTAAATGACCTTGAATTCTGCGATTCTTGCCTTTACGATATTACTTTCGGGTATGTCGAACCAATCAAAGCCCGCCGTCAACATTAATTATTTTCCAAACTAATTAAGTTAGCGTTTTTAATTGCACCGTTTTAGTAACTGCCCATTATGCACCGTTTGTCATGGTTATCTCATTTGCAATTATTGCTCGATAGATTTCTTAATTTACGATATTTATTAACAATGGAAACGTATTTTCAGCGATGCAGCGCATCATACAATTTACGTTGTCCGTAAATTAAATCGAAAATTACTGTCATTTTTATTTTTACAGGCAAATTATAAATAGACGAACAATGATTTTATGCACCAAATATAATTATTACAAGTCCAAAATACTGTATTCTTTCACCAAGAGATGCAAAACTGATTAATTCTTATCTTATGCGTGCATATAAGCATCATATCATAAGCATGTAACTGGTAATTCGCGTAACTCGACCTTCCAAGATATACGAATTAACTGGCCTTTTGTTTATGACTCTCAAGACATCCGAGTTAAGTGGTCTTTTCTTTAGTCCTCCCAAGATATGCGGCCTTTTCTTTAATAATTCGTCATAGTAATTCTTTAGTTTTTCATTAGTAATATCGTGACTTGACGATATACGAGTTAAATGCCCTATCTTTTAATCTTCCCAAGATATACGAATTATGTGAACTTTTCTTTAGTCCTCCCAAGATATACGTGTTAAGCGGCTTTTTCTTTAGTCCTCCCCAGATATACTGGTCACTATTAGCCTAGTAAACAAGTAGTAGTATCCTCAGTGACTGAAGCAGTTTTTACACGTCACTGAGGATGCTTGCAATTCTGTGGAATAGCAAAATTATCTGTGGACATTTTGAAATTTTGGCGTGCATTGGAAGCCATAAGTTTTTAGACATTAGTTAATAGCCGTGGCCGAATTTCTGATTAGTGCATTCATACATACGAAGTGACGATCTGACCATAACGGTAAGGCAGCACGGTGTATTGTTTATGTATGTGCAAAAACCTTGGTACGACTTCGACAGAACATAAGCCTACGCCACATTTGTGGGGAAGGCTAACCTCTATAACGAGAAGTCTACCAAAGTGCCATCCATTAGCAGAAGACGAACTACCTGGCAAACCGGAAAAATCACCATACACCGTTGAGTTTTGCTGAAGGTGTGGAGTTGCATCTATTTCACAAGAAGGATCGCTTGTGTAATGGGATAATTGCTTCCATACAAACGCATGAAATAGACATTCATAAGCGAGCAGTCGGACTCCAGCTTTCATTAAATTGCAGCTTTCAGTATTTAGGACAAATTTATGAGAAGGAGCCGCAGGCACGTTAACAGTATGGGCGGACTTATAGAATATGGTAGATAAGTTAGGTGGCTCAGGTTATGTCCGGTTGGTCGTGCTTTAGTCTGACTCTTTTTGCAAGCTTAGATCCTCCCTTGGTATTAAATGGAATGGCATGATCAAATGTTAGCTAAACTCAAAGCCTGAGAGCTATATAAGCAATTATAACTGCGGCAGGGTTTGCAAAATGTTTGTTAAACGCTCATGTTGATCACGGTTGCACGATTTCAAATAAATAAAAAGCTCTCGTTTTATTCAATGGCTTTATGATGGTTTTCTAAATTAGCAGTCACAAGTTTACGACCTTTTTAGTAATTAATCTGCCGCTCTGTTGTTCTACAGACGTATACTCTGTATACTTTGCTCACTTTTTCGGTAATGTTCAGTCAAGTTGGTTATACTGCTTAAACGAATCAATACTGTTAGCGCCAATTAGAGAAGCTTCTGGGTTGGCTCACGAGACCATGAGCTGGTGACCCGATTGGTGATATATTTTGATCACCAGTGACCCGATAACAGGGCATGCTGCGACCAAAAATAACTCAAGATCCTTTTTACAAGATGCGATGCAGTTGAGTTGTTAACACTTGCATTTGACGAATTACTTACGGCTGTCAAGGTTACCTTAATAAGCATTCTGACCATCCGGACCAGAATAGATTCAATACAAAATTGTACAATAAGAGAGGCAGCTAGTAAATGTGGAAAAGCAGAAAAACACGTAATTAACTCAATTATGCAGCATGTGACACGCTCAAGTATGCAAGACTAGCTCCGTTTTTCATCGTAAACGTAAGGCTTAACTGCTTGAAAGTCAACGTAAACGTATGGCAAGTATACGGTTTAACTTTAATCTAAAATAAATCAAGTTTAATTATCCTGTGTTTGTTCTTGAGAATTTTATAACCAATGGGTTAATGATGTCATTAATTATTATACAGAATCGGTCGAAACACTTTATTCGTGCATGCAGGCTGTGGAATTCTAAGAAATTGCGATCGCATTCTTTTATTTTTTGCACTATTAAATTTGTCCCTGTACGAAAATCATTATACAAATACAAAAAGTGCTTTGTAGCCTTTAGTGAATGTAGAAGTGCCCGAACCTTAGTGTGAGGTGTAGAAAACTAAGAAATAGCACTAAAATTGCAATCTGATTTTCAAATGACCGCTGACATTGAGTAACGCACACAGTTCAAGACTGTTTAACTTGTATGGTCGAAAGCTTTCGCGTATTTTTACTTATTTAAAAAGTAAATTCTGAACTTTAAGCAGCACGGACGCACGCACATGCTCGCAAAATTACACCTGTGTTGAATAACTAAAGATATAGGTATAAAAAGTGTGAAACCGGCCGTGATTTTTATTGGATTTGTGTCAGCTTTGGATGTTATAAGGCGGTATAAGCAATCGCAGCAGGTTGTGAAGACAAAAATACGACTCTTGTTAAGAAACCACTTTGATCTCAGCTAGGAAATATTTTTCTTGAATTACAGCTTAATAACTTCGAGGAGTGCATTATATTTTATTATAGATACAGTTTTTCTTAGTACAACTGTTACATTGTCACACATTAAATATCACCAGCATGTGATTATACAATCTCTACTCCCAATTAAAATTACCGAGTATATTACTCCATTCTACATAAGGACAAACAAATTGAAAATTTTTCAAAATGTAGCATAAACGTAAACAGGAAACTTTTTATATCGCATTGCTAAAACTTTTACTGTGCAGCTCTGTGGTACAACTTTTTCGATTAAAGGTTTAATCACAGAAAATTTGCATACAATAAAGGCATCTGCAAGTTATTTCAGCTACAATATGACTGTTCTGCAAGGGGAATGTGTGTTCAACTTAAAATACCGTATTTCAACACTATAATTCGAAAATGTACATATTCACTTAAAAACAGACTGTCAAAAAGTTGTGATACTTTGGTACAAAACATATGGAATAGTGAATGCCGGTATCGTTCTAAAATTCACCAGCTCTGGCTTAAAATTTTATATATATATATATCAAACGGGCTATTATGACTTTATTATATTTTTATTGCAGACTTTTTATTGTATTTACATACTCTTTATTTTTAGTACTACTTTTTAACTACTGATGTTTTATTATTTATAATACCTATGCGAACGAAATGTGTGTGGGGGATGATTATATGTGCTGTATATAGAAGTGTGTTTTACTAATTTTTTGTGTAATGCTGTCTTTATGTTTATACTCCTGTTTTGTATATAGAAGAAATTCTGTAATAAAGGTTTAAATTCAATTCAATTCAATCGTTAAACGTAGCGCAATACGTTTCTTCGAGCTCCGCTTAAATTTTGTTTTGTAAAACAAACGAAACAATCCCAAATTAAAGACGACACAAAAAGAAAAAGGAGAGGCCAAAAAATAGAAAATCGTTCTTAGAATCGGATTCGTTGCAGTTGGCGTCGCTATGAATATAATATTTACTTCAAAAGGCGATTAGAAACCACCGATATAGTGTTTTATTGTTATTAATGTGATTACAAGACATTGAAACATTGCGACAAAAATACGATAAACACAACAAAAATGACCCCAATTAAATTAAGATGTTACTAGTCATTTTGATAGACATTGATCTAACCACATCAGAAAGAGAAAACTGATTGTGCGAGATCAATTTCGTTGAAGGAAAAATTCACAAAGTTGATGTAGATTGTAGGCTATAATGAATATGATCGCACTTAAAGCTTTGTCGCTTGTGCCGATTCACCGTGAACGCAGCACGTAAATATTTCAGCTCTGGCTCGCATTACATGCATACAAATCACCTTTACATATATCATTTCATGAACATGAAACCGCTAGCAATAAAATGCAAAATGTATTTCGCGTGCATTAAATTGCACTTTGGCTGGCGTTGTATTACAGTACAACTACTATAAGTCATAGCTTATCTTCCATAATAGTAAATATGGTGCTTTTTGCGTCGACAACTGAATTTCTGAACAAAAATGAATCTTTGATTATTTTAGAGCGTTGTACGTACGGTACCCATGTCTAGAAAGGTAAAACTATGATGATACATAGACTGATAAACCTATTCTAAATTCCGTTTGGCGATTTGCATAAAAAACTATTCGACATATTCATGCAGCCCTTATAATATTAAAATTATTCGTTGCCTTTGTATGTTGAAATTGACTTATTAACTGAATTGATCCTGCTTCATATACAAGGATGTTGAAAATTGAGGTGGCATTATTTTTTGCATAGATTGCGAATTCCAGAAATCAAGTACGTTTTCGAAATTGAAAAATCCTCTTTTGTGTATAGCTTCAAAATTACAAAAAATGAATAACATATCACTTATAAACGCTTAAGCACAATGAAGCAAGCAGCGAAACATTTTATCGAAAAAAAGAATATAAGAGGCCCAAAATTAGAGCACTTAGCCGTCAACATAAAGTGTAATCTATGAGTGTCAATGAGTAAGGACATACTTTCACTCTATATGTGTAGGCCAACTGGTACTTTTAAATATTTTAGTGTAATTGATATGTATTATTTAAGAAAAAAGTCGTTTTTTTATTTATTTCGATGATACAGTTCATTGTAATATAATAGTTTTCCAGCGTTGAATTATTACAAAATGTGTTGTTTGTTAACCTACCTCACTTCATTAAAGAAAATGCCGCAAGAAAACTGATGTACTGTATTTTGTCGGAAGCAACAATCAACAGCTAGAAGAGCTGCCAGAAGAGTACTGTAGCTGCTCTAGCTGTGTAAAAGAGTAGCGTCTCATCTTTTGAAAGAAAGTGCTCTAGTCTCAGTGGGACAAAGTTACCTCACCAGTACGCGTATACCGCAATAAACTTACTATTAGTATACCCATGGGACTGTGCTTGTCATTACTATTGGTGTGACTATACTAGTCCTACTAATGCCTCTGAGCTGTATTGCTGTCTGTTCAATGCTTACACGTGATCTCTATATAAATAAAATTATGGCTTAATGGAAAAAGATTTTGTAATGAGATAGGGCCGGTAAATTGTTGTCCACTAACCTTCTAAATTAGCTCCTAATAACAGTAACTCCTGTTTGTAGAGCACTTGTTTTTCACAGTACACGATCCAGTGAGCCGCAATAGAAGCCATAAATGCTTCCCCGCAGCCCATGCAATCTCTACAACGCGTTGTTTACTTTGCAATAATTATGCTAAGCGCGTGTTTATTAACCTACCGGCTTTTAAATGGGTGTATTTCGTTCCGTCTAAGCCAAAAGCAACAGAAACTTTTACTATAAGAATTAATTATTGACATTACCAACAGAATTTTTATTAGCCTTTGTATCAAGATTTCTGAATTAGATTAGTCATCTCTAGAACAAAAGTAGATATTTTACTTTTTCTCTGTAGTAGATAAGATGTCAATTTTTTATTTTTTAAAATTTTTCGATTAATTTTTATCGATAAATAGATTTAACTGCCTATACTATTTATACAGACGCTAACTAAAATTTATCTTGTCTTTATCTTATACAATTATTAGTCAGCAGAAAAGATCGACCACGAACAGGGTCTACCTGCATGAAGCAAAGACAGTATGTTAAATATAACCTCAGATACAAGTTCTCCCTTTTACAAAAACACGTATTTTACTGAATTCTTTCTGAAATGAAGAAAAATAGTTAATTAATGAATTTGAATAAAATAAACCTGCTGACTCTGTGCTGCAGTATGAAGATTACTGATGACTATTTACAAATACAGTGAATCCGTTATCAATTTTTGTAATTAAATTAGCGATTAAGGCAAGTTGTAGCTATATAGCACTGTTTGCGTTATTAAAATCAAAGCGCATTTTCCTAAACAAACAATTTGTCACTAACATGTCGAAGCAGTCAATATAGTCATCATCAGCATCTTTGTTGTCATGCCGGTTTCATAAGAGCTAAGGAATTATATATTATCGGAATCCATGCGCCACTAATTGTTAATTTTTATTAATTTCTAAGTACTAATAAAAATAATCTGAATCTGAAGTACACTGAAAAAACTAAAGTAGAGCAATAGAGTAGGCTAAAGAAGCTTTACTGAAGTATTGGTGAATTTTGAAATACACACAATGTCAATGGAAAAAAATCAACGCTGATAATGCGGGAGAATTATGATAATTGTGCGTGACTTGTGTAATACTGGAGTAAAATTTAACTTTAATAATCATCTAGAAAGAGCAAGCAAATTTTTTTCGCGTGATCGAAAAAATTAATCAGCAATACGCAACCGGAACATTCCACGTAACATCGTAATGACAAATCAAACCACAACAATAAGCCAACAAAGCAGCAGTGATTAAATGACGATTTAACAACGAAGACCTTGCGATTTTGGACCCTAGACGAAAAATTTCCGAAATAGAACTTGGAACTGCGCGATCTGTATACACCCTTATGGAGATGCTTTAAAAAATAACCTGCACTGCTTTGCCAACCAGATCTCTCGCTTGCCAAATAATAAAGAACTCCATTCAAGACTTGAAGACGGTTGTGTAGATGGTGTTCGGGCAACATTTTTAAAAAGTCGTCATGTCAGTCACTACGCGGTGTGGCCTAGGTGTTCTAGTAATAAAGTACCCATCTGTTTAAGTAATTCGGATAATTAATATGAGAATGACTCCTAGAAACTAATGGAATTTATGTCACATCTAATATATCTAGTGTATAATTTCTTTTCAGAGAGATAAGTCTTTGCTAATCTTTTGATCTTTTTTATTTATTCCTTACAAGTAATGGAATTAACTTCAAATTTGTTTTTACTGGTAATTTGGTAAAGCAAATTACTCTGCAAATTTAGTCATTAGAGAAGATTGAATTTCTCATGACACTAAAAATCATCACGCGACTACGCATATTTATCAGTTAAGCATAATAATTTAATATTACAAAATGGAAATTTGATTATAATTCTCAATGGAATAGGGCGGAAAAAGGACAGTCATTGACGAAGTTTATCATTGTGCTGCCGTCTGGTAGGTAAAAAATAAAAATAGTTATTACACCATACCCACAAACTGATTCATCTCAAAGAGCACTGAAAACACTTAGAAATACTTCTCTGATTTTCAGGTAAAAGTAACTATAGGTTCCCATTTTAATTCGAAACCCCATTTTATAGGTTTTCTGCATTCCGCACTTTTGATTAGATTTTCTTGGTTTGTTGCATAAGTTATTGGAATCAGGTGTAATTTATCATACAGCAGAACAAGATTTGCCGTTGCACGTAAATCACTTACGTTTTTTTTCTTTTTAGAATACTGACTGATTGTGAACTTTATGAGCTAACACCAGGAATATTCGACAATTTCGTTGGCCTGACTTATTTGTAAGTATACCAGTACGTAATCGTTTGCGATGTGTTAGCAAGCTCACTTAATTTTGTACTTTGAGTAGAAGGTCTACTTTCTAGTACTTTAAAATAGAGATATCAGTTCAACACAAAGTGTACGGTTATAACACACTAAATTCCTAGTACAGATGGCTAGCTTGAATGTATATATAGAAAAACATGAGTGCTCAAACGTGTTTACCTACAGCAACGCTAGAAATAGTCTGAATAGAACTTGTGTTTTAAGGTGACAGACCGTGAACTTCTAATTTTGAATATATGTCAAATACGCAGAACAAAAAAAAATCACGACAAAGTAGCTAATCTCATTCACTGGGCTTTGTGTGGTAAATATGAACTACACAGAAGCTCTTGGTGGGAACATCATACTGACAAAGTTGCGGAAAGTCTAAAAGTCAAACTCCTAGGGAATTGTAACATTTTTGCGAATAAAGTAATACACCACAGATGCCCTGACATAACTGTAAGTGAGAAGGAAGACAAGAAAACTAATTGGCAACTAAGTAGTACCTTTGGTGCAAACAGAACTAAATATGTAGAGAAGGTTGAAAAATATACTGACCTGGCAGTTGATGTAGGAAGAGTATGGGAAAAGGCAATTCGTACATTACCAGTAATAGCAGAATGCTTAGATGTGTTGAGAGGAACCTAGAAAATACACCGAAAAGGTTAGCAATTACAGGGAAATGTAAATGGCAGGCGGTACAGAAAAGCGAGATATTTTGGGATCAGCATACATCCTGAGACGATACTTGCAGAACTAAGAGTCTTGGGTGGACACCTCTTTGCGTTGATGGTAAACCAGCTGAGATGTGATATTATACAATGATGTTGATGGTGATGATGACGACGACGACGACGATGACGATGATGATGTATCGCAACGCTAGATTAGTATCGAAACTCCTCAAATCAAAATGCCCTTAATTAACTAAACTGAATTTATTTTAGTGAATAAAGGAAACTTAAGTGAATTTAGCTAGATAGGTACCCAGGCAGAACTCCTCTATGGACTGTGGTGCAAATATTCTTTATCTATAAATGCGAAAATTGGCCAGGCACAGTATCGACCAGGCAGAACCTGCTTAAACTAATAAAGCACCTCTAGATTTCTTGTTTAGACAATTTGTCCAAGTTCTAGCACTTCTTTTCTGTTTTTAGACGACTGTACTGCACTGCTGGTACTACCTGAATCAGTCAGTACCGTTGGTTGCACTTGCAAAAACTATCACGTGTCAGTTTTGATAACTATCACATGCCAGTCTTGATGTAGTGCGCTTATAGCTTTGTTATTACAAACAATTTACACCCAATCAATTACTAATCGATATTTGAATGTAGGAGGATTAGTGATTGCAACCAGTTGTGGCACATCACAGAAGGAACATTCGACCAACTGAAGAACTTAAATATTCTGTAAGTAAGCTGCTATAAATAGAATAGTATAGTATAGTATAGTATAGTATAGTATAGTATAGTATAGTATAGTATAGTATAGTATAGTATAGTATAGTATAGTATAGTGTAGTATAGTGTAGTGTGGTATAGTATGGTATGGTATAGTATAGTGTAGTATAGTATAGTATGGTATAGTATAGTGTGTGGTGTGGTGTGGTGTGGTGTGGTGTGGGGTGGGGTGGGGTGGGGTGGGGTGGGGTGTGGTGTGGTGTGGTGTGGTGTGGTGTGGTGTGGTGTGGTGTGGTGCGGTGTGGTGTAGTATAGTATAGTATAGTGTATATATTCTTTATTTTTTAGTTTATTCTCTATAGTTTTTTTATTGTCTTAGTAAAGAGTCTCTATTACCAACAGCAACAAATGAGGTTGTTGTTGCTGTTAGTCAAAACATTAACGTGCGATGCGAGCTGATGCTGCGCTTTAAATTTTAGCCCGCATTCTTATTAGTTCACAGTCCTGATTAGTTCATTTCTTGGATCAAGAGTTTATGAATCAATATTGCAGTTTTTATTTTCAGAATCATACAACAATGCCTAAAATTGAAACACATAGGACCGGGTGTTTTGGGCACCTTTCCTCATCTTATGGAACTGTAAGTATTTGATGCGAAACCAAATGGATTCTAATACTTAAAGGATGTACTGTACACTCGTTAGGGGCCTATACACAATCGCGTACACACACACACACACACATACGCGTACACATGCACGCACATGCACACACACAAACACACACACACACCGCCGAGGCTGGTCCGACCAAACGTGACCAAGATCTCTGTTTATATGGTTTGTTATACTGTCTCATCTTAGAAGATTAATCTTGCTAATGTGTTCGAGGTAGTAGTGTTAGTCGTCCCATGACAAAGTCAAAGTATTTGCAGTTTGCCCTGTTGCTCAGCCACACCGTGAACAGTTTGTTAGGTAACAAATGTCATCATGCATTTTTTCAAATAACCTGTGCAGATCAAATAGTTCTACCATTTACATTTACCACTTTCAATATATTCAGCTATTTTCCTTCAAAGGAGCATACCTGTGCGAGAAACCGTGGAATAGGTTTACTTAAAAAACTCCATAAAGTACCGAACCTCATCTTAGCTGAATGGACGGGGTGTGTGTAATAAGATTATATAGATGTACCGTAATGATATTTATCGTCACCGCTGTTAGATACTATATACGAATACAAAGTGTTACGTATCTTTCTACACATTTTGTCACTCTGCAAGCAAGGAAACAGCACTCAGAGATAACGATGCTCAACATTCCTAGTTGTGACAGGATGGGACCACATTCATTACCAAGGATATTCATGTCAGCTAAAATACAAGGCTAGCAGATGTTTCCCTCAATGCTCTCTGCCAATATAGCCGCTGAAACTTTCTTGGACCAGGGGTCACCCATCCATTTACTGACTAGGCTCGGCGCAGCAAAGCACAGTAAGTCACCTCGCCCAGAAAATATTACCACTGACCTTTGTGACTCGAAAAAACTTAAAATACGTTTCTTCTGTGTAGAAAATCGAAACGCATTACAAATTGTATTGATTTTTTTTACAAAACAAAAAAGCAATTTAGTTTATAGCTTATCCGTAGTCTAGTAAAATAAATAGATCTAGCCTTAATAGCTGCGTTATCATTTTTCATCTTAAACGAGATTCTGTATTGATTTGCGACAAACCTGAACACTAGGCAGTTAAAATCAATGAGAAAAATCTCATTGATATTGACCTTCAAATATTAAGTATTTCTTGCATTACAGTTATTATCGTTGGGTATAAAAATCAAAGTACATATCAAAGTAGTGCGACGAGCGTCCTTCAAGTCTAAAGAACTAGCACACAATGGCTATACGTGCGCCGGTTAATCTAGCAAAAAATAGGTCCTTTAACCCGTTGATTCTGTAATTATAATTAACTGTTTTCAACTAGTGTGAAACATGTTTATTTAGACATGTTTATTAAGAGAAGACGCGCGTAAGTAGCAACTAGGTGTTTTATTTGAAATGAAAACGTGTGCCGAATACACTGACAGAATATCTTTAAGTAAACAAGTTTCACTATAATACAGAGCGTTTACAGTGAGTTTCAATCAACTAACGACTACAATGTCTTTTTCTATGCACTGCACACAGCAAGTCAGGTTTCAGCATTCAATGGCAGGACCTATTTGAAGCGATATTTGAGGTATGACCGGAATCTGGCTTAGGCTAATAGCAAGGATATACCTCTATGATGAGCTACTGAACCTCAAGCACGTTCAGATTTATCCTTTACAAGGTGAACAGGCAGAATCGGTATGAAGAATAAACTAAGCGTCCAGGACGAGTATCGACCCTAGCCCGTCACGAACCATTCACGTGCAAGACCACTCGGTTATGAACTCTACCACAAAATTGTTCTTAACGTCATTTAACTGAAAAATTCTCATGTGAGCTAGTGTTAGACGAAGTTCTTATATGGTGCCAAGAATCTTTAAGAAACAGTACCAAGTGCAAACTGTTTGTAGTGAACTGAACCCAGGCACATACAACTTTTAGCACAGATTTAAATGGTAAACATGTTAAGGGCAGGTTTAAACTGCTAGTTATGCAGATCTGTTATGCAGTAAATAATCCCTGAAGCCATCTTCAGTCTAGAGGCAAGATTCAACTTGCTAAATTGGCATTGCTATGCTAAAGTAGAATTAAACATCTTTAATGCATACAAGAGAAACAAGATGCTTAAAAAATAACATGTTAAAAATATTAAAGAAACTTTTATAAAAGCCATATATGTTTCGCTTTCCTTGTGCCAAAATGTACAAACATGTAAATGACAATAGCTACATCCTTCAGCACAGAAGCTGCTTTTAAGGCCCATTTCACACAGAGGACGGGTAGCAAAATTTCTGGAGGAAAAATTCCTTGTGGCATTCCTCTAACAATGAACACATTGTTGTCGATGGCTAATTTCAAAAAGTCGCCTCCTCATGAGGAATTCTGTTGCGTACTATAAGCTCTGCATTCTACGTGTGAAATGAGCCAGAAACGGTGTTGGCACTTGAATTTTTATTTATTTTGCATGGTATGTAATTGTTAAAGGTCACTATTGTTCACTCATGTAGGCCTAGAGTATATATTCCAATGTTTAACGACAGTTGCATTAATTGCATGTACACTTGGAGCAACTTAACGCAATATAGCAACTTTTGTATCATATTTTGTCTTTCTTTACTGTAGAGTCATCAAGTAAAGTGGTCTGGAATCTGTCCCTGTGCTAAGTTCTTTCAAAACCAATGGAAAACAGATACCAGATATGTAAGTTCACGCTCGTAACCTTTTTTTCATGTATATTTTAGCAGGTAGATTCGCGTAACGAATACTGTCAATTACTACCCACGGACAGAAAGTAAACACATCAATGTTGGGTTGGTTTGGGTGAGTTAGTTGACGCAAATTTGGGTTAGTAACAGCACGGACAATTACTTGAGAAGTTGCTACATTATACCTCTATTCAAGTTCTGCAACTAAGAAACTTAATTGCAGACTTAATGCTCGAGTAACAAAGTATTAAAATAAAATTTATGTTGAAAAAATGGTAAAAAAAATTTAAAACTCAGAAAACCCTAAGTAATATCATTAAAAACATTCCGTAGATCCCAGCTCAAAGGCTACAAAGCAAAACTTCCTTATTCTTGCCTAAGGCTTCTATAAAATAGGGAAACCAATAACTACGCAGTTCATGTTAGACCTTTAGGAAAGTAGATGTTGTATGGGTCCATTGAAGGTTATGGCAATTGTGTGCGGTTGATTATGTCACCAACAACTTCCAATAAGATTGTATATATTTATTATTCTTGCAGAGATCTTGACACAAACAACATCCAGGAAGTGGAAGCATACTCATTTAAAGGAGTCCGACTTCGTCAGCTGTACGTATTTCTGTCGCTTTGAATTATTTACTAAAAGCAGCATGTTGAGACTGCCGGCTGGTAAAGCTGTAAACATATACAGTTACACCATCAAGAAGAAATGTGGTCAATACAGAAAGCAGTTTGCATTTTTACAGCTTTACTGAGGAAAGGCACGAGTGTTGACAGTTTTACTTTTTGCATATTGAACACGCATGACTAATTCTGCATTTGGGTTTCAACCAAAAGTAAGCATCTAGTTGAGGCTTATATTTGAACAAGCTAATTAACTCATTTGTATTGCAGGCGTTTGGATAACAACAACATTCGTATCATCAAAAACCATGCTTTTAGTGGGGCGAAGATAAGCACTCTGTAAGTTTTCTAATGTGAGAGACTGATTTAAAAGTATTTGTAAGGATTATATACAGCAAACTGGCACATGGTTCAGTGCCGATCAAGAATGAATAAATCTTATATAATGTAATTAAGTACATAACTTTATCTAGGCTTACATGTATCCGTGGGTCAATGTATCACATACTGACGTGGTATTACGAAAAGATTGATGAACTAAACTCTCGTCTGTAAAATCTGCAGGAATTATTGATTAGCACTACAGCATTCTGAATTAATGTTGAGTGGAGCAGAATGTGAATAAATACTGTGTATGCAAGAATTAGGTAACTACTGACAGTGCAAAAGAGAGAAGTAGTACCATTTTACAACATAAATAATTTATGATGACGCAACAACCAAAAAAGTTACAAAACTGATGATTTAAATGAACTGGAATGTACTTGAAAAGAAGAAATAGGGTGAAAATGTATGATGAATGGAAGAGTGTGAAACAAAAATAATGGCAAAAAATAAAGTGGAGTTGAATGAGATGGCAAAAACAGGCCAATTTCATACTTAGACGAAAAGCACATTTTATGTATTACCAGTTCGCGTAACTTGTTTCTTGTTATTTTTCTGAATAAATGTGTTGTATTACATGTTAGTTCATTGTTATTATATTTATGGTCCACTGTGTGTTACAACATAACAAGATTTGCAGAATTAACAAAATTTCAGTGGAGTGAAGAAGTTGAAAAGTAAAATAAAATAAGATTAAGTGGGACAGCATATACATTTTTAACAAACGTTTTTTATGTTATACAGGAGCATCAAACATAACAGAAAATTAGAGATAATGGAAGAGAACTCCCTTGCTGGTATAGAACATCTTACACGCCTGTAAGTGATCAGACTGCCGATGCAGATTAATAATGTGTGTCATTTTGTTACTTCCTGTTACATCTTTTGTATGATTTCATATCAACCAGTGATCCTAATTAAGATTTCTTTATGCTTTGGCAAATTGGCAGTAAATCTATGGTTAACAGTTTTACAAACGGTAGGTCTAATGTGATAAAACATTGCAAGTGTAATAATTACTTTACATTTTTGAAAAAACTTATTTTATTTGCAGACATTTGTCCGGTACTAGAATCAAATCGTTGCCTGTTTCGGGGATGCAAAACATTGAGGAGTTGGAACTAGAGGAGTTGCCCACCCTGAAGCAACTGCCATCAGTATTCAAGTTTGAGAGGATTAAGACAGCTAAACTCACATTCAAATTTCACTGTTGTGCATTTGAGAATCCTGAAAAGGTTATCTTCATTTTCACAAAAATATTGGATTCACTAGTTATAGTAAAAATGACAGCAAGATGTATGGTATTGAATAACAATATTCGTGGTTATTTAGTATGATCATTGCTGCATATTTTTCCTTCGCAGAAAAACTAAAATTAAGAATTCTCTTAATAATCAGATGTCATAAAGTTCACATAAACTTTGCTATGGCATGCAATCCCATGTCAACAAGTAAAAACTACAGCTTGTAAAACAATTTTATTGTATGCCTTGTAAATTCTTGAATACTTTTATCACACATGTAGATTCATAAAATCTTTATCTACTATTTGCACAATTTCTAAACTATATATTTGGATGTCTTGCTTACAGGCCAGCCCTGCCGAATTTGAAGCACAAATGAACAAGCTTCGCCAAAAACAGAAAGAACTATGCGAAAACAACACACCCGCCACAATGGAGACATACACTGAGTCTACCATGGGACGGTTCATTCAGAAAGTTCGACGAAGCATTTCACCATTACAAGGCATAGATTTCATTCAAGGATTTGGATTTGGCAAAATAGATAATAACGGTTCGATACCGCTGATTACCAGTTCAGCAGCACCTACACTTGGTCACGAAATATGGAAGAAAGATGAAGTATCTTTGCAAGATTTGGACACAGTGTGCCTGAACCAAACTGCTGTACAAGTGCACCGCATAACAACATGTTTGCCCGAACAGGATAGCTACAGTCCTTGCGAAGATGTGATGGGCTACCAATTACTCCGAGCAGCAGTTTGGTTTGTGAGCATTACAGCTCTGTTGGGAAATCTTACTGTTATTGTTGTGCTTTTGAGCAGCACCTTCAAAATGAATGTGTCCAAATTTTTAATGTGCAATCTAGCATTTGCAGACTTTTGTATGGGTTTATACTTATTATTGCTGGCAGCAATCGATGCCCATACACTCGGTGAGTATTTTAACTATGCGATAGCATGGCAGTGGGAGGGTGGATGTCAAATCGCTGGATTTTTAACAGTTTTTGCAAGTGAATTGTCAATATTCACTCTAACCGTTATAACCATTGAAAGGTGGTGTGCAATCACTTATGCCTTACATCTGAACAAAAGGCTAAAGCTTGGACTAGCTAAAAAAGTCATGGTGATTGGATGGGGATTTGCCATCATTATGGCAACACTGCCTCTGATAGGTGTCAGCAGCTATTCCAAGACCAGCATCTGTTTACCGATGGATGTAGGTTCTATATGGGGACGGTGTTATGTTGTGACATTGTTAATAATCACAATGATTGCATTTGTGATTATTTGTTGCTGCTATACCAAAATGTATTGTTCGATACGTGGCCATGAATCCACTGCAAGCAGTGGAGATGCAACCGTAGCCAAGAGAATGGCATTACTGGTGTTTACAGACTTTGCTTGCTGGGCACCAATAGCATTTTTTGGCTTGACTGCCGCTAGCAGTTCACCACTTATTGGAATATCCGAATCAAAAATTCTTCTTGTTTTCTTCTACCCATTAAATTCCTGTGCAAACCCCTTTTTGTATGCTATCATGACAAAACAATTCCGTCGTGATTTTTTCATTCTTTTGAGCAAGTATGGAATTTGCACAGAAAGGGCGCTTCGACACAAGAGTGAAGGTTACTCTCAGAACCATCCGTCACGAACAAATTATAGCGTGAACTACCATACTAACCGTAACACCTCTAATGGAACAGTATTAGCTTTTATAAGCCGAGGTTCAAAATCCTCGATAAAGTACGAACCGGAGCAGGTCAATAGTCCAAATCCTTGTAAGTCCTCTCCCACAGATGAAAAAGAAACAAAAAAATTAAGTGTTGTACGTGAAATGTCAACTGGTAGTAATAAAGACCCTGATACAGTCAACTTTATAGCAACAACAGAAGCTGCTGCTGACTGCAGTACCTCCCCTGAAAATATAGAACTCTTGTCAATTGAAGACGGCAAATCAAAGGTGAAGGCAATGCAATTAGACTATAAAAAGGGATCAAGATTATTAGGCAGTTCTAGCCAAGATGAAATACTCCACGAAAAAGTGTAAAATAAACTTTTCTAGATGCACAGCATTAACAAAATTTTCACTATCTCACATGTAACAGCAATTCAGCAGTCTAATATGTTTAAGTGCAATGACAAAAAAACTTAACAGTTTACCACTGATGACAAAGGAAAAGCTGCTAAGTGTTACAAGTAGATCAAATTTTGAGCCACCAACCGTAGGCTCAACATAACTATTCTTGTTAGTCTTTTTTGATATGGCCCCAAAAAGAACAATTTAATCTTATTTTTTCAACTATAACTAGTTAAATCATATCAAACCAAAGCTAATTTCTAAAACTGGTTAGTGGTTGCATCTTAGCAAACAGAAAGTATTAAGTATAGAGGGTTGGTTGTGATAAAAACTATAACTCTAGCTCTCACATGTTGCCATTTGCACTTGACTGGTGAAGTTGTTGGGTGGACATTTAGTACAAAGCTCTAGTTTTAAATCCAAAATTCAGTTCACAGGCTTCCATCATTTTCCTAGTTCTTAATCCTGAAGTCATAAGTTTTACAAATCGCTCCATATTGACAGCAAAATGGTAGTTCTTCACATGATGAAGAACGTTATTTTAATAGTGACGTGAACTACTTTTTCTTTGAAGCAAAAATTAAATACACCTTAGCAAAATTATAGGAAAAAAAATTTATACTAAAAAAAAACCCATCAGTCCAAAAAAGTATGTAACATGAGACAAAATCAAAAACTTAGTTTGAGAAAGTTGTTTCATATCATTTTCATGTTTGAGCTTCCAGTCCAGAAGTTCAAACATTAAAATTATATGCAAGCTACATCATTAAAAGTAAGATATGGCAAAAGCTAAGAGGAATCACTAGCAAAAGTAAAGTGCCAGTAATGCTGAGTAATGCACTATCTGTGTCTTTGTAACATGCACATGCATAAATTAACAAAAAATATGTGTGATATGGTCTACCATATAATTATGTAGATAATATTGTATATATAGGTGTTTAGATAGCACTGGCTAGTGGCTACAGCATACCAGTAACAGAAACTAAGCTAGCTATAAAATATTTAAATTCATACTGGTATTTGCTAATACTGTTAAATGTGATTTAGTTATACAGTGTAGTATATTTCGTTAAATAATTAAGAATTATATTTAATGTTGTAAATAAAAACCATGAAAAGTTTCAACCAGCTATATAAAAAGGTAGTGATTACACTATTCTGCACTAATTTGTACCATTACTTTTTTATCCAAATGAGCCACCAGGCACTCTGGCTAAAAAAATTTGTTAATTTACATTAAGCGGTTAGCTCCTAATCTTTACATAAGGAACGGAGAGGTCCGAGAGTGAATTTACTGCACTAACACAAGCGAGTCTAACGGAGATGATGAGGTTTCAAAATGGAAATGGAAACTTACAAAACCAGTTGATACGTTCAACTAGCTGTTGAGATCAACTCAGGTGATAAACACACAGGAACACATTACATTGCAAATTCTCAGGCAACACCATGTGACAGTGAATGTATTCAACAACTTGTTTAGATAATTTTTAAAAAGTTTGTTATTCTAGTATCACTCCAAATTAAGATTGTCACTAATATGATTGACAGTTGCGTCCGGTTTATTCAACTGGGCAAATAACCTTGGTTGTGTTTGGTTGTGTTATGCTTGGATTACTCGAGAATGATTAGATTTTGCAACCATGAATGAACCATAAACAACAACTAAAACATTTGGACAGAAAAATTTTGGCGATACCATTAAGTTCATTATACAGAATGCATACAACAGCTCCACAACCAAGACGATCTTGAATGCTCACTCTGATCACAGCAAATATATATATCACGAACAATTTCCTTGCAAGACACTTGCTCTGTGAACACAATGTCTCTAACAACTTCTAAACTACATGAGATCTTTTAAAAGGAGTAACACCTCCTTCAACAAAGTCAAAAATACAAAATTGTCTTTTCTAACTCACTTCACGGCAGTGACCATATCTAAAATGGATTTTGTCAAATTTTTAATAAAACGTCAATGAGAAATATACGTTAATGCCAATAGTTCACAACAAAGCAGTCTTAAATCAGTCATCAAGTGCCTCAATAGCAGGTGGACACTCTGCCAATGATTCCTCTAATATTACAACCAGGTAATGTAGCACATTAAAGGCTGCGATATTCTAGTCAGTACTAACATTAGTCGTTTGAGAAATCCTTTTTTGTTTTCTTTCTATGGAATTTCTTAGCTTTCTCTGCACTTTCATTGATTCGTTTTTGCATTATTTCAATCTGCTCGTCGGGGCTCCTCTTTCTGAAAATAAAGAAATTTGCAAAATGCTTTACAGAATGCCCAAACAGAATCATAGAATCATTACCTTTCAGTGCCTTTTAATTTTAATTTCTCTCTTGAAGCACTTTTCATATAAGTTTGCTCAGAAAAAACAATTTATGGATGAAGTTTAGATGCTGACCAACAATTTATGTAAATGAGTCAGCATAATGTGAGCTGTGTTCACCAGTAGCTTAATTGGTAGATTTTTCACACTGAAAGTGCAAGCTGTTGGTTCATGTCCTGGTTTGTAAAAATTCTTTAATTATAAGCCAATAGTAAATGACTTGTGTCAGTGATGTTCCTCTTAATATGTGTGTGTGTGTGCACACATGCGCGTGCGGGCATGTGTGATTTGAGGCTTTCTAACCAGGTATTCTTATCATTGAGTGATTTTACTAAGCCAAAAGAAGGTAAAGAATGATAAAAACAGATAAAAGTATTGATATACCACAGAACTGATACATTAATGTACAACAACTTACTTGACTTCATCTTGAATTCTCTGTAATACTGTGCTATTTTCAAATGACTTTTTGTCCAAATTTGAGAGTCTTTGCTCAGCAGTATAGCTGAAATGAAACAGCATTTCATTTATTACATACATTGCCATTTTAATCAGCAGTCATAAAGAATTAACACAAGAAGCTTATTAGGAATTCTGATAACTAAATATCAAAAAACTAACTCTCGAACAATATTTACAATTATCATGTAATATACGTCTTTTAATATACATGTAAAAATATTGAAATTATCACGAAACATATGCTCACAAAATGGCTTACCTTTAAAAATGTAAATCATATTTGAAAAAATGACTTAAGCTGGTGGACAGCTGGAAGGAATGGCATAACAAAACTTATGCAGTGTAATTCACCCAGAGTAAAGCCAATTCTAGCTGTTTAAATCTTTGTGTTTAGCTGTGTTCATGTAAACACTATTCATCAGATCAATTATGAACAACTTTAAAATGATTACATAGCTTCTATCCACAGGATTATACATCAAAGTACCTATAGCTAATCAAATCAGGCTACAAGCATATAGTAGGTGCAAGACGGGTTTCTGATATCCGGTGTTATTTATAACTGAGAGAGAGCCAAATCTACGCTGCGTTCATGCTTATGCGCCCTCTATCTACTCCCCTACTTCAGCAGCCTTTTTGGATCGTTTCTCGCAACATTTGGTACATACTGAACCAACTCCGTCAAATACATGTATTTTTTGAAATGAACTTCAAAATAAACGTTTATTAAAAAAAACTAACATTTATATGAATACTGATTACATGTAATACATGTGTACTTGCATAGCAACATCGTCCGTAAGTTGGCAATTAACCTTTTCTAATTATTCACATACTCTGAATCTCCATTTCATGAGGATTATTTTGATACCAAGCTCATCGCTCCATGTTATTTTTTGGCTAAGATAATCCACATAGAAATTGAGGTGCAGATTATGCACTGAAAGATATAATCTTGAGAAAATCGCTGTTAAAGTCAGCCATTGTTTTTTGTTGCATCTCTACAAAACACTTAGCAACCACACGAATGTGTAGTTGCTATGGACTTTCCAAAAGCACATTGAAGTTATGTTTAAATACAATAGATGGCTCTTCCGGACAAAGATCTGCGCTTCTCAACAGAAAAAGCCAAAGAAAAATGACTGCTTCCACGAGCCACTATCGGAGTTTGAAAATACAAGTTTTTTTTACAATTGCATTACTAACTTTTAACCAGAAAAGTGGGTACAAGGTTATAAAATTTGATTTTTAGTATTTTTTGGCCATTTTCTTGATAATTTGATGCTCAAATATAAAAGTCCAATATATTTAGCATTGTTTTTATAAAAAACAAAAAATAAACATTAAATTTTGACCAAATTTTTGATGCATTCTACTTTGAAGCAGCATAACGTAGTTTTAACTATGTCGACTTATGGACGGTTTTGGTTTGCAAGCACACATATGTACATACGTCCATTATGGGCATAATATGCACAGTGTTTGTGTCGGTTTATACATGTACATAGTTTTCATGTTGTTCACTTGCTGGCAAAACAGTCAGTGGCCTTTTTCTGAGTTAATTTGGATGCAAAGATGTTACCGGCAAACTATTTCGCTCCCTGGTAAACAACCATTGCAGATGGCGTTAATCAAGTTTAAGGATGAAAAAACTATTTTGTTATCGAATCCTTTATATGCGAGGAAATTTGCTTGATTTCTATTGCATGGGACCTAAACAGTCGTCCCTTATAAGCGAAAGTCCCTTATATCCAAGTATCTTATATGCGCACATTTTTGTAAGGAAAAACTTTGCAAAAAATTGAAACCGGCTTTGGTGGTCGATTGACCTTTATAAGTGAGTACCTTATATCCAAGATTAACTGTAAATATTCTGTTACTTTGTCGGGGTTAATTAGCCAAGTTGGAGATTATTAATTTTATTGTCGGTAACTGGTTTTCACTACACAGCACATAACGACATTCATCAAAAAGCAAAAAAGAGTATTAATAATATTTTGTTTAACATTCTGGATTGTTCATAACTGATATTAGTAACTGCAGCTACAAAAAAGTTTGCTCAAGCATCTAGTGGGACAAGTGTTTATACTGCATGGAAACAGAATGACATAATTTTTCATTCAAAATGAGTGTACCCAAATGCGAAATGAATGCGCAGAAGGTGCTTATCACAATTTTATTGCTGAAAATTTCTAACATTTTCTTCAATTAATAAAATAAGGTCAACCTCCCAAGAGCTTTGGGTTTCCCTTAACAACCAGGACTAATTCATAAAATTTTATCAATATAATTTGTAAAAAAATTACTTTGAAACATACCTTCGAAATCTTAGGTTACTATAATTTGCTATGCCGACGAAAATAATGATAAATAAAACTATGACGAAATTTGGAAGTCTAGAAATGCCAGGTACTCCATAATAGTTACGCTGACGTGTGAATGGATCATCTCTTTCTGGACGAAAATTCCAGTATGCATCATCTCTCCAATACTGTGGTCCATGTTCAAAGCTAAATAAACATACAGTAAAACCTCTTTACACCGCCTACTTTGGGACTGCAAAAAACTTGATTTTAAGTGAGTTTGGCATTATAGAGCAGTTCATTAATACATACATGTCTATGCAAATACAGACATTATATGGACGTTAAACAAGGTTGGCATTATAAAAGAGGGAGGTTATAACGAGGTATGTGACTCAACAAAATTATCTCTGTGCCAAAGCCATTTTAAAAGTGGTCAATATGCTAATCATAAAATTCTTATACATAATGCACCACGCCATTATGGTATAAACGAGGCTTTCTCAAATGACTTGAATACAGTATCTCAATGGCTAACCAAAAACAAATCACTTTTAAACCTGGTGTAAACTAATGTCATGGTCTTTGAAACTTAGTAAAACTTACCAATTTTTGATCAGCCTGACCTGAAACTATCTAGCATATAATAGAAAATATATTCAAGAAAATAATTAGGCACAGCTTCTAATTTGGTTATTGACAGCAGCCTCAAATTTGCACAAAACTCAAAACTTACTGCTTAAACATACAACTATACTCATTTGCAATTAATACATTTATAATAATTATTCAATTCTCTGACTCTGAATATCCATTGTCCAAGTGACACAGTATTGACTATTGAGAAAAATACAAATTCGGCATAATAAAGCAGCCAGAATGGTTTTGGAGTAGACATGAGAGCATATGATATATTGATATGCATAAGAAACTAAACTGGTTACCACTAGAAGATCGTAGAATGTTAGATTCTACAAATAAATAAGACCAAAGGTAAAAGTTTGCAACAAATTTAACATTATTCCTTGTTTACAAACCTAGTACAAAAATAAAGTCTTACTCATCTATGCCAGATGGACGATGAAATGGTCCAGAACCCCACGTAGATCCATATGGACTTCCAGTGTACTGCTGATATGTAGAATAATTGTCTGGCGTGTGGCCATGTCTTAGACCATAGTCATAGAGCCTCTTGGTTTTAGCATCACTTAGAATAGTGTAAGCTTCATTCAGCTGAACAAATTTATTATGCATGCTAGGATCATTGCGGTTCTTATCAGGATGGTACTGCAAGAAATGTTTATACCATGGTTCACAAATACATATGTAAAATACTGTTAATATCGTCATTACTTTTGTAAACGAGATAATCTACACTAATAGAAAGGGGATTTCAATCGTTTTGGCATAAAAACTGCTGTACAACAGCAAAAGAATATTACAAACCTTTTTGGATAACCGAAAGAAAGCAGTTTTGATTTCGGCCGGAGATGCATCTTTGTCCACACCAAGAACATCATAATGGCATTTGTATTTCACACTGCAAAACATTATTAAATTTACACTGCTAACCTCATGGTTTCTCACTGAACCAGTTCTATGCATAAAATGAAATGCATAAAAATTATTCAGTTATACAATCATTTGCTCTAAATATTAAATTACGGAACAAACAGTAAGCTCGAAATTTAAAAAAACTGAGGATAGGCCTGTTTTGACTTATCTAAAGAATGAACTTAATTTCATTACTACCAATAAATGCTTCTATGTACAGTAATGATTATAAAGCCAGTCAAAATGGTAAAAAAACAGGAAAAAAATCAATACCAAACTACAAAAATTAGGTGTTACAGCATCCAAACAGTGGCTCTCTGTTAGTATCTCAACATGCATTTTCTCCTTTCAAAACACGTTATTTTTAAGTGCACATATGAGTAATAAGTATTAAGAAAATGGATGAGAAAACATTATTACAGCGATGTCCGAAAGTTGCCAGATGCCATTGTTAGTTACTACAACAGTTACTATACAAATATAGTTTTTCTGATATAAATAATGCTAATTTTTACCATGTACATCATTAGCAAAACTGTCAAAACATAATAAGGAAAAATTGGAAACTGGGGTCTACGGATTCAGTAACCTTGAGTCCAATCATTCTAGGCCTGCAACACTAAAAGTACTACTCTACGAAGTTACAATAAGCAGTCTTCTTGACAAAAGTAAGAAGTAATTATTATGTAACAGCCAATCATCTTCTGCAGTATTTTAACTGGCTCACCTGTGGAAAACCAGACATCTCATCCATAATTTGTGAAAAGATAGGTTTCTACATAAATACTTATGGCAGTCAAAGAGCCATCCAGGGTGCATTCCTGTCAATGACTCTCTTGTTAGTTAACTATTTCATTTAGCACCTGTAATAAAGTTAATAACTTTCTTATTTCTATCAAAATATACTATATCTAGAATTAAAATACATTTAAGTTATAAGGCAGTGTCTGGTGTATAGGAAAAAAGGTGCCAAGATTATAAAAAACCTTCTTGTAACTTTTTTCCAACATCATAGTTTGCTCTGAAAGCCGTTACCAAAGCTGAAATGGCCATAAGGAACTAAGTTAGTTTACCTAATCCTAAATGCTAGACCTTCATTTTAGCAGCTCTAGCACTTCGAAAAAAGTATTCAGTCATAAACGACTGGCATTCCCTCAGTACGGAGCACTACAAGAACAGATCAATTCAAGAAGAGATCGGATATGCATGGGGAAGACAATTCCGCAAAGTTATACGATCTGTTCCAGACCGAGTGGACTCTAAACGTCCTTTAATTACCCAGTGCTTCTGCAACTACCATTTCAACTTTCCACTTAATCAGGTTAACCTGCTTAACTGACTTTTACATTTAACCACAGTTAAACCACCACTGATCTTTCTTCCTCACAGCAAGTGCCACTAGGAGGCACTTCCACCATTAGGAGGCATAAGGAGAGAGAAAACTATAGTATAAGTAAAAAACCTACACATCGGCTTCGGCTTGTCGATCTATGGTAATATTATTACGGTAAAAAAATATTGTTAGGGAATTTGCTCAAACTATTAATCCAACAGACTGGCTACATAAAACAGTACATTTAACGAAACAGTAAAGTTCATTTTAGCATACTTTCTTTAAATAATGCAGGGCCATAATCATAATGGAGTATCAGCAAGCTTGAAACACAATACCTTTTGATCCCAGACAAATATAACTAGAAGGCAATTTTGACTTTTTTAGTAATTAATAAGCCAATAATTTGAAAATTTTAATCGTCGAGAATATCAGTGATAAAATAACATTCAATAAACATTGAAGGGCGCGACCATACTATAAACTATTGCTGCCTTAATGAAATCTGAAAGTCAAACGCACCGTTTAAATTTCATTGATGTATTAAGTAGAGCCCTTGAAACGATAAAAAAGCGAGAGGGGGGTCGGCCGCTGACGTATATAGATATATTGCAAAAATATTTAGCAAACACAACTCTAGATTTGAGTGATGCATGATGCATCATGGGCACTATAGTGGCAAATAGGGGTGCCTACTGCCTGGCATCAACAGGTGGAGTGAGCCATACCATACCATACTGACACTCTTACAATACAAGAGTGGTAGAGGTTAATGGAGCAAGCTCATTGTAACCGCATATTTCGTATCTAAATATCTGTCCAGCTTGTTCTTGAACTTGCTCACTGAAGAATATTTAGCAATTTCAGCTGGGAGTTGATTCCACTCTCTAACCACTCTTTCCGTGAAAAAATATTTTCTATCATGTTTTAGAGCATATGAGCACATAGACGACGAATCGTGAATAGTAACTGTTGGAGTTGTTCACTTCTTAGTAATACAGATAGCAGATACACGCCTTTATGTTGTTAACTGTGCGAAGTGCACAATTATTGTTATTCTCTATAATTGTCTATACAGTTTCACAGGTTGCAGGGGGTGGGTTGGATGGTCTTACAGAAGGATACAAACCAGTATATCTGGTAGTTATGACGATTTTGAACAATTTTTGCTTCTTTTGTAGCCCTTTTGCTTACTGTTGCTTACTGCCAATCTTGTTGGTTAGTTAATTCTTTTTTATTTACTAACATTTAATGAAAAACGTTGGTACAGTTGACCTATAAAAGCCTGCTACAATGTGAGCAATTATAAGTATTGCAAAAATTGAAATGTGTTATCGTAGTTCCAGAGCTGTTTACAATTGCACTATTTTGTAGCAACCATAATTAGCTAATTCAATTGTAGAACAGGCTTCTCTCAATGAAGATGAATAATGATACAAAATTGTATTTGCCTGACACTGTTTGACTGGGCTATAAAATTCGCACTTTAGACTAAAGTATTTCACATGTTGTCTTGCATCATCAAAATTAATCATCTGTGCCATGCTATTACATTTGTTCTGGAGATTAATAGTTGAAGAAGAACAAGAACACTGTTCATGGTTACTCACTCCAAAAAAGCTTGTCTAAGATTTTTTGCTGCAGTGCATTAAATTTTATGATGTTACTAGGCTAGGGCTAGTTTGAGTTTTGAAAATGATGGTCACGATAGAATCAGCAGTACATGATGAAACAATAATTAGAGTCACAAAGTTAATTATGTAAACTGTAATAAAATGTTATTGCTCAGTGTTTATATAGTGTTGATTGGATTGCACTTCTTTATTGCTTTATGGACTGTCTATAATATTGTAATATGTCCTATTTCTTCTAGTTCTTTTGTCACAGTTCTTTCAGCAGCTCACTGTATAAAGCTCGCAATGTGGTTGAAGATGACTGACATTACTCGTCTCTACTTTTATTAATATGTCGCGATAAACTAAGTTCAGCTATGTAGTATGTAGTATTATTGCAATTGGGGTTACAGTTAGGGTTATGGTTAGGTCTAGGCTAGGTTGAGGGTATATTAAATTGTATGGGGGAATTGCAAACTCCTTCCAATTTTGGTGACAGATTAAATTTTTGCTTGGTACTAGGATACGTGAAAGCAAACAGATCAACACTGACTTAGGAAAAAGGTATGAGATATACTTAGGTAAACGTTGTCAGTTGTTTCTTAAGTGTAAGTGCCACCTTGTGTCAGTTGTCATGGTATTGTGAGGAAGCAAGGTCAGTGGTGGTATGGCAAAAGGATCAGATGTGTCAGTATATGACAAATTGAAATGGTGTTGCAGAAGAGTTGGCTTTTTGAAAAAACATTTAGAGTCCACTCAGGCTGGAACGGATCATGGAACTTCCTTGGATGGTTTTTTCCTAGTCTCAAGTCTCAAGTCTTTCATTTTGTTACTGCTATTATGTGTTACTCACACAGTAACCATACTTACATTGTCTTTCCCTATCGATGTAGAACCTTTCCCACACCGAAACGCATTTGTCAAGTTTGTGCCCACGTGTCTAATAAGTTAATATCATTTTTGAGTTTGTGGTAGTCATTCCTTGACTTCAGTATCCTGTAGATTCTTGTAACAACTGCAAACATTTTCACTGATGATTTTAAATTGTTTGGTAGATTGTTGATGAACATAAGGAATAATATAGGCCCTAATACACTTCCTTGTGGCACTCCGCTCTTGGTGGGTCTTCATGAAAATTTTGCAGAATTGATTCTAAATGCGAGCGGTCTTTAAGAAACTCTTTTGTCCAGTGGTGGTGGTTGCCAGAGATCCTATGTGTGGCAAGGTTTAACATGAGCTTTCTAAGTGGAACTTTATCGAAACCCTTGTGCAAATCATAAAATATTACGTCAACAGAAGACTCTTCGCCAGAGGTGCTTGCCAGTCATTTAAAGACTGAAGTAGACTTAAAATGCAGAAACTTCTTTTTTATGAATACATATTGAGAGACAGTAATAAGCTCGTTTGCAATGAGATAGTCGCAAATAGCATATGTAATTACTTTCCCGATCAAGAAATTTACATATAATTGATGTTAAGTTTATTGGTCTGTAGTAGGTTTTTAGTTCTTGCTCCCCTTTCTTGAAAATAGAGACACAATTGAATTCTTCCATGCTTGTGGCAATTTTCCCTCATTAAATGATTTTTTAAAAACACATACTAATGGTGCTGTTAAACTTGTTACTAATTGCTTTATTGTAAATGGGTGAATACCATATGATCCTATGGAGGAATCAGCTCTGAGATCAGCTATGGCTTTGGATATATTCTCTTCAGTGAGTGTTCGATGCAGCAGGTTTGTGTTTGGTGCAGCAGCTTGATCATCTTCTTCAATGAAAACACTAACGAAGTATTCGTTAAGTAGCTCAGCTTTGCATGCATCATCAGCAACTGCTTCTCCATTTTCCTTTAATGTAGGTACCTTGTCTCGTTTCTTTAAAGCAAAACTGGACCCAATCATGAAGGTCAAAACAATCTACTCTTTAAAATATTGAAAGGAAACATACTATTTTTTTCCAAAAATGGCTTACGTCAAAAGAATTTTACGTCACAAGCACAATTTCATGTTCGCTCCACTAGTTCTTCGCCGTTATGTGTATTTGACTGCTAATTAAACGGGCACTAGCGCCTGCATTTCGGAAATGTATTACACAAAAACAGGTGCTGTACCTCTAAGTTCAGATGTGTTAGTTTCTGACGAACTATACAAATTCGACAGCTCATGCGTGAGCACAGTGCTAAATTTGAAATTAGAATTTTTATCTTAAAACATGCTAGTTTTAGTATAACGCACTGAATGTCTTATAGTAGCACTGAACTTCAATTTTCACTTTTGCAAACATGTGCAACATGCTCGTGGAATATTTTTGCTGTTGAAAATTATGTTAGTTTGTGATGTCTTCAATAGTTGGGCCCGCCCTGCTGTTAATTAAGTTTTTAATCTATTATTTAATTATCAGAAACGTTTATGTAGTATTAATCATGTTAAAATGTATCCTTTTTATCGGACTTGAAAATGGGGATAATAATATGAAAAATCATCATGTCTCCCTTTAAATTGTAATTGATATATACCCAGAAGTGCTTAGGATGCGATTTTTGGACATTACTAGTCGTTTTTCGTAATTTTTCTTTGCTTTCCTTATAGTTTTTGTTGGAGTATTTCTTTGTTTAACATACAAGTTGAAGCTAGTAAGATGTTGCCCAGTACAGTATTATCTCTGTTTAGACCATTTAGATTTTACAGCTTGATGAGCTTCTTTCGTCATCCAGGCTGGTTTGAGTTTACCAGTTTTGCTCGACATGATGGACAACACTGACAACCACATAGTTATTAATAATTCAAAAATTCTGCAGTTGAAAAATTAAGAAAAAAACATATTTTTAAAACTGCGACTGTAATTTTTCTTCAGGTGAAAGCAAATTGGTGCACAACTGCACATTAGGCTAGACATGCACTAACACCAGATATGATGATAGTAAAGTAGTGCTGATTCTTGGTTTGGCATTTGTAGCAGGTCGATAATGTGACTGCCAAAGCACTGCTTCTGAAAGAGTCTATCTGCCTGTTCTTATTGAGGAAGTGTGTGCATACATCCAAATGTAGTTGACACAACTGTTTGTTCAAAACGTGTTTTTTATTGGAGCGTAATTCTGGCCTAATATTTCACAATTTTCCACTGTACAGTGCAGTTCTTACAGTTCTTGAGTATTGCTGTTGAATGGGCAAAATTTAATTATAGTGCTACTGCATTTTTGCTTGTCGCGGTCTTAAAAAACTGATTCGAACAAAACGCTTGAACAAGGGTATCGGCATGGGTAAGTAGCTGTGTTTTGCAATATTGGTATCAAGGAAGGAAAATACATTTAATGTTTTTGCATTTTTAGATTTGAACCGAGCGAATTCACGAGAGGCTTTACTGCATTGGTTAACTGTTTGCTGTGGATTAGAAGTCCGTGCTATGAAAGTAAAGTTTCGTACTTAGTGGATCTGCGGTTCACAGGCTTCACTTCACCTTTTCCAAGGTGAGCACAACCTATTGAGGTGTAAGAGCAGATTATTTTCTTCTGACGTCATTATTATGGCCATTCCTGTTTTTGCATACGAGTGTCACCCTTCCCCTTCATTACATTTCGTTATAACAACTCTGTGTTTTCTCTTTATTCCATAATTTCTCTAAATGCCCTTACTAGTCGTTCAACTGTTTCTATTTCTGTTGTTTTTATAGTCTCTATCCTTACATTATACTTCTCACAACTTAATGCATGTTCTGTTGTATCTTCCTGAATCCTGCACTTAGGGCACAGTAAATTTTCCCATTTAAAGTACGTCCTTAAAAACTTCCCTCTTAAAGTTATATTACTTTGCATTACAAGTACCTGTTTGAATTGTAATTGTAATTTATTATCACTTCAACATGTATTTACATTGCAATTTGGATTATTATCTTTTATAACTATTATGCACTATAACTAGAAAATGAAATATAGTTACAATAATTGTAACAGAACTGCATTAATATATTATAGCTTGGTATAGTTAGGGAAAAAATTCCAAATATAATTACAAAAATTTAACAGAAGTATATTAACATAGTTACTAAACTACATAATAGTTTATCAACAAGAAATAGATGCTGCGTGGTGGTCAAGAAGCAAAGCTTGTAAGACCAGCATGAAAAGTGAAGAAAAAACTACTTAATTTACAAGAGAGAGTATTATAGAAAAACAGGGAATAGTTAAGATAAAATAATAGAGAAAAAGAGAGAAGAAATGAAATAGAAAAGAGTTCAGCAGAGACGTAATGTGTAATCATTTAATGCAAAAGTATGAAAATATAAACTGTAAACTGTAGTTTAAACGATCCTGTGTCAGACTTGCGTAACTTTGAGGCAGTGACTAGTGATACAGATCTACATCTAGAAAGCAGTAAAGCTTTAAAAAATACAGATCCGTATCCTGAAAGGCATTTACTAAAGGTACAGATTGATACGTGTACCGAAATCCGCAAGAAAATACGGTTCCGTCTCTGGAAAGGGAGTGAATAAAAAAAACACAGTACACCTAGTGTTATTTTGGCATTGACAGATTCGGTGTCAGTATTGAACAGTGCAACTGTAACATTGTTGTGTTTTGTTTCTCTTGGAAGGCTCATAGAGAACCAGAAAACACTTCGTCAAATTAAACTAGTTTATTAAGCGAGAATTCTACAACACAAAATTATGAAGGAACGCGAAATGATTACACTAAAATGTTTGAGTGTATCTGAAAATACAAGTATACAAGAGAATGTGTAAGTGGCGTCCGTGTGAATCTGCGTGTGTGTGTCAGCGGCCTGCTTCGCCTTATATAGCGTGCCCGAGAAGCTTCTAGAAGTTCCTTTCCATAACATTCTACAATGTTCTATTTAATTCTAATAGATGCCAGCGATCTCCACAACAAACATACCGCTTGGAGTCTACATTACAATTTTTTAAAGTGCTATAATTAAGTGTTGGGTAAGTATACATACAAGTGACGAGGATATTTTTGTACATAAAAGCCACCATTTGCTGATTTATAAAACCCGAATTGTAGTAACATCTGGTATGAAAATATTTGAAATTTGTTTAGTTATATCTAATAAAACATAGTAAAATTGTAGTAACATCTGGTATGAAAATATTTGAAATTTGTTTAGTTATATCTAATAAAACATAGTAAAGCAATTTTTAAAACCAGTGTAGCTTTGTATTTAATGTTTCTGGCAATGTTGTTTCAAAGTGTGAAAGTTGCATTTGATTTAATTTTTTTTTACTTGACTCAGTGACTGTATTCGTCAACTAAACTAGAAGTAATTCATAATAATCACCACAGACAGGTGGCTGGCAACCCATTGAATAAGTAATATGTAATAGTAGTTATAAAACAGTTTAAAACTTTCTCAATTTATTTCAGATTGTTTACTAAGACACTGAATAAACTAATGTTACAAATTCAATGATGAAACCAAGGCCATGCTGGGCTTTGAAAGATGATAAAGGTGGAGTGCACAAAATTACTTACACTTTAGTCTTTATAGGACGAACCGAATGTGACATTTTATTGCAGGTAAGTTATTCTTATTTGCATTTGCACTGCTTGTTTTCAATATCAAATCAGGTTTGTAATTTTGGCAGCAAGTTATGAGTTTCCCTAAACAAATTGGTTGAAGTTTTCACACTGGTACAACATTCACAAAACTGAGTATTTTAGTAATACTTTACAGTTCATTTGGTGCTTGAGAACGGATTATTTGCTTTTACATTATTTCTTATGGGAATAAATGATTCGGTACTCAACCAAATGGGTTTTCAAACACTTTTTAGGAACGAATTATGGTCGAAAACCGAGGTATGACTATGCCCAAGTCAATTATTAGTAATTCAAATCATGTCTTCTTTTATTATATCAACAAACAAACAATTATTATTTGTCAGTATGTACTCATTTTGTATTAAAACTGGAAGGTCCGTGTATTTATAAGTTGAGTTTTTATGGTTATTTTTCGGTTTATTTGTGTCTCAATGAATTATATTAGGAAATTAACTTAATGAGAAATAAGAATGACGCTGTCACGCTAAAAAACAATAAGCCTAAGAAATACTCACGTAAAGCAATATCAGTATCATATAGTAAATAAACTAAACTGCACATGACACAATATATTAGAAAACAATTTATAAAAAAGTACTGAAATAATAAGTTTTTTGAAGAGTGAAGAAGTTACCCAAAATTTTAAAATACGAGGTTGTTAAGTGAGTTAAGATGTACACTAGTATTACCACAGAAAGTTCTTATTGTATTTATTAATGTGTTAGGTCCCTTGAGAAAAGCTGTGGGGTGTAACGTCAGCATGTGCTATTAGCTATAAAGATTGTGAATCCACCTTTAATAACATGTTACTTAAGTTGAGTATGTTGATCTTGTAGTTCTGTGTTGGTTCTGCATTAGAAAACAACTTAGAATTTTTCTACGTTTCTGTTTTTCCTAAATACTCAAGCATTTCAACATTCAGATTTGTTAGTTTGATTTATTGTGGTAGTTAAATCTTTAAGTGTTAAATCTTTGTTGCTCATTGTACTGAATGAATGATCTATTTTTAGTCTCGCAGTGTTGATAACCACCATGCTGTGTTATCACTAGATAGTAGTACTGATAAACTTCAAGTAAAGGACCTTGATAGTTTGAATGGGGTAAGTTACTTTAGAAACTGTTAAGTTCACTTTTTATTAACATTATGACCTGTTAATTAGCAGGAGGAGGACATATTTACCATTTTTGAATTGATTCTCACCAGATCCAGATTAGTTCTTAGATTAATACTGGTGGTCTGGTACTTGATTCTAGCTTATTTTAGCTTTTTTTAGACTCAGTTTTTTGGCTTTAGTTTATGTTATCAGTATGTACTTGTGTAATTTGTGTTTGACTCATATGCATGCCTTATTTGGATCACTGGCTCACACCAAATCGTTATATTAGCAACCATTAGACCCAAAGCTTGTAAACTTTTCAAAATTCTTAAACGAAGGCAGGTTATATCAGTACCAAAAATTTTATGAGTACTAAAGCTTATAGTGGAAATTTTGAATGATTATCTGCTTGTTGGAAAAAATAATTTTGCTTGCTGTCTCTAAAGTTAAATGCATTGATATGGGATCTTCGAGTGTATGTGCCTGACTTTTAGTCCAAATTATTTTTTGGTAACAAAAAAAGTCAGTTTTAGATTGAAAACTTTTGACTAATAAAGTGGGACAAATGCCACAGCTAATGCACTAGCCAGTATCAGGAAGGTTGTGCTCACTTGCTCACTCAGCTCTGTAACACAAGAAGAGTGTTTAAATTTGAGTTGTTTTTAAATGGATTCTGTTTTCACAAGTTATGCTAAATATTTATGGTTGTGTGAGGATGTTACATAAGTTCTCAGTCATATCCTGCATGCTTTAACCAAGTACTGTATAGCACTAGCTTGTGTTTCTATGCTGTCGGGATGTCACAAATCTGAAATGACTGAATCCTAATCTAAATCGAATTTCATTTTATAAGATTTTTCTAATTTGGTTGCAATCCGAATTTCAGTTTAAAATAATTTTCGAATTTGGGACAAATCCGAATTTTGATTTAAAATGACTTTCTAAAATAAATCGAATTTGGATCTCATTTTTTAAAAAAGTTTTTGAACCTAAAAATAGTTCGAATCTATGCAGTTTTAATCAAATTGTAACAGATTGATAAGGCAGCGGTGATTTTCACGAAAAAAGGTACATGTAACTTGTCTAAGCAGTGAGCAGTACAGTTTACAGTAGTTCTGCAATAATAAAAAGTGTGATTTAGTTGTGCTAAAATAATACAAGAAATCTTAGCAGAAATCTTAATACATGAAACTAGCAGTTAAAATTGTAACATGCTTTCGCGTAGGATTTTGCGAGCTGGACACATGCTGAAACTGAATATGGCAGCATTTGTTTATTTCAAGTAGAACAAAATTATCAAAAATGGTAGCGATTTGAATAGTTTTGCCAAAAAATTTAAAGGTAAAAGAGTGTACAATTACTTCTGCAGCAAAGTGCTAACGAGTCGCTCTGTGGCCGAAGCTAAACTGAATTTTTTTTCAACAACTGTGCCCAAATTGGGTTAAATCCAGAGTGACATATGTAGAATTTCATTAAACTGAATTGAATTAAAGCTCCGATTCAAATTCTTTGGAATCTCCAGTTCTGGCGGAACATCGTAACATCTCTCTGTTGTATGTGAATGTAATTGATATGTTATACTGTTGACAGTATATTTAATTTGTATATTTGTAACGAGATTTTGTCAAACAAAGATTATTATACTGAGTTTCTCTTGCCTTAAGGATAGGCCTACTGATGTAATGACTTAATTGATTATATCAATTCAGTTGCGGAAAAGGTCCTCAAAAACTACTTTTTTAGATAAAAATGTACATACGTGTAGATAGATAGTACGTGTCAGATATTTTAAAATAGCTGAGAAAGTCTCTGTACATGATGTAATGACTAATAAACAAATTGAAAATTTACTAAAAATTTTATTTTTTGTGTTTCTAGACCTTTGTGAATGATTCCAAAATAGAAGCACAGTCTTTTGTGCCCCTGACTGAAAATGATATCCTGCGGTTCGGATATGATATCCTTTACTAGATTATCAGTGTATTTGTTAGATTATCGACTAAAATCAACTAACTCTCTATAATATTAATTTCGGTGGTATGGGGCATTTTATATATTGATACATTTAAGGACGCCTCCACCAAGAGGAGTGGCAACGAGTTGATTAGAGGTTTCATTTTCGGCAATTCTTGCTTGGAAAACTGCTTACGCAAAGCCATTGTTATGACATCATTCCATTGTACTCTACCTATAATTTTGTTTAGTAAAAGCTGCTACTGGCTTTTTGTTATAAATGAGGATTGTGCAGGATGTTCGCATATTATTGATTATAAGCGTATCCATATGCAAAATATTTTGCGGGACCTTTGCCAGTTTATTATTGATGTATGATGATAATGGCAAAAACATTTGGGTGAGACATTTTTTGTGCAAAAGGAAGTAATTAGCAAAGAGTGGATGCAGTGTTCAGTATTTATTGTGGCAGTGGGCAGTTCTCTAAATGAGAAAAACAGTAAAATCTCTAGAAGTTGATATTGTCAAGTAACACAGCAATATAATGTAGTAAATAACAGTTTTTCACAGAAAATTTTTGTGAGCAATAGTTGCTCTAAATCTACTTGCAATTTGCCTCTAGGATTGCAGGGTAAATTTAGCGCTTATCAAATTTTTAAATTGCCTTTAAAAAGCTGAGTGACACTTTTGGTGAATTTGCTGATGAATTTGGTAATCTGTTAACAAGATGTTCTAAGGTGTGTTAAAATGCGAGAATGTTAGATATTCTCTGTATGAACAATTTTTTCTTGACTTGTCTCACATGCAACAACATACCGTGTTGTCTTGATGGAACCAGTACCTCCTTCATCAGATATTAGAAGCTCTTCTCCCAACTATCAAACTCACTCACATGTGTCAAGTGAAGCAGGTGTAACTCTACCTGATTACAGACCAACAGGGGTATCCAGAAGCGATCAGTTCATTCCGTCATCTCATGGCGACCAGTATCCCCCTGTTGTGTCACGTGGAGAACAGTTTCCTTCACCTGTAAAACCTCTCCCTAAAGGTAATATTATTTTATAATGTTTTTCTTTTATGTGTTGAAATCATTGTCATCAATATAAACAGTTTTTGCATTTAAATAATGGTGATGTTTATATTGTCCACAAGTTTCACATATAAGTCATATAATTTTTTGCTTGATGTTGGACTAAATTGACGCTTTATTAATTATATATAAAAACTGCATACAGATGTCTATGTACAATGCTTGTTTGAAATGAGTACTTTTCTGATGTAGGCATAGAAGAAAGTGGAGTAGATACTGCTAAGTCTCACCCATGGTCATCTTATTCTAACTTTCAGGTAATAATTTCTGTGATTTGTTTCCGAGATGATGTGACCCATACGGTCATCCAATTTCACTTGTTCCACTCAGTATGAAATTATACTATATCGCAATTATATCGACAAGTTGTATTATATTCTTCTGATTGCTGAGTTGATAGCTAACTTGAATGATTGGTCATTATTTTCATTAGGTAATAATAAGAGTGTATTTAGGATGCAGTTTCAAGTTAAATTTAATTTGCTACCTTATTTTGCACATGTTTTACAGGGCTACCACGATCCATCTCATCCGTATGGTTTAGAAGAGGAATACCATCATCACTATCATCGTCATGTGAGACCTTCCCCACCTCGAGTTTTACCACCACCTCGAAGTTATTATCCTCAAGGACCGCCACCTTACGGTCCTCCATGTGCTTGCTGTCACCCTGGTATGTATAATTTGTTGCAGAGATTCATTATGATTCTGTGTTTCGAAAAAATCCGGAATTTGCTACGTAAATATTTCCTTTTAGGAAATTTTTCACTATTGCTTCATTGTCAAGTTAAAGTTTTGTGTAGTTTAACACCATTACTTGTGACCTAGATGACTAAAAACTTTTGTGTAGCTCATTTTTTAAGATAACTATTCATGTGTAAAAAGTAATAAACGTGTGTTTTTGCAGTATTTATAATTTTTAGGATATGGTTATTATCAGGATAGTTCGCCTTCACAGCGTGAAGAAATTTATGAAGGCAGAAAAGACAGCAAGCCTCCTATACCTTATCACCCATATCATCATCACCCATCTGCCCATCCTCACGGTTGGGATCACTATATGCACGTGGATCCACATCAGCGCACATACTGTAACATTCATCATCCTGGCTGTAGCGATGGGAGAGGTGACGGATATGATGTTGACCGGGAACGTGGTTACTATAGTGATTCTGGTCGATTCAGCAATAGTCCTATCATGATGGCTCCGGAATCTGGACTCCTTCGCTCAAAAAAATCTCATTCCAAAAGTGGAGTTGATGCTGCAAGTGATAGCAGTGACATTTCTAGGCATGAAAGTGAAGGAAAGGCAAGCAGCGTGAAGCTTGATATTGATGCTGTGCCAACTAGGGAAAGAAAAAGTGACGATTTCAAAGCTGATGTAGTAAAACCAACCGACGATGTTGCTAAAGAAGATACATTGTCTCCAAATGGTGAGTCTTCTTACAATTTTAAACTGTTTTTTGCACACCAAAAACATTATGCAGTTTTGGTAGGTAGAATTTTACCTGTTTTTAATCCTTGTTACGTGGCCTGATAAACTGCAGAAAGTACCTGGAGCAAAAATTTTAGGGCTTAGAGACTGGCTTTGTTGTTTAATTTTAAGTTTTGTGCTTCGCAAAGTCTGCTTCACAGTTTTGGAGTTATAATTACATACACTCATAGTTGTTATATAACTTTATGCAGAACCCAGTTCAGTTTGCTTAATTATAAGAATATTTGATTATTGTTACTTTCTTAACAAAATTAATTAAAATGGTAAACCATTCCAAGCAATGTGAAATAAAATATGCACTCAGTAAAATAGAATAATATTATAATTGGGATTCAATGCTTTTTTGAACCTGTAGTATCTGTACTGTGGTAGAAAGCTAAATTATTTTGTTTACAATTATTATTTCTCTGCAAGTTTAAAGAAACTGTGAAAACCCTCCTTTTTGATAATTTGCTTATTTATGATTTTGTATTAACTTTTTTTGCTTGTACTGGTGAAGTGGTTTGAATTTTTGTAAAAAGTGTTTAATAACTTTTTACAAGTTTCTAAAGTACATTGTAAGCCTAGCCTACTACAATGAATCATTTTTAATTAAGCAGGTTTTGTCACAGGTTCTTAACCTTGCTATACAGCCAAGTACATTAGCAAGATTGCGCAATGTGGTTCTTAGGCTTCATCCACAGTCCACATCCCTGACAGTCCTCATCTGAGCTGCTTAGCAATATGATATCAAGCTTTGGCATTTTTTACATTCCTTGTGATTCGGAGGCAGCTTTTTGTTTGCTGAGCTAAACTTGTGATTATGTCTGATTGTAGGGCTGTGACTCAATAGTTTACATTTTGACCATGACCTTGTAAATATGTATAGCTTTTGTGCATTGTTTGTGTTATTTTGGAATTGTTGTGTAGCTGTGTATGCAGAGTGGAAAAAACAGTCTGTCATGATCTGTAAATAAACAAGCAGTTAAAACATGATGTTAGGCTAATGTTCTTACAGCTAGCCAGATGGCAGTGTTCATTGTGTGAAATGTATATAGTGCAGCTGACTTACAGAAGCCAAAGAAGCGCTCATTTAGTACTGTCCTGTTTGTAACTGTCTGTGTTAGATTATAGTGGTCAGAATGCATACTATATGCATGCTCTTTAACTTAATGTAAGTTTTATTTTAAATTGTATATTTTAATTTATGAGCATAAAATGAAATTTTAAATTTGTGAGAACATGTATATTAATTAAACGAAATGTGGTGAATGTGCTAAAACCACATTGGTAATGAACTCAGTTGAAGTTCATCTTTTTTTAAAGATGGTTTTCATTTTTTAATGCTGTTATTGTAGTTATTTGATTCTTAAGACACCTGCCCAATAAAAAATGGCGATATTTAGCAGTATTAATTTCGTTTTTTTCTTCTGGTTTTTAAAATTGATTTATCTGTCATGTCTGCCTAGCTTGTTTGCAGAAAGTCTTTATGGAGAAGAACTTTGAGTAGTTTGAATGTAGTCAATCTATATAACATTTGTGCAGTATCTTACGTGTATGAAGCTAGTGCAGTGCTCTTTTTTACACATGTTTCTCAGATGTTGTTAATCTGCACCACGTCCAGAATTTACTGGTCCAGATGGGTTGTTTCGTTTACATTGCTCAGCCCCTATGTGATATAATGCAGGCACAAACCCCAGTAAATCTGCATCTAGGCTTTACTTTGAACCCGTGTGATGATTGAGTGCTGTTTTTGTTCCAATGCTTTAGGTCTGTGTAATAAAAAAATGTAGGTTTATAGCCTTACTTCATGTATTAATATGGCCTTATGAGTTGTAAATTGGATAAAGAGTGTTGTTATGAAGGACTGTGGTGATTCACGCAATAGCTATAAGTGCTCCATAACAGTGTATGTATGTTTCAAATGTAATAATATTAATAGTCTGCAACACTGATCAAAATTCCACAACTTTGTATTATGACATCTGCCGTGCTTTTATAGATCCTACGATGCCAAGGAGACCACAGTCAGATGCTAATAAACCACGTGGCACCCCTCTCTATGGACAGCCAGCATGGTGGGGTGATCCGGAATTGGTGGGTCTGCAGACACCTCCTTCTGTTGGGCAGTCACCTACTTCTGTGTCACCAAAAGTGGTGACTTCTGTCTTTACAGCTTCAACACCTAGTATGTTATTCTGTCATAGTTTTTTGTACTGGTTTTCAGCTTCTGTTAACATTGCAAAGAGTTTTTGCATGGGTAATTGATTATCTATTACTTCTTGTTGTCTTTTAACTCTTAATGCTACAGTAGTGTCCATATAATTCGGAAAAAAGTGTTACACCAGATATCTCAGATTCATTTTACTTTATTTATTTAAGTTGTCCACTTATCTTGAAATTGAACAATATACTTTCAACGAGGGTTTCAAAGCCACACATGCGAAAGAGAGAAATTGCTAGCCTGCTTATCAAACAATACTTCTAAGGGAATCGCATGTTGTCAACTTACCAGCATGCATTTTCGATAGCATTTCGCATCTATTTACATGTGGATTTTTGCCACTAAGACAAATTTAGAATAATTTTTTTCTAAAGTATACAAGCATTTTTATGATAAATATTAAGCCTATTAAAATAATATCAAAAATAATAACGACACAATTAAGGCTGTTTTTGTTGCAGCCTCTCCCTCCAAAATTCGATTACAGTTTTAATCAAATTTATCATTTCGGTTGCATAATTATAAGAATGGTTAAATGACAGCTAGTGAATAGTCGAAAACCACCAGTCGAAAAATATGGAAACCATGATTTTTTATTTATATTGCTGATGTAGCTACCCTGGTAAATTAAATAAATAAATGTAAATCTTACCTAGAAAATAAATTGCTTCATTGCTATACCTGTTTAGATAAGTATTAAATTTGATTGCAAATTTTTTGTGATATTTGAAGCCAATATTTTGTGATAAAGTATTGCGTTGTTTACTTGTAACTAATGCTTTCTCGTTCAAACATATCAAAAGTTTTCATGCTTTTTATAACGCGATTCTTTCTCTGGAGTTTTTGTTGTAGAGTTTTAATTTCTTGTCTAACCTCTTACACTTACGTCAAGAGGTTTACAAGCATGAGCGTTAATTAACATGTGGTTAAGTAATCTTTATGATCCGTGGGGCACTTTTAAAAGATGAAGTGGCTACATACATTGTAATACATTACAGATTGCTTCCGATCAGTTAAGTAATTTTCAAACCATTTTAATGACATGTCTCGAATAGCATAATGAGATAATTTAGACAACAAAATTTGTTAATTTAAAGTATCAAGCGTTTTAGTGGGATCAATAAATAGTCCTACGAAAAATTCTTTTTTGTCGACTGCTTCGGTAATTAAATTTTTCACAATCTAAAAGGGTAATAGGTAGAATGATTTTCTCTGAAACCCACCTCCTTTTTATAGAGTATTTCGCTTTTTTGTTCATAAAATTCAAAAACCTGCTGTACATGAAGTTTTCTAATATGTTAGAGAAACAATGTGAGGATTTATGTAGGTCTATAATTTTGAATGAGTTTTTTGTCTTAGAGGATGCCATGCTGTTAACACTATTCTTTCCTTCTTCAAAATGTCCTTGTGGCCTAATCTCACCTGTCTGATTGGCAGGATTCTTGTGTCTTGCTTACGATGTCGCAAAATGAATGCATCTTATGCTTGCGTCTATCTCATGAGTCATAGAATTGCATCTTATATACAATTTACTCGTTGAGTTTTGGATGTATGTATCTGACTTCTGTGACAAAACCATACCATGTAAATAGGACTTAATGATAGTTAAATAGCTATGCATTAATAATTAGTCAGTATTGTTTTACACAAATGAAATACAGTAAGTTGTTACCTATGAAAAGATATTTTTTATTGTTTTGTGCCCGACTTAAATATTTATAAGGAACACAGGAGGTTGGCATCTTCCAATTTCCACAGAAATTCACTATATTGGTGCACGCAATGAAAAAGAGACTTTACATCCATGATCCATCAGACAGCTGCAGCATGGCTAACAACAAGGCATCTATTGTTTACTGCACATTTAAGTGAGGCTTACACTATCGCACAGCGCCTGCGTGGCATATAAATGTGTGACTTTCAATTACATTAATAGTTTTTAGAACTTTTTGTTCCAGTATTACTTGTAGTCAATGTAAACATCATAGAAGGCAAGTGCTGTGCAAGTTGTCAAAATTTTAAAGCTGGGATTTTTTTAATCATAATCATTTTTAATACAGTGTAAAATTGTTCATCACTGATTTAGACTGTGTTAAAGAAGTACAGTAGCCTTAAAAAGCTCTTGCTATAGATATAATATAACGATATATGATATAAAAAGTACAACAGGAAGTCTAGTATCGCAGCACAGTGATATTTTTTATTTCTGTTTCTACACATGATCACACACAGCACTTATATTTCTACTGTAGTAATTACTATTCTCTGTTAATTTTTAATGATTCCTAATTACATTTTTATTGTGATTAGCTGGGTCACCACCTGTGGCTAAATTTGAGCGGCCCAACTCACTTCCGGTCACTCAGACAAATGGGCATGCTGTTAGTTCAGATACCGTGACTCAACAGACTTCTCCAAATCGACTTGTCACTGAGCAAAATCTGACCCCATCTAATAAAGGTAAGTGTTGTGTTTCACTTATATTATTTTGGTGCTAGTTTAAGATGGCATTTTTCAGCAATTGGATTAACTCGTTCATTTGGGAGTTGCTTCTGAACAGCGTTTGGTATATCAATACACAAACACAATACAGGAATGACTTCTGTTCAATATACGAGTGCAATAAACTATATTTTAGGTAATTGCAAGAATATAGAAATGAAACTAAGGAAAATTTGAAAATTTAACAGTACACGAAAACCAACGGTGACAAAAACTTTTTACCATGGGTTAAATAGTTAATAAAGAAAACAGCTGACTCTTTAATAAATGTTAATGCAATAACTATGAATGAAAAATCGTCAAAGTATTTACTCATATCGATGTTTTACGGTTTTCTTTACTAGACATTTGTTTGGTCAGTTACTCACTAAAGGATTGTTAGCCTAAATTTACAGTAATTATATTTATTAGCACTAATTTTTTTGTAATGTAAATACTAGCAATAGGTTGTTGTTGCTCATAGAGCACTCAAGCTACTTAAACTATCATAGTCTCAGTGGTCTACTTTTGCTGATATGATTAATGTGATGTGAATTTTGGCACACATGAATTAAGAGAAAGATTTTAATGTCCTTTACCAAAGTAGATAAGGTGGGAGTTATTCAAACTGGATGATAGCATTATATAGATGCTGCAAAAGTAGGTGTAGATTAAAGGTAGATTAGAAAAAAGTCGATGTTCCAAACTTGTGAACAAGTTTCAGGAATTCATTCCTTTTTTGTGAACTTAGGAACTTAACTGTTGTTAGAAAAGTAACTTTTGCTTGAACGTGTTCACTGAAAAGGCAAACTTGAACTTAATTTCTAAGTTTATCTTAACACACTAGAAATTAGAAAAAATTGTGCTGCAATTTGTCCCTACGTATAGCGTCATACCCAAAAACTTGACAACCGGCCAGTGGACACCCGGACAGAACGTGCACATGTAATGTTGTGCATAGTAATTATGCAGTAACTGAACTACTATATACTATTCTTGTTCATTCTATGAATAGGCTTGTTGTTATAAAGATAAGATATATTGATTTTTGCAGCAGCACAACTAGACTTCCTTGGTGTGTATATAAACTACTAATTAATTAAGTTTTTTTAAGTTAAGTTAAGAGTTTATTCATTTTTTCCACATTGCATCTTACAATTGTTAAAATACACATAATTATCCATTTAGGTTAATATAAATATAAATATAAATAAATGCAGTCTTATCCAGAAGTTACGAAGTGCAGCATATACATGTGCAAATTACATTACAGAATAATTTTGATGCATACAGTTTGAGCCTAAAAGCATAGCTTGACAGGCCAAACTGTACGTGGAGATCTTAAAAAAAATGATTAATAATTGAAATAATGAATAATGATAATATATATAAAAGTGGGGGTGGGGAGTAGTGAATGAAAGATGAAATGGAGCGAGAAATACTATCAGTGAGTGTGTGACAATGACTTAAATAATGTTTGAAGATAGCAGCTGTATTACCAATGGGAATACATAAAAGTGATGAAGATGCTAATAAAATTCTTATTTTAGAAGACAATATTGTCAAACTTCGAGGCCCTTTGCTGCAACCCCCCAATTTGTAAGATTTTCCACTCCTGGTGAATTCCAGATGTTAGTAAAATAATTACATGCGTAGACCTAATTAATGACACCATTTAGGTTGTTATACCAATTTGTACTTAAACTTTGCCAAAACCCGATTGTGAACATGAACTTGAGTAAAGTTTATTCTGGCTAGAAGGAATTTAAACTTGAACTATGTTCATTTTACAGCTAAAAAAACTTGAAACTTGAACAGATTTGATTTTTAGTGGCACTTACATTTCACTGATATTTGTAATCGTCAAACTTTTATTTTATTTCTATTTCTCGCAAATTATTTTATGCTAATTGATTCTTTTCATTTAGATCCTACAGGCAATACTCCTCCGCAGAAAGACCCTGGTCTTGGCCGACACACATCAGATAATGAGGAAGACTCGCAGTCTCAGTCTGAGATCAATCTCACTAATGAGGGAGGCATCACTGTATTGCAACGGGGCGGCTTGCGTCGTAGTGCAGCATTCACCATTGAGTTTGATGATGCCCCTGACAAGAAATCCACTACAGAGAGTTGTAGAAAGTTTGACAAGATTGTAGAACGGCGAGGTCCACCGTCAAGTAAAAGCATGGACTCATTAAAAAACCTGTCACAGAACAGATGTGCAAGTCCCGAAGTGCGTAATTTATTTTACATTTAGAAAGTGATAATTCTGTTTTGTGTCTAGCATTTTATGTAAAGAGTTATTGGTTACACATTCTGCAATGGTTAAAGCACCTATAGAGAAATTTACTAAATTATTAAGTTTCAATAGTTGGGGTGCTCCATTTTTCTTGTGAACTTTTTTTAACAATAACAAGCTTGTGCCAGTACTTACTGTACATGAATCTTTTGAATAACTTGTCTGACCAATATGTCACTGCACGATCAGTGAAGATCAGAAGTAATCAGATGCTAGGTTTTGTAACTTTATAGTACATTGCATGCAAATATCACAAATGGTATTCTTTGCAGTATATATTTCTAAATTGACATTTTTAATGCGCATTCAGAATAGCTTTCTTAAATTAACCTTTTAATTCATAGTTAATGCTATTTAAGCTTTTTCATTTGTGTCTTGTTTTTGGTGTAGGCACCTTTTGTGCGAGGGCAGAAAATTCGAGTTTCTATGCGTCCTAAAGGAAGTCCCAAGCATATAGCTAAAGATCCTGGATACCTGTCTGATACTCATCTTTCTGCATCTGATCCAGAAGAAGATTATAGTACTCAGAGTGATATCCCACAGCCTGGGAAAAAAGGCAGTCTCAGTAAAGCAGGTTTGTACTATTGTTTTGCCGTTATTTACACATTCATATTCAAAAGTACAATGTTTCTGTTGAGAAGGATGAAATTTTTATTCACTGTGCTTAAAAATTCAGTTAAAGGCAGTAAAATGTTTTGCAATTTGAACTGAAACTTTTAAATCACTTAATGGAGACTACATTTTTAGATGAGAAATATATAACCTAGCATAATTTTTTTAGCAGAGTTATTAATGTGTGGTAGTTTCCATACATTGTTTAATCCTTGACGAGTCTAAAGCTGCTAAAACTAATAATAGAAGTTTTGAATTTACATTCATATATTTTTTGTCATACTTATGAGTTCGCAAATTTTTTTTATGCAGCTTGAATTCTTTTCACCTGTTTGTTTTAGTAATAATAAATTTAGTTTGCAATACAAGCCGGCTACGATGCTTTTTTCACAGATTGTAAGTAACAAGCTACGGCACAGCAGAGATTATCTGCATTACTTTATATTTATTAAGCCTGACATATTTTTGCGAGCTTTTAAACTTAGTGATCTAATATACAAATAAAATAATTTATTATTTCTCTGAATTATCACAATGCGTTTACTAATCTTTATAGCAAGTGCATTGACAGAATAATCGAACTACAGCTGCTAGAAGCTGAGCTTAGTAAATGACAGGAACAGTAAAGTTGTTGATACAAAAAGATACCAATCACAGGGGTGTAAAAATTTTAGATGATACTATTATCTCTACTTGTTAGTTATTTTTTGGGTTCATGCCAGCATAGTTAATTTATGAAAAAAAATTTTTAGATTTTAATTGTGCATAAGTGGTTGGAGTCGTAACTTGACTATGAGTTTGGCATGCTTGTGAAATTTCTCGTGTACATTTACAGTTCAGAAAAGAAAGGGATTATCGCAACAACTCGCTAATTACCGCAGTAAAGTAAAGCAGCCGGGAGACGTGACAGCCATAAGTAATAAGAAGCAGACAACCAAACCCTCTTCTGTTACTCAGATTAAGTCAACTAAGTCGTATCTTATTAACAAAATGTTTCAAAGTCAGAAAGCACCACCTAAGCAACCAGCTGGCAAAAAGGGTCCCTCAACGCCTGTGCGGCCAAAAGACATCGCTCTTGGTTTTCAGCTTGCTGTTCGAGATGGCAAGGCATCACCAGACAGTAAGGAAGATGCACACAGTGAGGCTGGTACATACACCATTGAAACTAGTCATGAGGAAGAAGATGCTCGTAAGTGTATAGATAGTGTATTTGGACTAAAGAACCTTCTGCAGAAAGACATTGGTGATTCCGAGTCTGTACATACCTACACTGTAGAGCCGGATTCGGATAAGCAAATTTTAGAAAATGCACGCAAGAACATCGACCATGTCTTTGGTGTTCTAGCGCCATCAGTAGGTCTCGAGCGGCCTGTGATAAGCGACGATGACGACGATATGGATTCGCTCGATGGTGCTGATGTTTCTCAGAGAAGTGGCGTTAGAAAAGAGAAGAATCTCGTGATGAAGAGTAAAGATGATGGACCAACTAATTTCGAACCAGAATCTCTTAAAGAGAAGGTAAGTAGTACATTTCATAGTTAACTTTCTTTTCATCTTTACAGTTGTGAAGCACACACCATGACTTTTACATAAGCAATGTAAAGGTCATGGTGTGTGCTTCGCAACTGCTGTTGAGTAACGCAGAGCCTGGTCAGTTAGTCGGTTTCATTCAGCATACCTATTCTGGCTGTTGAAGGTGGTGCATTCATGTGGCAAGAAAATGAAATAAAAAAATTGCAAAAATGCTGTTATTCTTTATTAAAATTTGTTTTAGAAGTTTTCTGACTTAATGTTCATGAAATTTGAGAACTAATAGTTTCTCTTTCATTGCATTTGTTTGGAAAATATTTCTTTGGATTTATTTCAGACATTTGTGATTGAGGAGGGAGACGATGGTGTTTTAGACAAAAGTGAAGAAAGATCTGCTTTGGGACACAGGCCTACTAGCCCCGTAGATGAAGGTCGAAAAACTCCTACTAATAAACAAGAAATATATGCAGCTGTAGATACAAAGAAACCAGTGAAGAAAAATGACAGTTTAGATACAAGCACAATACTTAAAGATACTGAAGATGTAGTGACTGCCATGATGCAGCGCATGTCAGTGCAAAAAAGTAAAATGGGAAAGAAAAAGAGGCCGAGCAATGAAGAAAGTGACAGCGGTGAATCATCAGGTAGCCGTTCTGCAAAAGTAAGCAACCGTTATGCAAGAAATACAGTTGCTGCTGCAAAAACTCCAGATTTTAACATGAGCATAGAGAAAGCTTTTGAACACTTGAATAAAAAATCTGGTGCAATGTCTGATAGTGTGATATCTGACCCTGGAAGTACTTTCAGTGATAGTGCGGTGCAAGACAAAAAAGCTGCCAAGACTCCATTGGGTACGTCTTTAAAGACAAATCGTGCCTTTGCACTGCGTAGAGCCAGACTGGAAAGCCCTGAGTCGTCTGAGTCAGGGCCACCGCCTAGCAAAGGTCACCAACGTCCTGCTTCTGCTGGAACTTCCCGTGGTGCTCCTACTAGTAAAAAGAGCACCAGTGACACAAAACCAAAATTAAAAACTTCAACATCACAAAGTTCTAATACAACTGATAATAATCCATTTGTGCGAAGCGATGGCGGTCGTTTTAGCCTGCGTGCATCACATCTTAGCCGTCCGACGGCTGCAAGTGATATCCGGCAGAAAGCGGCAAATTTGGCGATGCAGAAAAAGAATGCCATGCCGACTCTGAATCAGGCAGAGTTACAGAACTGGAAGCGACGCAAAAATTATAATCCGATGAAAGCAGCAGCTGAGGGAAGGCAGAAGAAAAAGTCAGAAACAGAATCACTTTATCCTAGTCGGTATGTAAAAGCTGTTGTGCCTTCTCAATTATTGTTCTAGGACGTAATTAAGATTGTAGTAAGAATAATTTATGTTTTGAATAGAACCAACTGAATGTATTACTGAAGACGTTGCTAATAATTGGATGGAGAAAACTTTTTGGTGGGATTTTTCATTTGTTTTACTCTCAATAGTCTCTTGAAGTCAGACCTAGGAAGTACTTGTAGGAGTGACAGGATGTACCAGCTAACACTGGGATAACACTGGGGAAGTGGGTTAACACTGTCAGATCATCTCACACAGGATATTTTATTAATTTATTTGAAACCCAGTTGAATAGCTGAAAAAATTTGATCATATGTAGTAGCTTCGCAATATGCAGTTATTTCATCATATTCAACAACCTGCTGAATAAACTTAAAAATCATTTGGATGTTTATTAATTTTGTAATGCTCAGAAGAGATTTCAAGGGCCAGTGACACAATATAGAGCTTGTGACACAGTTACTGTGGTACATTGTTTAGGTTACACTACAACATCATCATGGCTCATTTTTTTACGTATAAGCTGAACAATATCCACAGTGACATCACCAGTTTTACCAGAGTGTGTCTGTTGGTGACAGAACAGAATAATACAGAATACATGTAACTGCTAATTTGAAGAGCTTAGAAAACAAAATCTGTTGAAGATAGGTAATCAGCTGCATCTGTCATAAGATACTTTTATTTGAGAAGCTCTCAAATAATTATTATTGAAACAAATATTAATAAAATAAGTAATATCAACTCCTTAATAAATTTAAAGTTTTTGAAATTTTTAGCTGTATCACATGTACTAAAATGTGAAAGCGCTTACTAAAATCAGGCTTATTAATTAAATTGTATAAAACACTTCTCTGTGGCTATGATCTCAGCACATTGCAAGAGAAAAGATTTAAAAAACTTTGATTCTGTTAAGTACGCTATATACTACCAAGCCTGTTTGTATGACCATATGAGATACTTCTTTTTCTGCAGGTCCTCGTCTTTCGGTAGTGGCATGCCACAGCGAAACCGCAGCATTTGTAGCACTGAAGATGACGAAGAAGAGGACAGTTTGAGCATAGCTAGCAGTGGTACCTCGTCTCGGGCTTCCTCTAACAAGCCACCTCAAGAACGTGGCAACGATGATAGCTTAGTTACTGCTGAAATGCAACAGGTAAATTCAGAACTTACAGATGTTTATTTTCATTGTTGACCATATGTATCACATTTGGATTGATATAGAAAGAAGTAATCAGAGATAGCTGCCCATAAAATTGTATTTTTTTAGCTTCAACAAAATTTTGCAGTTAGAAATTTTAACGTTTTTAATAATTGGAATTTTCTGCATTAATAAAATGGTCGTAATTTTTTTAGAATATATCTTGACTTGTGGTAGGTAACCTGAAGTGTGCTTTTTTGTATGTGCTGATATTTCAAAATTTTTAACGATAAATTTTAATGAAATATTTTTGGCGGAAATGGTAGGTTTCGTAATTCTGCTACCGAGTTTACATACGTTCTGTGATGTTGATATTGTTCTTTAAAGTGATATATTAGTAGATGTATGTGAATTTTATTTGATTCAAAATAATAGAACAGTAATCTTTTTTACAAATAGTAAAGAAGCTAATCTGCTGACTATTTACATACTACAATTGACCAATACTTTGCTACTCAGACCAGAGTATTTGGTAGTGACAGCTAGCAGCACAGAAACAGTAATAGAGGAAGTCTTAGAATAATACAATTCTGTTGTGACTCCAATTTCTTAACACCTTGCATAAAAGCTAGCTTAATATTTAAAAAAGCATTGAGGTATCTGCTTTCACAGCTTCATTTGATTCGCCGAGGTAAACCTTCCTCTGTTCGTCGAATGCTGCATGTGACTGACTGCCTGCCTCCTATGGGATCTAAATTGCATAAGATGCCCGTTCAACGTACTTGCTCGTATAGTGCTCTGTTACCCATTACCATGAATAAAGAGAAGAGAGAATTTGATTCCTTGCCTTTTCTAGCTTCCTCAAAGGTTTGTTGGCACGATTGCAGACTTCACGATTACAGTCATGGCAACAAACACATGAACACTTTGAGCACAGAACGTAATCATCATAGAGCACATGCATTGTTTTCACATTGGTGTTTGCTATCGTTGCAACTTTGCATTGTTATTTCCTACATCAGCACCCGGTATCATTTGGTAGACTCGTGGGAAATTTGCATGTACTTAGATGTTTTCCGATGATCAAGGGAACATTTTTGAGTATGTTAATGTCACCAGATTTAAATTGATTTAGTTTGTCATTAAAATAAGTGTGATTGATTTTTCAGCATATTGCACCTCAACTATTTTGACCCTTTTATAGTTTCGCTGAACACTCAACATTTGTTTTAAAATCTTGTGAGTTGTGATTTAAATGTATTGATCGTCGAATGTATTGAAAACATTATGTGTTGTTTCACAATTTTACAGGCTTTTGACAGTCTCGTTTTGTCAACCATTCATCAACTTTCACACAAGCTTGCTTTGGGTTCATCTAGCACATTGAAGAAGTTAAGGTATGTTAGCCTTGCATTAGATAAATTTCAATGGCTGTGCTTTATATATTTGTTTTAAAGAACTGACGTTTCATATTTGAAAGGAAACCTGTGTCGGTACAATCCTGCCACCAGAATAACGGAAGGATGGTCTGCAAGGTGCAATTGACATTAGTGGAAAAGACCAGTGCTAAATGGCAAATGCTATAACAATGGTGTAGATTGATATTCAAATTCTATGATTTTTCACATTGAAGTTAAAGAATGTTTGTGCATTACTAATCATTGACGAGTGGATCTAAAAGCGTTTGCCATGCTGTAGCGACAAAATTCAAAGTAATTTTGACTCTGTTTGTGAGGCCTTCCTTGCATATATTAACAATTATAGTAATGTGAGTGATAGTAATATATGTGATGAATGATAGAGATGTAAAAGTTGGAAGAACAAGTGCTTTTCTCTATTGTTCAATGGTAGTAGTTTTCTGTTGTATATGTTTTCTTGTCTGTAATTATAAATTTGTTAATGTGAATTAAATTGTTTATTGAGAATCGAATAGCCTTAAGTGAGACGAGTTTTTACCTTGTCTTAACCAATTTTGTGTTCGACACTGTGGTTCTTTACATAACAAACTTAGGGTTATATGTTATTTAATTTCAATCAGCAGTACACCACAGGAGAGTATAGCAGAACTTGGGCAAGTTGAATTTGTTTATACTTCTTGCTAAATTTATGGCTTTGTGATGTGATTTCACATCAGCTTTATATCTTCACTTTGTAATTTAGCATTTAGCACATATATTTATAATTTAGCATATTACAAAAATATGATAAATTCCCCTTACCTACATTGCCTTTTACCTGAAAATTGATTGCTTTTAAGATTTTAAGTTAGATATGAATTGCTTACAAGCATGTGTCTGTTTTTGTTTAAAAACTTTTCGAGATGTATTCATTTTAGCAGAATTACAAAAAGAGAAGCTTTTAGTTCAACTATGGTTTGTCTTGTTTTTTATAAGTAAATCTAGCTGGCTGTATGCAATTTTCACTTTTTCTGCCCTGGTGTGTACAGTATAAACACAGCTTCATTCATTGCAGGATTTTTAACTGTGTTAATGAAGTTCATCATTTTTATCGAGTTTGAGCTGAAGAGATTAAAATCATTTTATGTGTGGATTTTTCTGTTTTACTGTTTTGTGCACTAAATTCTGAATTTGTTTAGTATGAAACGAAGATTTTAACATTTAATTGCAGCATTATAGCATTCCGATGTTTTGAAACTCTAGATGTTTGTTTTTATTAATGATAAAACTTTCTGCATTTTATAATTGAATTGGGCTTTGGCTTTATCTTTCGGCCATCTTTTGGTAAGTGAAGCAGTTAGTGAAACCCTAGTTTTAAATTTTAAAATTATTTATTTAGAAGTACATCAGAAACTGCAGATGATGACGAACAAGATTTGTCTGAACTTAGTCCTGCTAATCATCAGAAAAACATGGCAGCCATTTTGAAAAATTTAAAGAAGGTTGAGCACAACTTAGATGGTAAGAAGCAAAACATTTTACTCATTATAGTGTCATGAACCTCGTTCTTTTACGTATTTCTTTCAGTGACCTTTGTGTTTTTTATATACATTTATGTGTTGTTTTTAGTTTTCTTTTTTTACATCCAGAATTAACGCAAGAAGTAGAGCAGGTACAACAGACAAATATAAGTCCTTCTTCTGGAGCCTCAGCTAGGAAACTATACCGAGATCGTGATGTACTGGATGAAATCCGAAAGTCCCTGACAGACCTCAGCTTCGAAGACCAATCTGTTAAGGCTATCACTAAAGTTGATGTGTTTGATGATGAAGAATTCTTTTAGAAGCACTTTGCAAGTTTTTGCCCTGTAACTGTAATTTTGACTTTGTTGCCAGGTGATATGAATTGGAATGCAATGGAGTTCACATTATCACATTTACTGGAACACATATTTTGTGAGCCACTATGTAGCTACTTTAGTTTGTTTATAGTCCTGTGTATAATCCTGGCACTACTTCTTGGCAGCCGGCTGTGGCATAATTATCTAGGTATGCAGTAACAGCTAGTCATGCTGTATTTGTAGGAGATTAGGAGGTATACAGTAGCAATTGCTTTTAAAAAGTGGCACAACACATTATGTTGTTTTATGAACTATGAAGGTGAGAGATAAGAAATATTTTATGGTTTCACAGTCAGTTTGTGTGACTGTCACGATCAGTTTGTGCCATTATCACGATTAGTTTGTGCCACTATCACAGTCAGTTTATGCCACTATCACAGCCAATTTGTGCCACTATCACAGTCAGAATTGCTACTATCATAGGCAACTGTTGTACAGTAAGTCCTCGCTTAACAATGCTAATGCATTCCAGCAAAATGCAACATTAAGCGAAAGTGTTAAACGAAACCAAGACTTCCATGGGAAGTAATGTAAAAGAATTGAGATATGGTCCAGAAGCAAAAATCAATGCTGTTTAAATCGTATACATCAAACGTTTTACGAGTTTTATATTTCTACTGAATAATTTCTTTCTGTTTGCTTGAAACCACCTATCTTTCTTACCAATATTTAGCTAGGCTTGCTAGCGGTTTCTTGAAGCCTGTATTTAGACTGTTAGCAGTTAAACACTGGGTAGTGAAAGCCAAGCCCTGTATGAAGAAACGTGAGACAATTTCAGGTAGTAGTAATCTGGTTGTTGTTATAGCAACAAGTTGCAGACAAAATTATTTGGCATAAAGTTTAAACTCGGGTGTCTGGAGGGGTGTAAATTGGCAAATAGATCTCACTTGATAGAAATAGCTAGAATTTAGTACGTAGTCTGTTGGGAAGCAAAGGAATTATAATAATTCTGCTGTTTAGGTTAGTAATGCATTTTTAGAACAAAATAACACAATTTGTGCCACTTTAATACTTCAAATTAGGTAAAAAAAGTTGTTGATAAAATAAAAAGTGGCTGTAAGCAAAGTCAAAAAATTGTCATCAAAATGAAATGTGCGTGTCAAATATTCAGCATCGTTAAAACGAAGTGACATTAAACGGGGAGTCATTAAGTGAGAGCTT